>OZ038483.1:35371378-35381378 GCA_964036315.1 Acanthosepion esculentum | reverse complement strand
TGAAACCAACCTCCATTTGGATTAACTGATAAGATCTGATCTACCGTTACGGTGGCAATAATTCAATATGTTTCCAGGATTATCTGATAGAGATAGATAGATAGATAAAGAGAGGGAGCGAGAGAGAGAGGTGGGCGAGAAAGAGTTCATCTATATGTGTGTGAATTGGACTAAAATTTAGCAAGTGACCAGTCAACCTATGAGAAAGTATGGTATATATAAATACATAGTAAGAGTGTGGTGTCTGTAAGTACACATAAAAATATCAGTTTAACCGTTTAAATGACGTCAGCTTAAGTGACTTGAAATTGGTTCCATCAAATGTGGGAAAGTCAGAATTTAAAAAAAATGCAGTTGCGCAAATATACACAGAAATATAATTTAAAGAAAATGTGCTAACATTCGAAAGTATATATGTATTGTCATCCACAGAGAGACTGAGACGCAGCTCATCAGTGGGGCTGGACGTCCGGTTGCCTCTAACTAGGATCGAAATCTGACTGAATTGGCGTCAGTCGGGGATTCTACCACTAAGCCGTTGGCGCATGGTGATTTTAAGCATATATATATATATATATATATATATATATATATATATATATATATATATATATATATATATATATATATATATATATATATATATATATATATATATATATATTGATTTAAAATATGGGTTTTTCGCTACACAGTGATAACCATGTTTCAATAATGGAAGCTAAAGCCCTTGAATTTAATTTTGTTATTAAATTAAAGACATTAGTTCCATTACCTCGTCAAGCGAAAAATATCTATAAGAACACCGGATTTTATATCTTACTGTTCTTTCTTTATATATATATATATATATATATATATATATATATATATATATATATATATATATATATATATATGTGTGTGTGTGTGTGTGTGCCTGTGTGTGTGTGTGTGTATAATTCTGAATAAGATGCCTACAGCTAAAGAAAAATCTACAATTTCTTCTTTTTAATAAGATATTCTATGTTTCAGGCATCGATTTCACTGTTTAGTAAAACTGGAATATCTATTCAAACGTGAATTTCGCTAAAATAGAGTTTACACTAATAAAAATAATGTCAGATTAAACTCTATTATTTGCTTCATGAGTTTGTGTATCTATATTCTTATGTGAATTATCCATTTCTATGTCTGTATGCAGAAAAACATACACACACGTATATGCGTAAATATAAATGCTGAAGCATACACACACAAAAAAAAAAAAATGGAGGAAGAACGTCATTTCTTATTGTCCAGTCTTCAGCAAGAATAACAAGAGTTTTGAAGAAAGCCTAACGCAACTACATACAATTTTACAAGACATTGACCGTGTTTTCTCAAACAGACCTAAAGCAGCGTTGGTTTGATTCCAAAGACTCGTGAATGACAATCTCGATTGATCCGTTTTATTTTCTATTTTGATTTGCATTTTTTTCTCTCTCACTGTTCAGTCTTTTTATATTTTCTGATAAGGCTCGATGCTTTGGATTGCAACAGAACTTTCTTCCAAATCTCCATTCAATCGCCTTGAATAGCAAACTATTCTCTACTACTCTCTTATTTTTGATTCTCTATTCAGAGCTTCGGTGATTTGACAGACAAAATCAGTAAAAATCAGGTAAATACCATAAATTATTCACTTATCGAATGTACTTATATATGTAGGCAAAGATCATATATCTATCTATCTATCTATCTATCTATCTATCTATCTATCTATCTATCTATCTATCTCTCTCTCTCTCTCTATATATATATATATATATATGTACATATATATTTATATATATGTACATATATATGTATATATACATACATATATATATATATATTTATATATATGTACATATATATATATATGTAGAGTAAATCTTTTTAAATCATTTGCAAATTGTCTTGTAGCGGAATCATGTTGCTTGCTACCTTTTATTTTTACAAACTAAACGTTACAAAATGATTTTAATTTCAAAATACGCGATGATGTTATCACGTGCCTGGCGAAGATTTTTAATCATGTGAAACATATATTAAATTTTTTTTTCTCTTTTGAATTTTTTCATATTTTCTAATGAGACTTTTTATTTGAAAATTATATTGAAATAAGATAACCGAGTACTTTCGAACATCATTGTTCATCTTCAGGGTCAACATTTTTTTTAACAATGTCTTATATATATGTAGAGCCAAATTTTAAAAAAACATTTGCAAATTTTCTTGTAGCGAAATCATGTTGCTACATTTTATTTTTTACAAACTAAACGTTACAATGTATATATGTACATATATATGTATATATACACATATACATGTACATATATATGTATATATATACATATGTATATATATATATATATATATATATATATATATATATATATATAAATGTTTGGAAATTTTATTTCAATTTACAAGGTGAAAATGATCATTAACCTAACGTAATCTTAATTCCTATTGTATACAAATATGTTGCTCGGTTTGATTAAAACGTTGAGCTCTCTGTGTGAATCAGTTTTAATATGCCATATTTTATATTGTCTTAATAGGATTCACTTGGATTATATACCAACAGATTATTACCTATATATATACATACATATATCAAATATGTGGTGCAGTTCCATCTATATTACAATGAATCATTCATACAAAAAGTAGATTAGTAAAGTTAATGATATAAAATGGCGAAATCTCTTCGCAAACAAAATTTTAAAGTTGCATTAATCTACGAACCACTCGATGAATTACACATATCTAAAAAAACATATTTCCATTCACATTTAATTTTTCGTCTCTGATGCTACATGGATTTTACTAAAAATAAAATAAATTCCTTTACTGAAGATGACTGAATGTACAGTTGAATGTACTTGCAGTTTAAAAAAGACCTTATACAGCTTGTAGTTATTAAAAACAAGGATCATAACATTCATCGAGTGGTTCGTAGGTTAATGCAACTTTAAAAATTTGTTTGCGAAGAGATGTCGCCATTTTATATCTTTGACTTTACTAATCTACTTTTTGTATGAATGATTCATTGTAACACACACACACACACACACACACACACATATATATATATATATATATACAATTAACACATACACAAACAGAAAAACAGACATATATATATATATGTATATATATATATATATATATATATACATATATATATATATATATATATATATATATATATATATATATAAAGAGAGAGAGAGAGAGAGCGAGAATGATGCACACGCACACATATCTATGTATCCATCTATCTAGCTAGCTTCATGTCTTTCTATGAATGTATGTGTAGGTATAAACGCATGTCGACGGTAATTGTAAATATTCGTTTCAATTTATGCAAGATTAAACGTGAGGTTAATATATCTGGATTATATCTGGATTACTAGAAATGATCACATATATGGATTAATACGTACACAGAATCCTAATTAAGCGGTTTGTCAACAGATTCCATGTTAATATACCGTATATCCTCTAAGGGAGATAACAACTGTCCCGTCCATACTGTTATACGTTTGAGATATACAAGCCTTTTCTATTTCTTACAGTAAGTGTTGTAGGTGTGATAATAGAAGGGGTCATTCATCGTTTTGTCATATTCCATATATGTTCAATGGAGGCTAAGACTGGGGAATTTGTCGAATATATTTGCAAAGCATGTTGTGTAACATGGGCATCATAAGAGTCGTTATTTATCCCCTAGAATGAACTTCCTGTTGCACCAATTACGACAAGACGGGTTGAACAATATTCAGCACGCATATCTCGCTGTTCAACGCTCCTTCAACTAAAGCTAAAGGCAATCGAAAAGATGCCAAGTGTTAGACTTGCCTGCCGTTTGAGAAGACAGTATGGAAGATACCTCGGTAATGTTACCGATCGCCTTTAGTATAATAGACACTGCGATCAGAAAGGACTATATATTATGCACTCTAGATCGCGAATAGTTAAGCAGGGTACGATGGACAAATTTTCGTCTAACTTACGCAAAAATGAAAATATCAATGACATCTCATTTTAACACATAACTTTACGAAAAGTACACAAAAACAATGGGAAATACGAAAGAGCAAATTTATTCAATAAAATCACCATTGGTTTCGACTACAGCCACCAAAACGAGGTCGGAATCTCTTGAAACTCTTCTGGACGGTCTCCTTGTTTAAGCTGGTGAATGCTGACATCATCCTTGAACTTAACTTCATATTTAGGGTTATAAGGAGTTTTTGCTGGTCTCTCGCACAACTGCGCCTCACACATAATAATCAAGGTGGTTGCAGTCTGGGGAGTTAGGTGGCCAGATGTAAGGTATGCTTGTGCGGCATATTACCAGACATGGGGTCCTCCAGCAGCCACTTTACTCCACATCATTAGCCCATTTGATAAGAGACCAGACACAAATATCCAAATTACGATTAAAATATCTGACTCGTGACAAGTCATCTGTGAAAATGAAATTAAATAACATAGGTGAGTATATTTAAATGACATATTTAAATGACATATATCATATTATTAAATGACATAGGTGAATATATTTAAATTACATCTATATTTAAATGACATAGGTGAATTCATCAGTCGATTTAGTCAATTGAAGAAAAATGCTACTGAGTATTCTTATTGTAGTTCACCGTATAATTTTGGTATTTCCTTTCGCTTAAAAGGGTAAAAACGAAGAGTAACTACTTAAAGCAAGATTAATAGTCATGATTACACCCACTGGCCTTTCAAAACATGTTAATACGATTGTCTCACTCTCTTTAATTTTGTCAAGCATTTGTTACTTTAATTATTGAATAAAAGAGAAGAAGAAAAAAAGATTAAGTATTGGATTTGCAAAACGCGAACTAATTAAACTATTTACCCTACGAACAATCTTCGGAAGTGAATAAAGATGGCAATCATTCATCAAGTATTTCGATTTTCTGGTCTTAAAAAATCAATCATTGCGATCGATCACTAAGAAAAAAGAAGTTAACTCATCGACTTCAAAGTCTTATGTGAATTCATGTTTGTCTTAGGTTAATTCAGCGTACACTTGCTTCTCTGCTTTGAAATATCCTCCTCTGATGTAAGAAATCGATAAAAGCAATGAACTTACGAATTAAGTTTATGAATTGGGAATAGCGGTAAAAATAACAACAAAATAAGCTTTAGGTAAAGTTCTTAAATAATTATTTTCTATGGTTAACGAAATAAATGTTTTAACTGCGTTCAATCGGAAAATCGTTATATCGAATTCTTGAATGTTTAACGAAGTCATTCCAATGATTTCTTGAAATCCGACATTAGAGAAAACATTTCGACTCAAGAGGGTTATAAATAAGTGATCTTTACATTGAATACCGTTCTACTCACAATAATTGGCAACATTCTTTTTGAACAACCTGCAGAAGCTCTTTAGAGATCGGCAAAGATATATCAGAATATTTTAATAGAATTTCCAAATGAATTTAACAAAATAAAATCAACTTATGTTAAATAATAGTTTAGCAGACTATTATTTTTAGACGGAAGTGTATCTCGACTCCGACTTCCGGAGGTTGACATTCGGGGTCAGATGTGAGCCATAATAGAGAAGTCGATTTTGATTGGCTGAGATAGCGTGGGGGAGATGGGAGAAATGTTTCAGCGAGTTGATTCTTACCCGTCAACCGATGTAGACGTGTTTGTTCTCTTTCGTGTCCGAAACGGCTTCCCAGTGAGGGGAGGCGACCCCCACTGGGTAGTTAGATAATGTACATGTCGACATGAGTAATAAAAATAGTTTAGTTAAAATTCTCTGTGTTTTAAGTCTTTCACTGCTGAAGCAAAACAATTAGCGACCGTCGGCAGAAAGAACACGAGATGAGACCACTCGCAGCAGGGGGCTATGCAACACTTACATATAGCAATTTCTAAAACAAAATAGAAAAAAATATAATCTCGACATTTGAATGATCTGATGGCAAAACACGGACCTGAAATAAATGGAATGGCAAAGGGACAAGAATGACGTAAAATACCAAAAGATAAGAAGTTATCGAGAGCCGTGATCGTCCATATCCTGTAAAGAGATCGTATATGAAAGAAGATATAGACAGTAATCAAATCAAGCATCATTAATATTTATTTGAGCATGGTTTCGAGTCCCGCGCCCTTAGAACCATCAAGGTGGTACTTGCTCCAATCTTGTGTCCAGTGAGGGCCTCCGCCTGAGGACAGGTCAACCGATCATCTCTGCCTATTATCTTAGCTGTGTTCGCTGGCTCGTTCACGTTCTGCGACGACCTGGGGACGACCCTCCCAGTCATCTACCATTTCTAACCGTCATTTTCAATTTGGCGTAGACCTCGCGGCAGACCAGGTAACCTATGGAAGGACTCCGTCTACCAGGACGTCCAGCAGATTAATCTGCTGCTGGATTATGTTCCAACAATCTGCCAAGACCATGAGAGCTGGAGGGACGAGGTGACTTTTTGTGTAAACCTGTCAAAGCATTTACTTTAAATACTGTGCAGACGTCTTGCTCCAAAGAATGTGAGGGTAGTGTAATGGATAGCGCTTTGGAATGAGAAAGCCGAGTTCGAATTTCTGTAGAGTTCGTTATATTCTTTATGCGCAAATACCATTGGAAAAGTTGTGTATCCACCTCTTCTCTTCCCAGTTATGGGTTAAATAGTAGAGCTTTTATATGGAAAAAATATTTGTTAACTCAAAAAAATAGTTAATGAAATATCCACTGGCAAAATAAAATTATTACAGTCCAAATTTTTCTGTTTTAAATGGTGGCAAACCGTAAAAATCAAATCCAAATTTTATTTCAAACCATAATTTACATTACACAAATTATTATTTTTTATTCAATATGAACGATAAAAAGTTAAACAATGTTAAATTTAGGTTAGATTTAGCCAATAAAAATTCTAAAACCTCAATAAGTCGTATACATGAGAATTTTTTTCAGAATTTCATAACGCAAATTATGAGTGCGTATTATGCACGAATAACTAGAGTAAAATATTAACTATACAATGTTCGATCTATGGGATACGTATTTACTACTGAATTAAGTGAATCAACAAAGGAAATATGTTATAAATAAATAATTTTGTAAAATAAATTCATTATTCATTATTAGATATTTATTGATGTACTTACATAAAAGAGTTTGAAAATGACATTTTTTTTAGGCCTTACATACTCTGTACAATCTCAGTATCTGTCTATATTTCTGAAATGAGGTATTATGTACACTATTTACATTATTCGTACTATTGTCCTCATCTTTGTCACCATATTTATCACAACGTTTCGGCCGTTGTACACTCCAGTTATTCTTCAGGTGGTTGGAATGTTGAACTGAACTCTTTATTTCGTTCACTGGGGTAGATTGTTCTAGCTTCACGTGCCATGTCTAATGGATGTCAGTTATCAGTTATCTCCTGTTAATTCCCCTCTCCAAGTTATCTACTGCCTTAACCGGGTATTGAACTCACACACTTTGGGTCCTGTCACTGGATCTAACTAACGCCTTTATCCACTGTGCCATATGTCTTCGAGGACTAAGAGTGTGACTTCAATACCTGGTTAAGTCAGTGGAGAACTTGGAGAAGGGAATTAACAGGAGATTACTGATAACTGATATACCCACTAGACATGGCAAGTGGAACTAGAACAGTCTACCCCAGTGAGCGAAATAAAAGATTCACTTCAACATCCCAACCACCTGAAGAAGGCCGGAGCGTGCAAGGCCAAAACGTTGTGATAAATATGGTGACAAAGATGAGGACAATAGTCCGAATAATGTAAAAAGGGTTCTGTACAATCTACTTGGGAAATCTTACGGCTTGACATCAGTTTATACGATATGAACGGCTGTGCAAGTGTTACTTGTGTTAACCCCTGAAAACTCCCGCAATTCTAGTTTCTGATGTTTGATAAAGACTTTTGGAATAGAAATGAATCCATACAATTCTGTTATTGTTTATATAATCTGCATGTGAAACGTTACAGTTGAGAAAAGTGTTTTAACCGCGAAAATTGATATCAATACTGGAGATTGCAAATATCTATTATTTTATTTCTCATGCCAGTACAAGAAATTCAACTTCTCTAAGACGATAATTATATTTTAATTAACAGTATTTGATATATTTATATAGGAATTCCGTGAAGCTTATTAGACAGTAAATATAAATTAATTTCTGTGTCAATATTCTTCAAAAAGAGCCAAAATTGTACAGAAATTTCACCCCAAAAATATTGCAGATGTAATTAAACGGATAAAAAGAGGGCAGTTAAAAAGAGAAACTTAATTCTTATTAATAGAGGGTAATTCTGTTTGAACGAATAATATTAAAGATAACAGAACAGTAAAAATGCTACTTGTACGTGACATCATAATACAAGTGAATATATAAAATGAAACTGGGTAAAAACGGTGACCCATTGGGATTTGTGCAAACGAGTGGGGTTTGAACATGCAGGTTAACTGTATAAACAAAAACTAGAAAATGTAATTTGGATTAAAAATGAATAAATATCGAATTAGTAAGAAAATCAGGAATAAATAGTATTACTAAACTATCGATGCTTCGGCAGAATATCGAAATTATTTTCAATTTGAAAATCACATGCACATGGACGCATTCACAGGACCACATATGCAGAAGAGAGCAGACAGCGATATTAATATATTACCAATATTTCCCATGTGAAAAGAATAGACGCAGGAACTCTTCTCCTTTGCTTTGAAGTCTATGTCGGCTCCGCACTGAAAGCATAGGGAAGAATAACAAACAAAAGTGATAAGCGTGCCGCTGTGGATTCCGACAACTCCAAAAACGGTCAATATTGTGAACAAAAAAGGCATAGGAATTTCAAAGAAAAGGAATTACAGATGTGATCACGCGTCTATGAAGATATGATTCTTATTAATATTGGTAAACTTATGAAAAGCATTCCTCACGATTTTTATGCGCATTCAGATCATACTTACAATGTTGAAATACTATGCAATACGTCTGAATAACAATACCAAAATAGTTATTTTTTCGGTTCTGCTTGATTTTAAGCTCTCTGTCAGACTATTTCAACTCATCAGTACAGAAAGGCGGTTTGTTTTGAGAGAATTAAAAGTCCTACCAGGCTTCATTATTGGCGGATACAATTTTAACATCATAAGATGAGCCGATGACACAGTGTTGATAGCAGACACATAACGCAAAGTACAAGTACTCCTAAGGAAAGTATGGAAGGAAAGTGAAACAAAAATGACTAAACATCAATTGCAAGAATACGGAATACATGATTGTCAGCGAACTGAACAATTGAACATGCAAATTAGAAATTAGAGATACCAAAATCAAACTAGTACGACAATTTATATATTTAGGAAGCGTTTTAATATAACAGAACGAATTTAAGTGTGCCGTAAAAATCAACTGCTGATGTAATAAAGATTATTGCTGAAAGAGTCTATCAAGCTTTAGATAAGAATGGTGAAGCTCGGGCTATTGCTTCGGACATCTCGAAAGCGTTTGACAGGGTTTGGCATACCGGACTTCCCTACAGGTTGAAAGGCTATAGTATTTCTGGGCGGTTTTTTTCTTATCTAATCCCGAAATGATAGTTGTCATGAACGGCCACTCTTCTAGATCTATTCCTGGGTCTACTTTGTTCTTAATTTTCATTAATGTCCTTCTTCAAGACATCAGTTCTCAACTAAATATGTATGATGTTGACACAAACGTTTACTCCTGTCTGTATAGTAAGTCTGAGAAGTTCGATAAAGTCAAATTGGCAGCTTATCTAAAAAATGGTCTACTGTCTATTGTTAACTGGGACAAGAAATGGCTTGTCAGTTTTAACTCCTGCAACACGAAGCTTCTTTCTATCAATCCCCTGAAAAAACCTGTTCCCGTCTCCCATCAGCATTGCTGGTACTAATCTCCATGAGAATGTCTCTCTAGCTTAC
>OZ038483.1:35343878-35366378 GCA_964036315.1 Acanthosepion esculentum | reverse complement strand
ATCAAGATAACTATTTGAAAGTCTTCACAAATATTCCAGTTCCTCCATGTCAGTCTATCTATCTATCTATCTATCTATCTATCTATCTATCTATCTATCTATCTATCTATCTATCTATCTTATTTCTGTAAAAAGGTGTATACATAATTTTATTGATCGGAACTTTCTTTGTTTATGGATGAAAAGTGCTTCGAATCATGAACAGCTATGGTCTGATGATCACTTAAGTCATGAACATACCAGGCAACAAACAATTATGAATTCAATATTCGCAGTGCACACACAGAAACACACACACACACACACACACACACACACACAGACACACACACAGACACACACACACACACACATATATATATATATATATATATATATATATATATATATATGTATATTTCTAAAGAATTCATGAATCTAATTTTTCCATTCGACAACACATTTTTTTTTACTTCAAACGACTATATATATATATATATATATATATATATATATATATATATATATATATATATATATATAAATCATGATTCATTAAAAACAACAGATAAGGACGGTTAAGCTTCTTATTTAATTTTTCTTGTGTTCGAAAAAGAGCTTTCTTTTCTGGATAAAGGGTGTGTAAAAACTGTCCAAATGTTTTAGATTTCTGAGCACTTTTGGCTATACCTTTAACCATTATCAAGGATGATTCAATATTTCAGCTTAATTGAGTGTGTGCGTTATGTGTATGCCTTAGTGTGCGGTAAGGAGGTTTTTAATTACCGAATACGGTTAGCAAATTGTGGCTTTGTTCGTAGTTAATATTGTTAAGAGTTGGGCTTTTCTTTTTTATTATTAAAGCTACCATTATTTTTAATCTTTTTTACAGGTGGATGCAGTTAATATATTTGTGTTTTCTACTAGTATGTTTCTAATGGAGTCTGGTAAGTTTGTGTTAAATGCGTTCTAATGGAGCTATGGTCAGATAGGTGTAACGTAAGACGTCTGGATAAGCATGTAGTTGTGTAACCGATGTAATTATTTATGCTTATCCAGACGTCTTACGTTTCACCTATCTGATCACGGCTCCATTAGAACCCATTTAAACACACACACAAATTTACCAGAAAAGAAAGTTCTTGTTCGAACACAAGAAAAATTAAATAAAAAGCTTAACCGTAGTACCTTGTCTGACGTTTTTAATGAAACATGCATAAACGAAGGACTGCTGCTTAAATATACAACTATATATATATATATATATATATATATATATATATATATATATATGTGTGTGTGTGTGTGTATGTTCACCATCTGTTTACATGAATATTTAGATTTCAAGTTAACAATATCAGAATGTATCTTTCTCTTTTTGTATTAAAAATCTGTAACATATTTGCTGATCGCATTTTTATCTTTTTCTGCATTGTCGACGCCAGTTGGCAGTATATTTGCTATTACTACACCGTTCTTTTGATAAATGTTTAAAAAATCGGGATATGAAACCACGGATCCTATAAAAATATTCGAAATAGAGAAAAATACCTCAATCCCTCAATATCTATCTATCTATCGATCTATCTATCTATCTATCTATCTATCTATCTATCTATCTATCTTTTATATATGAAAATATAAATTTTATGCGTACGATAACGAAAATAGAAGTGAGTTGAATATGAAAAACAATTTGGTTCCCAGAAAGTCTAGTTGTATGAGTAGCGCATCGGTTCGCTGAATCAGAGAAAAATATTTTAAAGAGAAGAGGCTTTCTACATATGCAATGTCACGCATTTTCCCAATGGAAATTGTAAATAGATGAATTGCCAAGGGTGTTCATATTCTAAATATACGGATGTTTACAAGGGGATGAATTTGAATAGATTCATTGCAATGATCATGACTTTGAACTATATATATATTTCGGGGGAAAATTCAAAAATATCAGATGCACAGCATATATATATATATATATATATATATATATATATATATTTGAATGTGATATATATATATATATATCGTTGAATATATATATATATATATATATATATATATAACGTTAAATGTGACATATATATATATATATATATATATATATATATATATATATATATATATATATATATATATATATATATATATATATATATATATGCTGTGAATCTGGTATTTTTGAATATATATATTTGTTTTTTCTGAGAAGTATTATTTATATTAATTCATATCTATCTATCTATCTATCTCAGTGTGTCTCTATTTCATTATCTATCTATCTATCTATCTCAGTCTGTCCGTATCTCTATCTATCTATATGTCCACGTCTTTTTAGTACCTCGATGTGGTGTATTGGTTAGCAAGTATGACTCGCTGAAACAGTCGCGACTGTGTAGTGAGTTCGATCCTAATTGGGTGTCCCACACTTTCGATTTGTGCTACATCTACGCTACGATTAGAAATTCACTATATGTTCATCACTCTTTCTTGTAGTGAGTTCGATCCTCATTGGATACCGTAAACTTTCACTCTTGTGCCACATCTAACTCCGCCTGTCCATATCTATCTATCGGCAGACAGAATTTGGACGAACATTATATGGCGTCTCTAATAAAATAAAAAGCAAGCATAAAACGGGATTTCGAGAGATATGTGTAATGCTTTTTAAATCACTTCACTGAAACGAAGGCGATTGTACCACTAAGTCGGAAGGTGCTTACTGAGCAACAAAAAATAATGACAAGACTTTAATGAGGAGAACGGGCAATAAAAGAACAAGAATTAACAAGATAGAAGATTGCAATGACGTCGCGTCTAAATTTTTGAAGATTGTAGATGGCAGTGAAGCAAGAACTTGAAGAGAGTTGAAGCGAGTTCGAATGGTGAGAAGTACAAGAGCGAAAAAAACAACATTAGAATAGAACTTACGCTTACATCCAGAGCTATTTCAACAGCAAAACGATTAGAACTAATTGCCAATTTACCAGTCGGCTTAAATTCACGTGATCGAGATAACAGGACGGGAAGCGATATTTAGTTGTAATTTATTTACAAAATGTGGCGCGTCCTGGGTACGACGTTAAACTGCATCCAACAGCAAGGCCTCTGATCAAGAGGTTTTGAGGAAGCGTGGAACCACCTCTTAATTGCTGGTGTTCCCAGGTCCACCCAGACCCGGGGTGGTAGCACCTGTTGGGGTCCCAGCTATGGGCAAATAGTGAACTTCCATGTTTTTACCATGTCCTGGGTATGACGACAAACTACATCCGCGTCCGGGGTATGACGACAAACTACATCCGCGTCCGGGGTATGACGTCGAACTACATCCGCGTCCTGGGTATGACGACAAACTACATCCGCATATTTGAACTTTATTTGAGTAGCTAAGCAATTAAATTTTATCAACAAAATAATTGCTTTTTTATAAAGATCACAAAAGACCAGAATGAAAATGAAAAAATATTATTACCAGCTCTACGTTTTTGAAAAATATTATTACCAGCTCTACGTTTTTGAAAAAATATTATTACCAGCTCTACGTTTTTGGAAAAATGTTATTACCAGCTATACGTTTTTGAAAAACCAGAATGAAAATGAAAAAATATTATTACCAGCTCTACGTTTTTGAAAAATATTATTACCAGCTATACGTTTTTGAAAAAAACATTACCAGCTATACGTTTTTGGAAAAAACATTATTACCAGCTCTACGTTTTTGGAAAAATATTATTACCAGCTCTACGTTTTTGAAAAAATATTATTACCAGCTATACGTTTTTGGAAAAATATTATTACCAGATATACGTTTTTGAAAAATAATATTACCAACTATACTTTTTGGAAAAAAACTTTTTCAGCATTGAATGGCCCAACGAAGGTCGATATGCTGGTTAAATAATCAATCAATCAATCAATCAAAACAAAATGTGGCACAAGGCCAAAATGGGAATTGGTAGAAAAGGACGGTCCTCATCTGTCTTAACTTTAAACTTAGCTGGCCACAAACACTGACCCAAACATTCCTAACACCAAAACAACGCATTCTTACCTGCCTTTCTGACTACATCCACCATAATACCTCATTGTCTCCATGAAAGTCCTAACTAAATCCCATATATGCAATTCATTGTCTGTGGGAGGAGAGGAATAAAACAACAAGGCAGAGAGCTTGCTATAACAACAGCCATCAAACTATTTGTAGAAGAGACAAGGTGGAGGCGTTGGGAAAGTGACTGAAGTCGTGATGCCAGGTCAGGACCGATGACATTACAGACTCTTCATCTCGAGATATATAGCTGGAGGACCAGATCAGATATGGCAGAAATATTTAATACACAGACAAATGGTTGATTTATAAATGTGCAAGACAGTCGAACCGGATATATAAAAAAAACGTGGGGTAAACTGACAGAACAGATTGATTACATTTTTTAATCAATGGCGTGTTTATCAAGAATTTTCAAAAAACTGTTGCCCAACGGAAAATAAATTTACGATGCTATATTTAAAGAAATTTGTGATTGTACTTGTTTTGAAAGAATGTTTTCAATTGTTTTGCTTCCGAATGTTCAAGCAATTATGAAATGTTCTCGGGATCGAAACAATTGGAAAAGTATTGAATCTGATGAGTATCGAGCTAGAAGAAGACCTTCCTTTTGTCAGGATCTGATTTTTTTCTTGCGTTTTTTTCTCGAGCTAGAAGAAGATCTTCCCTTTGTCAGGATCATATTTTTTCTTTCTTTTTTTCTCGAGCTAGAAGATCTTCCCTTTGTCAGGATCATATTTTTTTCTTTTTTTTTTCTCGAGCTAGAAGACATTCCCTTTGTCAGGATCATATTTTTTTCTCGAGCTAGAAGATCTTCTCTTTGTCAGGTCTTATTTTTTCTTTTTTTTCCTCGATCTAGAAGAAGACTTGTCCTTTGTAAGGATCATATTTTTTTTCTTTCTCGATCTAGAAGACCTTTTCTTTGTCAGGATCTCATTTTTTTCTTTTTTTTTTCTCGATCTAGAAGAAGACATTCCCTTTGTCAGGACCTTATTTTTTTCTTTTCTTTTTCTGGAGCTAGAAGACATTCCATTCCCTTTGTCAGGATCTTACTTCTTTCTTTTTATTTCTTTCTCGATCTAGAAGAAGACCTTTCCTTTGTCAGGATCTTATTATTTTCTAGTTTTTTTTTTTCTAGATCCAGAAGAACTTCCTCTTGTCAGGACCTTATTTTTTTCTTGTTTTTTTTTTCGAGCTAGAAGACATTCCCTTTGTCAGGATCTTATTTTTTTTCTTTCTCGAGCGAGAAGACATTCCCTTTGTCAGGATCTTGTTTTTTCTTTCTTTCTCGATCTAGAAGAAGACCTTCCCTTTGTCAGGATCTTATTTTTTTCTTGTTTTTGTTTTGTTTTGCAGAATGCGTTTTGGTATTGTTAAGTTGGAGAATATCCCATTTTTCTTTATCAAACAGATCATTTTCGCGTAATGATTAGTTTATTCGATCAAGTTTCTGGCAATACACGTCTGAAGTGATGGTTCTTCCATCTTCCAGTAGCGTGTAATGGAAGACTCTTTTCATATTCTACCAGGAAAAAAATCAAAGACTTCTGTTGATGAAGTCCTGGTTTTCATTTTGGCATTGGGTACTTCTTTTGTGATAACCACCTATTTCTTCTTTTTCTGTTGACATGCACTATAAACAATGCACTGTCGGATAGAAGAGATAAGTTAATTCTACATGCAACTTCTTAACATTCATCCTTAGTTCTACCTTGGTCGTTTGACCCATAATTCATAGAATTCAAATAAATAATTACTTTTCCAAGATGAAGGTTCATGGTACGATATAACTTCCGAAAATCTGAATCAGGAATCAGTGATTTACGAGGAAGTTCGTATTAGCTCGTCCGAGAACTTTCTGAAACTTATATAATATACGTGCAAACCCGTTCAAAATTTTACAAAAAATTCAATAGATTCAAGTAATATTATTAAAATCTCAATTCTGTGTAAAACATCAACTCATTTATGATCAAAAGTAGAATGATACGAGCTCGAAACTTAAATTTCCACTTTGCATTTATTAACCAATCAGCGACGTTATCCCCAACACTATTCAAGCTTTCAAAAAAGTAGACGGCATCCCTGTTGTTTGCTACGTAAATTTGAAGAGTCACGATTAACAATATTTTCCCTCTTAAAACAGATATTAAAAATTGGAGAAAATATATTTATTAACCAATATAATTTCTGAGCTTAGGAAATCTAACTTGTAGTTTCCGGTGATCCGATTTTTCCTTATAAATACCGTAACGTATATTAATCACTCAAGTACTTTTCATACATAAAATAACGTAAATATGAAAAAATTTCGCATAAAGTATTCATATACATCTTTTCACTCAATTCATTTCATTTGTCTTTTACATAGAACAACAAAACATTTTTCGCTGAACTTTGTTTACGAGGAACTTTTTAACTTGTTTCTTTAAACTTGAAAGAAAACAAAGATTATTGCTATACCCAATAATAAAATTATTTAATTTGAAGATCTGTGTTTGAAGATTATTTCTTTTCTTCACCTTTCACACACACACACACACACACACACACACACACACACACACACACACACACACACACACATATATATATATATATATATATATATATATATATATATATATATTCCAATGTTCTTATTGTTTTTCTTTTATGAGGGCGAAGGGATTAGTAGTCAAAAAAGAAATAGCTGTAAGAACATTAGAAAAACTGAAAAAAATTGAAACTCTTTGTCACATTAAAGGACAACTAAAATGTATAAAAGAAAGATTGCTGCGCAAATATTTTATATATATATATATATATATATATATATATATATATATATATATTTGTCCGACGATCGCAAGAGCGTGAAACACAGTCACAAACTCACATCAAACTAAATATGTTACCTCTATCACTGATATTGAGCGCTTTCCATCTAATACCGTGCATATATAATATATAAATAATATATATATATATAAATTACACAAACACACACACACACACACACACACACACACACACACACACACACACACACATATATATATATATATATATATGAAGAAATATAATCTTAAAGTGTGCTATATTTATAGGATAAAGTGCTCAATATCAGAGATAGAGCGTGTGTAAATATAAAAGTGAACATAGAAGTCAATACTTAGAGGCGACAGTCTGTTTCATGTTGGATGCAATCGTCAGGCCACCTGACGATTGCATCTAGCATGAAACAGACTGTTGCCTCTAAGTGTTGACTTCTATGTTCACTTTTATATATATATATATATATATATATATATATATATATATATATATATATATATATATATATATATATATACCTATTATACAATGATATTCATCCCGTACAAGGCCCAAAGGTACTCGAAGTAGAAGGTTACACAGTAAGAAACACAATTTATGCGGATATGTATATGTGTGTGTGTGCGTGTGTGTATATATGAGTCGTGACAAAGGAAACTAATAAAGGAGAAGGAAAATAAACTGAGGTAATGGTAAATCGTAGAAAAATAATCAAAATTAAATTAAAATAAAATAATATAAAAAGAACAAAAGAAAAGATTAGGGATTCCTCTTTGTATTTTAGGAGGAGGAGGAGTTATCATCATTTACTTTATTTATATTCGGACTATTGTCCTCATCTTTCATGTTGTTATTATCACTACGATTCGGTCGTTGTGCTCACCGGCCTTCCTCAGTATCGATCTACAGGGAATTCTGAGTCGAATCCTTCATTTAATCTACAAGGGTATACTGTTCTCGGTCCACTGCCCATGTATAGGAATATCACATTGCTTCTTATTTTTTTGTACTGCTCCGTTATTGCTCGCCTGTTTCCATTAAATCCAAGTATGTACTGCCCGGCTCAGTGATTGAACTCACAACTATTATATCACCAAATTCTCAAACCAACTCTTTAATCCATTAACCCTTTGAACCCTGCATTCCTGGACAATTTTAAGCCTTTTGCCTGACCTCCTGAGTCAAAATAATTGGTATGTAATGTTTCACGGTAGATATAAATAAGTGTTTACCCACCGTTCAACCGGTGGCTTGGCATTAAGCCAGTTTTCTCTACCACTGTTCAACCGGTGGATGGGCATTACGTCGTTTTTTTTACCGCCGGTAAAGCTGTGGTCAGGGCTCAAATGGTTAATGTGCCTGAGAAAAATTATTTAAATATTAAGTGTTGTGTTTTTTTTTCATTTCCCAGTCCAGCTACTATTTGTTTTTCTTCTTGTCATTAATATTTTATGAGGACGAAGAGAATAGCGATTTTCCAAGCATAGTTTAGATGTGGCACAAGGCCTAAAGTATGGGGCACCCAGTGGGGATGGAACTCACTACTCAGTCGTAATTGTTCTAGTGAGACAAGCTTGCTAACCATTACACCGCCTCGAGGTACCCATAGTGATTTTCTAAGCCCGGCTTAGATGTGGCACAAGGCCGAATGTATGGGGCAACCAGTGAGGATCGAATTCACTACTAAGTCGTAATTGATCTAACAAGACGAACTTTCTAACCATTACACCGCCTTGAGGTGCCCGAAGGACGAAGAGAATAGTGTCATGTGGGGCAGTGACATAGTAGATTAAACCGTTCGTTCATAATTTTTTGATTTAGTGCTTGTGAGTTCAATCCCTGGTTCGTGCAATGCGTTAAGGATTGACAGAAGGAATGAAAATGAAGAAGAAAATATATAAATAAGTCTGAGTAAAGAAGTAAGAAAAAATCATTGAGCTGGGAATATGATGATGGAGCTATGTATGAGATTATTGATACACGTGTGTTTTTGATGACGAGGATTTTGTGGTCTGTGAGTAAGACATCAATGCGCCAGATGTTTCTAAAGATGATATATTCATTGATAGTATGTAGTGCATTTTTGTTGTTTGCTTTCCGTTAGCATGTATGCTTTGCTGGCTTGGACCTTTTGAACATTTAAAGTGTCCTCCACGCAATTACATATCTCTCTTGACTGTATTGGAGGAAATCTTACTAGCATTTTTTGACTATTTTCTTTTTATCTTCATTTCTCTTTTTCCTTTGGGACGTCTCAACTCGCTCTTTTGAATTTTCCCCCTTTCTCGTTCCTTTCTGTTATCTTTCAGTGTTCATTTTTTGTTATTACTTTCAACATATTTCGTTCAGTTTTTCAATTCTTGCTCTTTTATGTCTTTTTTATTTTCATTTTCTTTCTTATTTACATCCATTCTTTGGTAGCATTTCTTTCTTTCAACGTATTTTCTCAGTTTTCAACTTCTTTTTTATACGCCCTTTCTTTCTTTCTTACTTTTTTCTTTGTCTTTTTCTCTGTCTTTTTTGTTCTTTCTTTTTCTTTTTTCTCTTTCTTTCTTTGTTCTCGTTCTTTCTTTCTTTCTTTCTTTGTGTTTTCTTTCTTTTTCTTTTTCTCTTCCTTTCTCTCTTTCTATTTCCTTTTTCTTTATCTTTCTTTTTCTTTCTTTCATTTCCTTTCTTATTTTCTCTTTCTTTCTTTTTCTCTTTTTTCTTTTTCTCTTTCTTTCTTTCTTTCTTTCTTTCTTTCTTTCTTCCCCGTCTTTTGTCTTTTTCTCTTTATTTCTTTCCATTTTCACTGTCTTTTTCTTTGTCTTTTTCTCTTTCTTTTTGTTTTTGTTTTTCTCTTTCATTTTCTCTTTATTTCTTCTTGTCTTTTTTCCCTTTCTTTTTTCTCTTTCCGCTTTCTTTCTTTTTCTTTATCTTTTTCTTTCTTTCTTTCTTTCTTTCTTTCTGTTTCTTTTTTCTTTCTTTTTTTCTGTTTCTTTTTTCTTTCTTTCTCTTTCTTTTTCTTAGTCTTTTCTCTTTCTTTTACTTTGTCTTTTTTTCCTTTTCTTTTTCTTTTCCTCTTTTTTTTTGTTTGCTTGTTTGTTTGTTTGTTTGTTTCTTTCTTTCTTTCTTTCTTTCTTTCTTTCTTTCTTACACACAATTTTTCTTCATTCTGTATCTGCTTTTTTCTTTCCTATCGCACACTTATACATTCGACTTTTCTTTCTCCTTCCTTTTCTTCTTTCCAATTATCCATGGACTTCCTATTTTCTTCTTTACTCTCTTCATTCTCTTTCTCTTCCTCTTCTTATTTACACTCCCTTATTCTTCATTTCCTCTGTCTTTCATTTATTTACTTCTCATCCTCCTTTATATTTTTTTTACTTCCTCTTCTTCCTCCTAGTTTCCTGTCTTCATCCGTCATCTCTGATTTTCCTTCCTTATTCTGAATGATTAGATTAGTCATTGAGAACCGGACAGCATCGCACAACCTAAATTTAGCCGTTTGTCTTTATAAAAATTGATGGATGCAATTATTGAATAGACGTGTCAGTGGTTGTTTGTAAACTAACAAGGTAGCAATATTACCGAGCCGTACGCATTCCGTATCTGGGTGAGTGTGGAGATTCATGATAGAGATTGTAGATAATCAGTATAAGAAAATAAACCAAGCTTTGCATAGCCGATCATATGTTTGAAGATCAAACCAATAATTAGAGAACTATAGATATTAACAAAACATGACATCGTCCAGCGCAGGGTCACCAAAAATGGTCGCCAGTCTTGGGGATTGAACTTTCTTTATTACTTTTTTCATGTAGAGAGGGTCATTCAAGAAATACTGTAAAACCAGTAATAAAATGTTTCATCTAAAAAGAAATATTCATAAAATGTAATACAACTAGCAAAAAATAATGATAGTGGAAATTCTTAATCTAAAAAGAAACATTCAATAGCTGTAATAAAACTGTTAATAAAATATTGATATTTAAACTTCATCTACAAAGAGACATTGGGAAGATGCAATAAAGTTAGTAACAAAATAATCATAGTGAAAATGTTTCATCTCAAAAGAAAAAAAACTTATAAGATGTGATATATCTAGTAAAGCAATAATAATAGTAGATATTCTTAATCTAAAATGTAAAAATAATAAGATATAAATGTAAAAGATGTGAAAATCCGCAAAGCTAAAGCCTGGGCCGCTTTGAATAAAATGGATGTAATCTGGAAATCTAATCTACCAGACAACCTCAAACGGAGATTCTTTCGCGCCTCTATAGAGTCGGTTTTAATGTATGGTGCGACTGCTTCGGGCATTAACTAAAATCCTTCAGTCTAAGATGGATGGAATCTGCATTCAGATACTAAGAGCTATACTGGAGACAACATACAACTAAATTACAGCTCTCTGAACCTGTCCGTAATATTTATACACTCTAAGGAGAACGCAGAATGCATTTTGCAAGACACTGCTTTCGAGCAAAACAAGAACTCGCGAATGATAAATGCTCTGGATATCTATCCATGGTGCAAAACGGATTGGTTGCCAAGTAATCACATACATTGATATATATATATATATATATATATATATATATATATATATATATATATATATATATATATATATATATGACACAGGATGCCACCCTAATGACCTTCCGACCTTGGTGCAGGACCATGTTGGTTGGCGTAATAAATGTCCACAGATAGATCGACCGAATAAAAAATAATAATAAATTTTAAAATACTGACTTGTATAGCTTGTATTGAGATATGCCGAGGAGTTGTAAATTTCTGTTTGGCTGGACATGCTCAAGTTGTACGAGTGAAAGGAGCAGAACAATTCTAAGTGGATTATTACGTATGGATAAACAAATACAGCTAAATTTATTGTAGTGGAAGGAAACTATCGTTCTGTACCCCATCGGACGAATCGACTATAAAAATAGTCTAACCTCACTTATGGGCAGTCGTCAAATTGCATTGAATAAAGCTTCGCCACAAACTTAAACGTTGGCCTGATTTTCTTTACAAATATCCAAAGAAGTCATCGTTGAGGTATAGTGTTAACTTAAAAAGAACGAAGAGCCAAGTATATATTGAATAAGGAAGAAAATTAATTTCAGTCGGCAAGAAATCGAGGATGCACTCCAATTAAACTGGGTTAAAGTAATTTAATAAACATTTAATACTTCTGAGATGGGTGACCCCTTAAGAATAGAAGATAAAGCAACTATCTTGGGTCGTACTAAGCCTAGATTAATAGATATAAAATAGGCTGATACATGTTAAATTACCGAAGTTATGTCGGCATTTAACATAGTCAGTATTAAGAGAAGATGATACTAGGGTTCGGTCGTATTACGATTATAAAGTAGTTATAACTCTGAATAAATAAATGAGAAACAGCAAGACGTGGAAACAACAAAACGAGTATTATTTATTATCTGGTTGTTATGTGGTATTGGAGACAAGAGAGAGAGAGAGAGAGAGAGAGAGAGAGAGAGAGAGAGAGAGAGAGAGAGAGAGAGAGACAGACAGACAGACAGACAGAGAGAGAGAGAGAGAAAGAGAGAGAGAGTAATACTCAGTAAAATTGTGCGTTTAGGATCAAATGTAGATCAAATATGGATTGGAATACGACAGAAGAATAAGTAAATTGTATACAGTCTTTCTTGAATGTTTTTATAGATGTGTATAATGAATGTATAGATAATTTATTCGGAAAAATACAAGAAGTGTCTCGTGTTTGTCACCTCGAATTTTGTTGAGTGCTAAGAGATAAATGTTACTATTATCGCCTGAAAAATTAAAAAGAGCCGAAATTTTCGTTGACGCACGTATTGGCGGCCTGTTCGTGTTCCTGTCGATAGTGAGAATGTCACGTGCTGGTGTCTGTAGATGAGAAAAGTGGGGTCGATTCTCATTGGTTCAGAAAGAATGAATTGTATTAATAACTATAATTAATATTTTACTATAATTAATTTTTATTTCTTTATGTAGACAATAAGATATATCAAACATTGGTGGTATATTTATGGCCTAAGTCGGCACTTTATATCATCCTATTATAATTGTGCATGTCCCTAATTTCGTTAGTTCGCGCGACTGTTACGTCCTGCCAATACCTCATGAATAATGGCCTATTCCGTTTTGTTCGGGTGGAAAGAGGATGAAATACACTATTTGTTTTCAGTAAAAGAAAGAAAGAAAGAAGAAAGAAAGAAAGAAGAAAGAAAGAAAGAAAGAAGAAAGAAAGAAGAAAGAAAGCAAGAAAGAAGAAAGAAAGAAAGAAAGAAAGAAAGAAGAAAGAAAGAAAGAAAGAAGAAAGAAAGAAAGAAAGAAAGAAGGGAAAATAGAAGTGTTTAACGTCTGCCAATACCTCATAAATAATGGACTAATCCATTTTGATCACGTGGAAAGAGGATAAAAGACACTACTTGTTTTCAGTGAGAAAATGAAAGAAAGAAGGGAAAACAGAAGTGTTTAATGCCTGCTGCCAGTATCTCATCAATAACAGACTATTCCATTTTGATCGCGTAAAAAAACAAGAGATATTACGCTACCTGGTTCCGGTGAGAAAATGAAACTCAAATAGCGTATTTCTTTTGTTTCAGTGAAAAAAATGAAAGAAAGAAAAAATAAATAAATAAATAAAGAATGAAGAGAAGATAGAAGTCTTTAACGTCTGTTTCAGTGAAATGGAAAAAGTTTCCAATTTCAATTTTTTTATTTGTACCCACTTCATAAAATAACGTCCAGTATTCATATTCATGGTTGTGATTGCAATATTTTGTTAAAGTTGTTAAGCTGAAATATTTTACCAATATGATAGGGTAATTTCTGCAGATATTTTATTGTCGTAGAACTCATCGTGAGCTTATTTAATCATTAAATTAAGAATTGAGATGCATCAGAAATTTCAAATGGAAAAACCGTGATATTTTCATGGATTAAAAACAGTTATAATTTAGTCTATAAGAAATTATTTGATTCGCTGACAGGTTAATATTGAGCGTTTGTATTTCAAATCAGTATTATATTTAAGTTTACGAAGCATCTTGTTTGAAATAGGCAGATATTCCTAGTTTATATTTGAGTTTGTAAGTATCGATTTATTAAACATAGATTAAATGTAACGCAAGCATAGTGCACCGAGTGAGGATCGAACTCACTACTCACTCGTAATTGATCTATCGAGACAAAATTTGATAAGCATTGCACCACGCGAAAGTGCTCAAATGTGAGTAGAGTAGTTGTGGCAAAAGGCCGAAAGTAAGGAGCACTTAGTGTGGATGGAAATCACTACTCAGTATTAACTGACCTAGCAGGACAAACTTGCAAACCATTACACCATACCGAAGTGCCCCTTGACTTTCTAAGCTTAACTTAGATGTGGCACAAGGCCGAAAGTGTGGAGCACCTTACTTGGTTTAAGAACAGTTAAATGTTTTTCGCTTATACACGGGGCTAAATGTATTTACTAGTTTCGAGTACAGGTAAATATTGGTTGTCTATATTTATAGTATATAAGTATTTTGTTATAGGACAGGTAAGTATATCTGGTCTTAAGTTCATTTACTTAGTTACGGATATATCTAAAAAAAAATGTCGTTTATATTCCAGCGGATAAATATATTTAAATATGAATCAAAGACCATTTCTGGTTCAGGGACAGGAAAATATTTACTTACTATAAAAATATACTTGGTTCGGCGATAAGTAAATATTGGTTGAGTTTTTAATCAGTTCGCCCCAAGCAAGGCAATAAAGCTACGAAGACAATCGGTTACTGAGTGAAAGAATATGACGAAAAGAAAAACATTATTAAGGAATGATAACAAGAGAAGGAACTAAAAAGACAGAAGGTAGCGATTGCCGTTCCATTTAAACTTTGAAAGATCAAGCATCACTGGAAAACAAGAAGTGCGAGAAAAGAGTTCCACAAGCTAGAAGTGCGAGAAAAGAAACTGTTAGCATAGAGCTTACGGTTATATCTAGACATTTCACCTGTAAATTGCTGAGACCTTGCAACCAATCTTGGACTGCGTTTAAATTCATAATGGCTAGATACACAGAGGGAATTTAATCTGAACATTTACCGTGTGTTTATAGAATAAAAATGCCGAGGGAAGATACATTACGGTGGTGCGAAAGTGACTGAAGACGAGATGCCTGGTTAGGACCAATAATATTGCAGATTCTTCTTTTAAGCAAGTCTGTAAATCATCACTTGGTACGAGGCCCCTTTAGAATTCGGTGTCTTCACTCTGCAGGAGAATCAGTTAGGGCATCCTAAGCCTTGCTGACAGTGTCGATCACCACCGATGTGCCGGTAATTTGAGCGGCGTATAGTCTTTTGTGGCAAACCAAATAAAGTCGAGTAAGTAACTCGTTTATTTTCTCATCTCATACGCCACGTTTACTCGTTGTGCTTAAAGGCTTCCCGGTGCGATATAGACATCGCCTATATCCCAGACCGGTTATTTTCATAATCTATTTTGTTTAAAAAGCAACAAACCTCGCCTTTCCCTATAAATAAATATATAAGCAGGTTTTGGTATGTCTTTTTCAGTGATGTTCCTTTTGCTTCCGAGATTTCGTATCTACGTGTGCGTGCGCTGCCCGGGGGGCATGTTAACATACAGTTAGACTGTCCCTTGGTTTATTACGCTCATTAATCTGATTTTGTCCAGTATTGCCTTGTATGATAATGTCCTTGCCTTTGTCACAGGCGGCTGATTGGTCATTCACTCACTCAATCAGTCGATCGATACCGGGGCCGGATAGGCAAGTGTTAATGTCTGGTGCTCGTGACACGTATCAGTCATTCTAGTAACGTGATAACTCACATTGGTTTACAGCAAAGACATTTTACTTCGGAGAGAATATTGACAATTTGACAGATTAGACAGTAACCGCAAAAGGGTATATTAGTTTCTCTCCATCTCATTTTAAAAAAAAATGATTACAATTCATACACTTTCCTTTCTCTCCGTCTCATTATTTCGCTTTTTAATACCAGTTTCTTGGTCGTTCTTTTGCAGTCCTTATCAAATACCAACTTTTTCGTCTTATATCGGTTTTAGTTGTTTCTTTATATAATTTTTTTTTCTCGAGAATGCGACAGTTTTCGTGATGAAAGTATGAGAGAGCTACTTCTGATTTATATTTTATTATAGATTCAAGGAAACTCGGATATTTCCAACCGATTGTTGTGTCAAGGTGGTTTGGAATTTACTCACATCAGCGTTTGCCAGCGTATTCGCTCCTTAGTGGATGCTACAGAATAATGGTCCTGTACCAGACTTGATTAATATTATATATTTAGAGCTATTTACTGTGGGGCAGTTTGTTTGATTAGCTGCATATCAAACCCTTATGGGCCGTCTAATGCCGAAATTTATGTTTCTGGGGAGCATTAGTTATTTCTTTCTAAACAATTGTATTGCTCGGGTTTTTTTCTTGTTACAATGTACTGCCGGTAATTTTTCGCTTTTTGTTACGAAGTATTGCTGAAAATTTTTCGCTTTTTTTGTTACAATATATTGCTGGTAATTCTTTTCTTTTTTAAAAAAAATGTATTGCTGGGAAGTTTTTTGTTACAACCTATTGCTGGTAATTTTTTTTTGTTACGACGTATTGCTGGTAATTTTTCTCTTTTTGTTACGACGTATAGCTGAGAATATTTTTCTTTTTGTTACAACGTATTGCTGGTAATTTTTTTCTTTTTTGTTACGACGTATTGCTGGTAATTTATTTATTTTTTTGTTACGACGTATTGCTGGTAATTTTTTTATTTTTTGTTACGACGTATTGCTGAGAATTTTTTATTTTTGTTACAATGTATTGCTGGTAATTTTTTTCTTTTTTTTTACGACGTATTGCTGGTAATTTTTCTCTTTTTGTTACGACGTATTGCTGAGAATATTTTTCTTTTTGTTACAATGTATTGCTGGTAATTTTTTTCTTTTTTGTTGCGACGTATTGCTGGTAATTTTTCTCTTTTTGTTACGACGTATTGCTGAGAATATTTTTCTTTTTGTTACAATGTATTGCTGGTAATTTTTTTCTTTTTTGTTGCGACGTATTGCTGGTAATTTTTCTCTTTTTGTTACGACGTATTGCTGAGAATATTTTTCTTTTTGTTACAATGTATTGCTGGTAATTTTTTCTTTTTTGTTGCGACGTATTGCTGGTAATTTTTCTCTTTTTGCTACGACGTATTTTTGAGAATTTTTTCTTTTTGTTACAACGTATTGCCGGTAATTTTTTTCTTTTTATTACGACGTATTGCTGGTAATTTTTCTCTTTTTGTTACGACGTATTGCTGTGAATTTTTTATTTTTGTTACAGTGTTTTGTTGGTATTTTTTTATTTCAATGTAATGCTGGTATTTTTTTGTTACAATGTAATTCAGGTAATTTTTTGTTACAGTTTATTGCTGGTAATTTTTGTGTAACACACTTATTGTTGCTAATTTTTGTCTTTTCTGTTACAATATATTGCTGGCAATATTTTAACAAAAATGTATTCCTGGTAACAAAATGTATTGCTGCTAATATTTTCTTTTGCATAATGATATTTTGTGGTTAATTTTTTTCTATTAAAATGTATTCCTGGTATTCTTGCTCTAATTTTTATTAATACATTCATAGTGTTTTGACCCCATTTGGGTATTAACTATTTGCCCACAGCCGGGACCCTAACATATACTACAACCTCGGAGAAGAGTGAACCTGGGAACAACAGCAATTAAGAGGTGGTTCCACGCTACTCAAAACCTCCGGATCAGAGGACTTGTTGTCTAATGTAATTTACCGTCAGCCAGGACGCTGTGTTGCAGTGATTTGGAAAATAGTATTTTTAAGTTTTAGCTAGTTGGTTCATTCCTATCTATTACTGCATAGCCTTGTACCAGAACAGATTAAAACCATATATTGAGAGCTATATAATGTGCTGTAATGAATTGGAAACTGGTATTGTGAGATTTAGCTAATGAGTTCATTCCTGACTGGATGCAACATACTTATGGCCATGTACCAGAATTGATTAAAATTATATTTATGCTGTGATGTAATGATTTGGAAACTATTATTATAAGCTTTAGTTAGTAGGTTCAAACCCTACGAGATACTACACAATTTTGTCTAGTGCAAAAATGGATTAACATTGTATATTTCGAAACGCAGCCTGTGGTGTGATGATTTTCAAAATATTAATGGTAGGAAAAATGCTTCATCTAGGAAGGAAGATTCATAAGATTAAGTAAAACTAGTAATAACATGATGGTAGGAAAATTGCTTCATCTAGGAAGCAACATTCATAAAATTGAGTAAAACTAGTAATAAATTAATGGTAGTAAAAATGCTTCATCTAGGAAGCAACATTCATAAAATTAAGTTAATCTAGTAACAAAATAATGGTAGGAAAATTGCTTCATCTAGGAAGCAACATTCATTAAATTGAGTAAAACTAGTAATAAATTAATGGTAGGAAAATGCTTCATCTACGATGCAACATTCGTAACATTAAGTAAATCTAGTAACAAAATAATGGTTGGAAAAATGCTTCATCTAGGAAGTAGCATTCCGAAGATTGAATAAAACTATTAATAAAAAAATTGTAGGAAAATTGCTTCATACTGAAGCAAGATTCATAAAATTGAGTTAAACTAGTAATAAAATAATGTTAGGATAATGCTTCATCTAGGAAGCAACATTCATAAGTATAAGAAACACTAGTAATAACATAATGGTAGGAAAATTGCTTCATACTGGAAGCAAGACACTTAAGACTGAGTAAAACTAGTAATAAAATAATGGTAGGAACAATGCTTCATCTGGGAAGCAACATTCATAAGATTGAGTAAAACTAGTAATAAAATAATTCTATGAAAAATTCTTCAATTTGGAAGCAACATTCCTATTTGAGTAAAACTAGTAATAACATAATGGAAGGAAAACTGTTTCATACTGGAAGCAAGATTTATAAAATTGAGTTAAAATAGTAATAAAATTATGTTAGGAAAAATGCTTCATCTAGGAAGCAACATTCATAAGATTCAGTAAAACTAGTATTAAAATAATGGTAAAAAATACTTAATCTAAGAAGCAACATTCATAAGATTGAGTAACACTAGTAATAAAATAATGATAGGAAAATTGCTTCATCTAGGAAGCAACTCTCATCACATAGAAGGAAACAAGTATGAAAATAATGATAGGGAAAATTACTTTTACATCTATTCAGACGTTAGTAAAATTCACTGAAATATTTCTTCCTTCATCATATTGATATCGAGAGATAAAATATCTATTTTAATCTGACGCATATAGAGTCGTACACACATTTTATTCATATATAATTTTGTTAACCCATTTCATATATATATATATATATATATATATATATATATATATATATATATATTACATGCGTGGCAGACTACTCCCAGGAGGAAATCTATTTCGCGTAAGCGCACACAAGGAAACACTCGTTTGATTAATGGCGTCCAATCGCATTTAGTCATGGCGAAATAAGAGTCGCTGTCACGCGCGCATGCGCAAGTATTCGTCGTCACATCCTGACATACCACTATAGTTTAGAGTTGAACAAAAGGAGACCACTAATAAGAACTTAAGATCGGACTTCAGGTGTGGGTATGGGGCGGCGGTGAGGTGGGGATACACAGCTGTCAAACTGGTGACAAGTTTTCTCGGATCGCCGGGAATGTGTGACGGCTTCCATTGCAAAGCAATCACTGATTGGTTGTCTCTCCGTGTGTCTCTTGTTGTGTCAGATTATTTTCTTCGCTTTCTTTCTTTGCGTTTTTATTTTTCCTAGATGTCTGTATGTACTTTTTTGTGCGTGTGTGCTTTTACCTTACCACCACTTACCGCTTCTGTCGAGCAGAAAATAGTAGATATGTCCTGTCACCGAGACAACACTGTGTGTGATAAGTAGTTGTGAAAACTGCGAGAGATTCCAATTAATATCGCTAAATAGAGTAAACGCCAACTCTTGTCATCGACAATAAATACTTTGACTTTCATAACAAAAAAAGTTGAACGGCCTCGACAAGTGAATAAATGAATAAATAAATAAAAACAAAATAAAACAAATACACTCGTAGATGAATCTATAACACTCTAGCCTAAGAATTGAAACTTCGTTTTAATTTTATGCAACATATATTTACCGTATATGCTGGCGTACAAGGTGACTGAGCGTATGCGACCCTCAAATTAAAATGTTGTTTCGGGCTATATTTGCCATAAAAACGGCTCCTCTCTAGCAAATTGTATTTTAAAATGTATTGTATTGAATTTATTAAATAAATGCAATAAGCATATGCATTCTTTTATCTTAAATTCTAATGAAAACAAAAAAACAAACAAAAAACCGTGGGAAAATATTTTCAGTTAACTAACACAACCTACAATATCCCATGAGTTGGTGCTGTATTTTTTGGTAGGCTATTACGGTAGCCTGAATGACTCCCCCCACCCGTTAACGATCCATTGATTCCACTGTTCTCGAATGCGATCTTCAAACGGCTTGTTGAGACACACATGTGTATTTGTTCAACATTATCGAAAAAAAAACAAAACAAAAAAAAACAAAGAGGCGAGGCAAGGGTTAGTCTATTGTCAATCTGTATTGACTATCTCCCATCGTAGTCACTTAACATAAACATCAGGATTAAAGGTTCACATTTTATATTTGGAGTATAAGGGGCACCTCGATGTGGTGTAATGGTTAGCAAGCTTGTCTCGTCAGAACGACTGAGTAGTGAGTTCGATTCTCACTGGGTGCTCCCCTAATTTCGACCTTGTGCCACATCTAACCTATGCCTGGAAAATCACTATATTTGGAGTATAAGACGGCCCACTTTTTTTGTGGAGACTTTTTAATGTTAAAACGTCAACACAATCTCCTTCATGCCAATGCACTGAATTCAGTGGTGAATATTAAACATGTAGATCAAACATCAAACCATATAATAATTAACAATATGTAGTTATTTATATATTTCGTGTGCCATTTGTAGTGACAAGGGAGGTAAACAAAGTTAAGTTAATAAATTTATGAATGATTACTTCCCTTAGTTGATTTAAAAATCTATACAAATAAAATATTTACCTACAGTTAGACAAAATTAGTTCTCGAGCAAAATGAACCGCTTAATTAATCAATATCTCTATTCTCACCTTTCTTAGATTACAATCTTATTTGTTCAAGTCTTTCATGTGAGGTACTCAGATACCTTTGTCTATTAAGTGATATCACTGACAGTCTAAGAAATATATAAAGAGAACAGATTAATTAAACGGTTCATTGGCCTCTGGTTTAGTTATGAATTCGTTATCTTCGCTTTATTGAATCTCAGTACATTGATTCAAGACTTTTCTTCCATTGCATCTCGCTATTAAAACTTTCTAACAACCATTAATACACAGACCTACCGACGGACCTGGAATTCTGAAAACAGAAGTAAAAGCCACACTGGCCAAATTGAAAAGAAACAAGGCAGCTGGGCCAGACGGAATTGTAACGGAAATGCTGACAGCCTTAGATAAGTTTGGCATAGACAAGATCACCGAAATAACAAATGAAATCTACAACTGCGGAGATATACTGGAAGATCTCTGGAAGATCTATCTTCATAGATATGCCTAAGAAACCAGGCGCAAAATAATGCGAACTCCACCGAACAATAAGCCTAATGAGCCACATGACAAAACTCATCGTCCGTATTCTAATGAAAAGAGCGCGCAGCAGAATCAGTCCAGCGATAGGACAAGAACATTGCGGGTTCGTTAAAGATATTGGGACAAGGAACGCGATATTCATGCTCAGAATGTTATTAGAAAGAGCGATACAGATGCAGAAGGACGTGTACCTATGTTTCATAGACTACGCAAAGGCCTTCGACAAAGTACGCCACAAGGATCTGATGGAACTGCTCAGCAACCTTGATATATTCGGGAAAGATATCAGAATAATCAACAACCTATACTGGCAGAAAACAGCATGCATGCGCATTGGGAACGAATACACAAAAATAGAAAGGGGCGTTAGGCAAGAATGCGTCTTCTCACCCGACCTGAAAAAATTGGAAACCCTACCGGGATTTGGCATTGGCGGCCACAATCTTAACAACATAAAGTACGCAGATGACACAGTACTGATAGCAAACACGGAAATGAAATTACAAAATCTCCTACAGAAGGTAGCGACGGAGAGGGAAAAGAAAGGACTAAGCATAAACTACAAGAAAACAGAGTGCATGGTCGCCAGTCAGAGGATGAACCCGAAATGTGATTTGAAGACCGGGAACACGAGAATCAAGCAGACGCGGAAGTTTAAATACCTAGGAAGCCTCTTGACAGAGGACGGTAAGTGCGACCCTGAGATCTGTAGACGCATTGAGATGGCCAAGGACACATTCCAAAAGTTGGGCAGAGTACTGCGAGACAGGAGGATATCTTTGGTAACAAAGAAAAGAATACTGAACTGTTACGTGACATCTGTCCTTCTTTACGGCTGCGAATGTTGGACGATTTCCTCAAAGATGAGGAAATTTGATACTCACGGGTCGAATAGAAACTTCAGCTGCCTCTTCCAGATGTTAAATATAAGCCTTCTCTTTGTCTGCATCCCCT
>OZ038483.1:35326378-35338878 GCA_964036315.1 Acanthosepion esculentum | reverse complement strand
CTTACGTCTCTCTTGAGAGGCGCAGTATTTATAGTGTCAGGAAGAGTTCATTGTGTCGTTTATAGGTAAGATCCTATAACAAAAAGTCTGGCGGCAAAACAGCTGGTACTCAAACGCGCGTGCCAAAAGGCCAACGCCAAACGGCTGCGCTAAAACGTACCAAACCACATTAAGTGATTAACATTTAAAATATATCCGTCTCAGTATATTAGTGATAAGGTTTATTTTATTTTATTTAGTTATGCTCCGCACAATATTTACTTCGATCGAGTTCTGATGAGGGATGAGCGATAACCGGTTAGCTCACAATTTTTTTTTGTCTTTCTTCTTTCGTATTAAACTACGGAAGTTGTTTTTCCCTTTTCATCTCCTCTTTAATTATGTGTAAGGTTTGTTATGATAACATTTTATACCTGCAACAAGATCTTTACTAATTCTTCCATCCTCTGCCCTTCACCTCCCCGAATCTTCTCTTTCTCATTATCTTCCTCTTTTTTCCTTTTTTTGCTTTTCTTCATCAACATTATTATTAACTTTCATTCGTTTTAGACTCATCTTTCATTATTTCTTCACTTCTTTTTGTGTCTTTCGATGCCTTTTCTTTACTTTTTTATTTAACCTTGTATTCTTCGGTTCTTTTCCATTTTTCTATATTACTTCTTTCCTTTTTATGATATGATTTCACGTTCTTTCCCTCATTTCTTCTTGCCTTTGCTTCTTCTTACTTTCATCATTCCTGCCTCTCAATATTCTAATTGCATTCGTCCGAGTTCTCTCCCTTTCATATTCATTCTTTACTGCCGCCATTGTTTATTTAATTCTGACCTTCTTATATGCGAAACATTTAAACTTTCTTTTCTAATATCTTTACACGTCGGAATTTTCTATTCAATAATTTCATGTTCTTTTTAACGTTTCATTCATTATTTCCCTCCTTTGTTTTTCTTTTTTATTCTTCATATTTTCTTTATCCATTCGTCTCTCTTTGTTTGTTTGTTTCTTTCATTTGTGCATTTTTATTATATATATTAATATTCCTCGGTTCGTTTCTCCTCTGTGGACATTTTGCTTTAACCTGTTTCTTTTTGCACTCTTAAATTTTTTCTTTCTTTCGTGTGTTTTTTCATTTTTTTCTTCTCACTCACTTCGCTTCTGACACTCTTTATTTTCCATCTTTCTTTCTTTTTTCTTTCTTTCTTTCTTTTCCACGTTTGTATTATGCATATTCATATTACTCTGTTCCTTCTTCTCGAGCTCACATTTTCTTTCACTCCGCACTTTTCGCTCTCAGAAATGTTTCCTTCCTTCCTTCCTTCCTTCCTTCCTTCCTTCCTTCCTTCCTTCCTTCCTTCCTTCCTTCCCAATTCAATTACAGTTCGTGTCTTCCCGAACGAGGGAAAATAAGGTGATCCATCAAAACAGCACAAGGCGCATTTCCCGTCGATCGTGCCTGTGCGTCAAAGACAAAACGGTTTCCTGTAGATTCTGTAATAAATATACTTCTACCAGTCAATACTTTTCTTGCCCGAAGCCGAGATGCCTGTCGAGATTATCACACGCTACTGAATTTCACTTTACCCCACTGGCTGGATATCTGAAGATGAAGTCACGCAATGATAGCCAGCTACAATTCTCACAAATGTCACAATCTAAATTTCATATATATATATATATATATATATATATATATATATATATATATATATATGTGTGTGTGTGTGTGTGTGTGTGTGTGTGTGTGTGTGTGTGTGTGTGTATATATATATATATGTATATATATATATATATATATATATATATTGTTTTCCCATGTATATGTGGAAAACGATATATACATTTTTATATAGCAGGACAATTTTAGGAAGCTCAAAATAAAAATCTATAAAATATCTTATTCTACCCCCCAACACAATAATACCAAATACAATTGAAAAGCATTTTTGGCCAATACTTTAGACATTTTCAACAATGTGCTAAAGGATTTTAAAAAAATATTTAAGTAGATGGACGCCAACTTGGATTCTAACCACGTTCATTTCGCGGGAATCGGAACGAACACAACTATGGTACAATATGAATCACACAACTACACCGTAAAAGAAAACCACAAAAGAAAATTAACAAGAAATTCCTTGAAAATGGCTAAAGACATGGGTGAAAGCGCTAGCGAAAACTTTTGCATTTTCTGTCATATTCAACGTTATATATATATATATATATATATATATATATATATATATATATTTGAATGTGATATATATATATATATATATATATATATATCGTTGAATATATATATATATATATGAATGTGATATATATATATATATATCGTTGAATATATATATATATATATATAGTTAAATGTGACATATATATATATATATATATATATATATATATATATATATATATATACTAGTTTAAAAGCTAGCTGCTGAGTAGTTCTCTTGATTGGGTATTCGGCTTTATCAGGTGCGTGATGATCCCTAAGTTTTTACATATTCTCAGCATTAAATGGCTCTCCTGGCTGCCGATTGCTCTGAGTTTTCATCTGCACAGAACATTCTTTTACTCGCTGCAGCCTTTGCTCTTTTGATTGCAATCTTCTCCTCTGTTGACGGAGATGTTTTCTGCGAGCTATACTGCTGCCATATGCAACAATAAACTCAAAACTGATTCCTGCACTTAAGTATTACACTAATATTTAGGCTTACCTTTTAAAAGTTCAACGATATTTTTTTCTGCCGCCACTTAATTTAAATACAATTTGATGTACGTAGGTCCTTACTTTCCGCACAAAAAATTATTTTTTATTTCATGGGTGACTTTCACAATTAATTTCGATTATCCCAAATTTATTTCCAAGTTATAAAAATTGTTATCGTCAAAAAATTACGTAAAATAATCGCAGTAATGAAAGCTGTGGAATCGAAAATTTCTGCAGCATTCCATTGAAGGTTGTGTTCCTTTAATTGAAAAAGTGCGACACAGTGACACATTCACATTAGCATTTATTACACACACACAAACACACACACACACACACACACACACACACACACACACACACACACACATATATATATATATATATATATATATATATATATGAATAAAGACAAAGGAAAACTTTTCTTAGCTAAGTTTTCCTATTATTTTTATGCATATTTTCCTTTAACATATATATTTTCTTTATATCAGAAATGTTACACACACATACACACACGCACACACACACATACATACATACATATATATATATATATATATATATATATATATATATATATATATATATATATACATTACAAAGAGTCAATCATACTTTGAATCAATCGGCAATGTGAATGCGGTTATTGGCGAAATCACTTCGCTAGTAGACATAAACATAAGCATTCCACTACTGATAATCCTCCGAATGATGAGATCCTCATAATTAAATAAAATGGATATGGTGTATTTTTTATTTTTTATTTCTGCTAGTACTTTCGAATGCTTCACGTCATTCATCATCAGGCTTTATTATCCATCAGAATCAAAACTGGGAGACGATTTATATGCGTTTATCCGACCGAAAGATGTTTTTAAGTATGAGCTATTTGTTAACTGTTATATGGTGTTGGAGCGTGCAAATCGCAACGCTACATTTTAAATATTTAAAGTGAGAATTTTTATGTATTTTGTAATATGGTAAATCCACGTATTTTCTTGTATAAGTGTTTTTCAGTTAATATGATATGAACTAAGTAGATAGTTCAAGTAACAGAGTGATATGTCTTACTTAGTAGTTTTTTTTTTCTTCAGGAATTCTTTACTGCTGGATCAATTGTTTTTTTATAAACATAGGAATCTTTTTTTTCTGCTGGATCAATTGTTTTTTATGAACATTATAAAATAGGCAGCATATATTTACATTACAAAGAGTCAATCGTACCTTGAATCAATCGGCAATGTGACTGCGATTATATATATATGTACATATATATATATGTTAGTTAAACGTTATTTTTCGTGGATACCGGTATTTGAGTAGACGATATGTTTATTTATGGAACAGTACATTTATTTATCTTCGTCTACCGGCCTGAATATTCGAGAAATCTTATTAAATGAAAATATGACCTCTCCCGTAGGTTTCCAACCATTGACATTTAGGCGTACATCCTCGTTAGATCTGAAGTGCTTTAGAACTCTCGGTCACAAAGTCCTTCGATGGTCAGGCAAATTTGAATAGTGCCTTTAAACACAGATTTTTCCCTGACTCTCGAAATTGACATATCTGTCCAGTTTCGTATCCTAGCATAAACAAAGCAATGTCTAATGAAAGTGATAGATTTTTTTTTATTTATTAATCCGAGAGATTTTATTGCTTAAACGTGACTTTAGTTGATACCCGTATTTGAGTAGAGTGTTTATTTATTAAACAGTATATTTACTTACTTTCGTATATTAAAAAAAAAAACTCTTTAATAAATAAATGGAGCATCTACTCAATTATTGGTATGTACTAAAAATAACGTTTCAGTCAGAAATATTAAATATATTGGTGACGTTAATAAAATAGTGCTCGATGTAAAATTAAAACGATAAGAAAACCTTAAGATAGGCATCATAATTTAATATTTAACGCTTAAAACCGAATAAAATAAGTATAACATCGATTAAAATCGAATAAATAAATAAATATAACCTCAATTAAAATCAAATAAAAAGAACATAACCTCAAACGCCTTTCAACCGACACTTCGTCAGAAGTTATTCATTGGTATTAAAATACTACTGAACTAGTGTTTTATTTATTTTTTAAATAGGTTCTTAAAAATTGGAGGACGACAAGGGGAAAATAATTATTGTTATCTAGATCCTCCAAAAAGTTCTAATTTGTGTTTGAGCTCCTTCTGTCTACACAGAGTCAGACGCTCTGTGTTAATCACAACAGCTTCTAAGATATTCAGGTGATATTGTTTGATCTCTGTGCAGAACAGAGAAGAACTCTTCTGAATAATTGTTCCTACAAATATCTGTCCTTAACAAGTGTTCACCAATGGCAAACTCGTGTGTCTGTGAATGCTCGAATATATATATATATATATATATATATATATATATATATATATATATATATATATATATATATATATACGAGGGTCATTTAATAAATAAGGTGAATGTTTCGGTATAAGGACTTCTAATACAGATAGAAGCTTACTCTTTTTTTAATTTTTTTTGTTTTACTTCTTTTTCACATGGATTTAATTTCTTTTGCAGATTAAAAAAAATCTTTGAGAGTTTTGGCGATTAACAAAGATGGCCGACCAAGAAGCATGCTCCAGGATTGAACAGCGGTCAGTTATCAAGTTTTTGGTTGCTGAAAGGTGCAAACCAGTTGAAATTCATAGTAGAATGTCAACTGTGTATGGTGCCACATGTTTCAGCAAAAAGAATGTCTACAAGTGGGCTAAATTATTTAAAGAAGGACGGAGCAGGATGAAGACAGGCCTGGGAGGTCTACAGAAGTGAGCTCTCCTCAGGTGATCGAATCAGTCAATGACCTCATTCAGTCTGACAGAAGGGTGACAGTGGATGACATTGCAAGGACTTTGAGCTTATCATAAAGAACAAACGAAGAGGTCATCAGTTAGAAGGAGTCATCTTGCATCATGACAACGCAAGGCCTCACACAGCAGCCCAAACGGTGCAGACCATCAACGAGCTGGGCTGGGAACCGCTCCCTCATCCCCCTTACAGCCCAGACCTTGCCCATTCAGACTTTCACCTGTTTGGTCACTTGAAAGCGTTCACGAGAGGCACGAAGTTTAAAAGTGACGATGAAGTTAAAAGTGTTGTAAGCGACTGGCTGAGACATTAGTCCAAAGATTTTTACGCTGAGGGAATACGGAAGATTGTGCACAGATGGGAAAAGTGTGTGACAGTGCTGGGAGACTACGTTGAAAAAAAGAAAGAAGTAAGCTTCTATAGGAGTCCTTATACCGAAAAATTCACCGTATTTATTGAATAACCCTCGTATATATATATATATATATATATATATATATATATATATATATATATATATATATATATATATATAGTTGTATATTTAGGCAGCAGTCCTTTGTTTATGCATGTTTCATTAAAAACGACAGACAAAGTACTACGGTTAAGCTTTTTATTTAATTTTTCTTGTGTCCGAACAAGAACTTTCTTTTCTGGACAAAGAGTGTGTAAAAACTGTCCAAATATTTACATTTCCGAGCGCTTTCGGCTATACCTTTAGCCATTATCAAGGATGATTCGATTTTTCAGCTTAATTGAGTGTGTGCGTTATGTGTATATCTTAGTGTGTGGTAGGGATGTTTTTAATTTCCGAATACGGTTAGCACATTGTCGCTTTGTTCGTAGTTATTATTGTTAAGAGTTGGCTTTTTCTTTTTTATTATTAAAGCTTCCATTATTTTTAATCTTTTTTTTTGCAGGTGGATGCAGTTAATATATTTAACCAGCAGGAACTGGTAAAACATTGATCCGAGGTTAAATAACCAGAGTGTGAAATTTTGATCCCGGTAGAGGGCATATATATTACATAGGTTGATCATAGCGCGAATTGATTGATCCTAGACAAAGTAAATGGGATGTTAAATGTGATCTTCGGTAGAAGTAACATATATTAAACAGATTGTTCTTAACCAGCAGGAACTGGTAAAACATTGATCCGAGGTTAAATAACCAGAGCGTGAAATTTTGATCCCGGTAGAGGGCACACATACTAAATAAACTGATCATAGAGTGAACTGATACAACACTGACCCTAGGCAGAAATTCTGGCGTACAAAAATTTAATCGGGAAGAGGTGTTACACTGGTCCTATGATTGAAAAGAGGCACCTTCGTCCTTGGCAGTGCTTAAACATACTCCACCGATTCAAGGCAAATGCAACAAGAGATGTAATAACTGAGCGAAAACAGCAAGTAGCCCTACACTGAAAATTATGAAATTGTACATTCTGAGTGTTGACCCTGAGTCCATTACGGCTTTTTGTTTTGGTTTCATGGATCTTTTCAAAGCATTCTTTGATGTATACTGTGTATAATTTCGCGTAACTGTTTTTGTCTTCCGATTCGTGGTGTCTTCAGAATTCTTAAATAAACCTAAGGTTTCTTGAGATAGGCACATATTCGCTTGATGGTTTTGCAAAGAAAGGATTGACGCTAGTTTTCGAAAGAAATGTGGAAATGAATAACTAAATAATATGTGCTTTGAATGCGCGCGCATTTTTGGGATTTCTTCGTCAGATAAGACGAAGACGTGGGTAATGTGGAATCTGATTAGCTTTTATTTCCTCACATCTTTAAAGAGTGTAACTTCAAGGAAAATTATCGCGCAGGAAGGAAGAGAAGAAAAAACTGACGTACCCAATGCAAAGAGCGAACAAAACAGATAGATAGATAAAAAGAATGAGAGAGAAAGGCTAAGCGTGTCAAAAATCCTTCTTGTGCTGTGATAATCATTTAAAAAAACAAATTGTCAGTGGTCAAGAATTAAAACAAATATTACAGATAAACGATATATATATATATATATATATATATATATATATATATATATATATATATATCGTTTATCTTTAATATATCTGTTATATATATATATATATATATATATATATATGATTATGGTGTGTGTTCGTGTCTGTGTGTGTGTGTATGAGTGAGTGTGTGCATGTCTGTGTGCAAAACTTCAGGATATAATTAAAATATATATCTATAAAAACAATTTGAATAAAGAGAAAAGGAAAACGTTTAATAGCCGACACGTTATGTCCTCGTCTAACGGTCCGCTGAAAATATGAAAGCAAATGTAAATATTTTATATTTTATTTTAAAATTCTGAAAAACTAACGAAATTTTTACTCCTGTTTATAAATACTTGTCGCAAAATAAAATCCTGGCATATTCCATGTCAGGGGATAAAACGCGTTGGTTAAGAAATGTTTAATATTTGCTTTTATATATATATATATATATATATATATATATATATATATATATATATATATATATATACATGCATATATATATATACATGCATATATATATATATATATATATATATATATATATATACATGCATATATATATATACATGCATATATATATACATATATATATATATATATACATGCATATATATATATACATGCATATATATATATATATATATATATACATGCATATATATATATATATATATACATGCATATATATATATACATGCATATATATATATACATATATATATATATACATGCATATATATATATACATGCATATATATATATATATATATATATATATATCAATTATGTAGTGCGTGTTCAATTTATATAACGTTTTTCGTATGAATGATTTATGTTATATATATATATATATATATATATCAATTATGTAGTGCGTGTTCAATTTATATAACGTTTTTCGTATGAATGATTTATGTTATATATATATATATATATATATATATATATATATATATATATATATATCAATTATGTAGTGCGTGTTCAATTTATATAACGATTTTCGTATGAATGATTTATGTTATATATATATATATATATATATATATATATATATATATATCAATTATGTAGTGCGTGTTCAATTTATATAACGTTTTTCGTATGAATGATTTATGTTATATATATATATATATATATATATATATATATATATATATATCAATTATGTAGTGCGTGTTCAATTTATATAACGTTTTTCGTATGAATGATTTATGTTATATATATATATATATATATATATATATATATATATATCAATTATGTAGTGCGTGTTCAATTTATATAACGTTTTTCGTATGAATGATTTATGTTATATATATATATATATATATATATATATATATATCAATTATGTAGTGCGTGTTCAATTTATATAACGTTTTTCGTATGAATGATTTATGTTATATATATATATATATATATATATATATATATATATATATACATATATATATATATATAATAAATTTTATATATTTATAAATTTTATTTTTTTAGTTACATTTATAATTTTTTCTAAAGGTTAACTCTGAGAAATTTTTCATATATATATATATATGTGTGTGTGTGTGTATGCGTGTGTGTGTGCGTTTGTGTGTCTGTGGGTGTGTGTGTGCGTACGTGTATGTGTGTACAAACAGATATATATGTATATATACACAAAGATATATATATATATATATAAATATATATATATATATATATATATATATATACATACATTACAACTATATTTTACACACATACACATACATACATACACAGACACACACATACACATATATATATTGTATATTTTACACAATTTTTGTGAAAGGCGGCCGACAATTTTTATTTAATTTTTCTTGTCTTCGTTCAAGTGCTTTCTTTTCTCGACATAAAGCGTGTAGAATCTGTCCAAACGTTTTGCATATCCGAGCGCTTTCGGCTATTTTTCAGCCGTTATCAAGGGCGATCAAGGGCGATTTTTATTTTTTTATTTTTTTCATTTAACTGAATGCGTGGGTTTTCTTCTTTTGAACAGTGATGATTCTTTACCGATGTATCGCTCCAGAAGTCAGGGGTAACCGATTGGATCGGTTGTTGTCAATTTAATAACCGAAATTCGTAGACAAATTGGCATAGCGAGATATCCCTTCCAAAATCTAAGCAGCGTATTAAGAAACAGGGAAATTAGGTTAGAAACGGAGTAACGTAGTGCCGTGCTCTTGTATAATATCTGTCTTGGAAGTGAATGCTGGACAATCTCAACAAAGATGAAGAAAAAATTTCAGGCAGCAGAAATATGGTTCCACAGAAAGATACTGAGACATGAACTGAACGTGTGAATAACGACGAAGTTTTAGAGAAAATAGAAGCAAAAAAGAAAGTGTACATAATGAGGAAAGGGGGCTAGGTAAATTTGACACCGACAGGACATAACAGGTGTGTGTGTTTGTGTGTGTTTGTGTTTGTGTGTGTTTGTGTTAGAGAGAGAGAGAGAGAGAGAGGGAGTGAGAGAGAGAGAGAGATGGGATGAGCGCGCATAACTTACCCAACAAGCTTATGCAAATGGATGGCAAAACAGGAATTAATAAAGATAGTAAAATGGCAATCTTTACTAAGAAGACCTGCAAAGGACCGGAAAATGTTGAGAGTCATGATCGCTGACGCCCTGAAGGGACACGACACTTACAAGAAGAAGAATTTTAGTGGAAGTAGTAGGCTAGCGAGACAATAGTAGCACCCTGTTTCAGTCTATTGGTGGATTGAACACTCCAAGCTGCTTACCTGTGTGATGGTATATAGAGGCGGTGCGCTGCCCAACTCTCGGCCGTAACAACAATATCCAAAAAAATACAAAGCATGACATTTGTTGCCAGCTTGGCTGGAGGAGTTGCCGGAAGGTTGTCCGTGATGACAGCCAACCGCCTTCGGGGCTCCACTCCGGATATTTACTTCCATAATCTTTACCTTGTTTGGATATGACCGCATGGCAACGGAAGTTTAAAATTAGGGTTTCCCTTCCTCTATGGACTGCCTTCTAGGGCTGACGTCGTCCATCCAACCGATAAATTTTAATCGTACACGCGGACTATTCTCTTCATATATGTTGTTGTTATCACAACGTTTCAACTGTTTTGTCTTCTGTTGTAAATTATGTAAATAATGGTGATTCCTCATTCCAGAAAGTCAGACACAAATATATCGCACAAAATTTTACGTCAATTACAGAATAAAGCCAAACATTTTCATTATAATCATTACCTGTCACACATTTTGGTGTGGTCGTTGGGTCACTACGTTGCTAAGCAGCTGACCTCTTCCCTTTACACTTCAGGCAAGAGGAAAGCCAATGTCTTTCGACTTGAAGGCACCTCTTGATAACGGGCACGTGGGAGGTGATAACATTGGATGAACCCTCCATGATACCATGAGGAATTATAGAATGACTCTAAGATAAAAATCATCTGAACTTCTTGTTAAAATTATAGAGGCCTCACTACATCACTTGAAGGCATAGTGCTCTTTGAGAGATCCTAGGGATTCCGGGAGGGCCTTTACCACTCACGTTGAAAATCAGTGATCTTTTAACTTTTAATTTGATCAGTTTGACATAATTTGTAAATATTTCTACCAATACTGCAAGACTTCACCTGTCTCAAGATACTCCATTTCACGTTAGGACTTCTATTGCTTTTTTCTTTTTAACTCCCACACATCCGCTGGTATCTTCCACTTTTGCCTCGTAGATCACTCCTTCCGTATTACAGGCACCATCCAATGGACATCCTTGCAATTACAAGCTTCACTATTGGTGCTATTACGGTTTCGTATATGGCGAGACTGTGCCAGCTGAAAGATTGAACTCTATATCCAAATATTGTCCGAATATTTTACTCATATGGACCGTGATATCAAAATCTATGCCCTGGAAGACCTTGAATACATTTTTAAAAATTCTATCGTTTGCTTTTCTATTTGCAGGTGCAATAATTAACCCATCATCTCTATAGAGGCAGTGACTGTCAACATGAACAATTTTGTTAAATTTATTCAATATAAAAAGGCCCATCAGTTCCGAAAGTTCGTCTTCATCAAATGACACATGTGTAACAACGAAGACACAATTGCTGGATTTCTTAATCCATGTTTTGGCATTATGAAATAAAACAAATTTACGACAATGCAAGATTGTCTGAATCAGCTCGGGTGAGACATTAATAAAACGCTTGGCGTAGTCCAGTGCTCAAGCAGGCCTTTCTCCGATATGGAGGGGTAGACATCTTTGATGTCGTATTTAATAAACACATACTTATCTTTATGTTTTATACAATGAAACCCAGAGATGCATTCATTAGTCCCCTTCGACTGGTTTGTTTGCGTAGCTACTCTTAATAATACCTAATTCAGTTTTAGTTGGATTTATTAGGCGGAACAAAGGGCTCCTAAAGAAATCATTTTTATGGCCGTTAAACTTTAGAAGAGCTTGCTTTCCGCATAATACATGGACCTTATCACTGATACACAGCCAGGTTGTGATGTATTTAGCCTCTTTGTTGATATTTTCAATGTACAATCATATCTGGTGACTTCATCAGTTATTTTTTTTGTAAGCCCTTGGGATCATATTATATATATTTTTTGTTTTTTTATCTCCTTTGACTGGGTTCATTGGTAGCTTTTTTTATTTTCTCCATCTCTGCAGACAATCTTTTTGGAAGATGTTATTTCTTCTTAAATTTTATTATATCCAACACGCCTAGTAAGTCTTTCTCAAAATCAGCTAGCTCTTGTTTAGCAGAGGTTAAATTCTGGTTTTAAACTGGAATGTTCCTCTATTTTCCTTGCTATTATCATATCTCCGCAGGCAAACAATGCTTTCCACCTCATCCTAACAAGAATGTTTTCAATTTTGTCAATAAAGTTAACATAGACT
>OZ038483.1:35311378-35323878 GCA_964036315.1 Acanthosepion esculentum | reverse complement strand
TCCAAAAAAATTCGAAGCTCCCAACCATAACTATAGTTGTTGATGTCCTCATGTGCCACATTTTTCAGATTTCAGGGTCCTTGTATTTTGATAGTTTTTAAAAATCTTCCAAGTTACATTACAGTCTGTAGGGACTGCCTTGTCAATAAGAATGCACATATTGTCTTTGCGGTCTCTGGTCACTTTCATTGTTCTGCCTATGTGTATATTGTAAAGTATCATAAAATTGTTACAGGTCTTAACTCAGTAACCGGGTGTGGATGTGGTTCATACCAATTTCTTGCAGTTTCCTTTCCGTAAGTGTTGCAGATTTTCCAGTGCAGATATTGGCCCACTCTGTCATACCGGATTTTGTATTTAGTGGGTGCCAATACCGTGCAACCTGATACAAGATGGTCAATTGTTTCTGGATATTTATCACAGAATCTGCATTCTGAGCTAACAATTTTTACTATGTGTGCTTGGTAGTTTCTAATTAGCAAGCATTGGTCATGTGCAACAAGAATAAAACTTTCGGTTTCAGTATTTAACTCTGCATTACGTAGCCACTGATGGGTGCGGGGTTTGTCTCCATTAGCTTGTTTGGTACGGGTTGAATATTGACCGTGAAAAGGTTTATCTTGCTATCGATTTTGTATCTGGTCGAATGCATTTGCCTATGCTTTCTTTCATAAGATTTTTGCAGCTGCAGTACGTGTATTATGTTTTACTTACATTTCCTATTCCTACTACTACTACTACTACTATTATTATTATTATTATTATTAAAAATAAACACACAGCAACAATCAGACATTCCGTTATGTTCGACTGAGAAGCTTTCAACAACACAGTTCTCAGAAAATGCGCAGCCAGGTTACTCGTACCTATGATTTAATTACAGTGGTGATGGCTGGAGTAGGACCAAGAACACTTTTTGGAAGAACCGTGTACAGCGATCTTGTGCACATAATGTGCTACAAGGTCCACAAACGACCCTTTATCGTTTGTTTTGTTTTGTTTTGTGGCATATCAACCTCAACGAGTTATTTAATGCCGACAAGATTTTTATTACTGGTAATTTTTTTGCCAAAAGTATATTGCTGGTAATTTTTTTTTTAAATGTATACCTGGTAATATTTATTTTCAAAAATGTATTGCTGGTAATAATTTTTCTTCAAAAATGTATTGCTGGTAATATTTTTTACCAACATTTCTGGTATTAAAACCTATTTTTACACTTTCTTAGTCGTTTGACTCCAGTTCGGTGGTTAAACTATTTACTCATAGCTGGGACCCTACCACCCAGGATCAGGTTGGACCTGGGAACACCAGCAATTAAGAGGTTGTTCCACGCTCGTCAAAACCTCCTGATCAGATGCCTTGCTGTTAGACGTAGTTTATCGTCTTACCCAGGACGCGGATGTAGTTTATCGTCATACTCAGGACTGTTCCCGCTTCTGAATTTTGAGTTGTCCTCCTAAAGTGGCTACTATTCCAGTTTATTCTACTATTTAACCAATAGTAAAATCGAGTCTATACCAAGGTTATTTGCACATATATGAATGTATCGAACTCTATTAAACACCCGCGGATTCATATGTTAACAATAACAACAACAACAACAATAATAATAATAATAATAATAATAATAAATGTTTACATTTTGATGAAGTAGTTGCACGTAGAGACCCTAATAATCTGTCCGTTCAAAAACTGTTATGCCGAGATATGTGAAAAAATATTGTTAAATTTACGTCCAATAAAAATTCCTTTCCACATACAAGAAAATAAAAGAATTCTGAAAAATACTTTATTGAATATAAAAGCGAGTAAACAAATATATAAACAGGTGAAAGATAATGTTTCTTGCGTGAAGTTGCACGTGTTTTCGAACCCGGCTGTGAAAGAGGGGCGTTTTAGACGATTCAATTAATGGCGATGACGACCGCAAACAAACCCGGCATATTGGTTGGCGGGCTGTGGTTAAAATTGTTAGGAGCCAAGTAAAAGGATTAAGATAAGCGAAAAACGGATAAAGATAAGGGGAATCCAACAGAATTATCTATATGTGCGTAGGTGTGTTTGCGTTCGTGTGTGTGAGCATGCGAATTCGATGTTCGGGCGAGATTAATGACAGTTGCAGCTGCTTATTAAGTTGGACGGTCCCGTTAATACGATTAGTTTGAAAAGAGGAAAAGGCGGGAATGTTCAAGGTGGATGAAAGTTGACAAAGGAGAAGGAAGGAAGGAAGGAAGAAACAAATGAACAAAGGCACGAAGGAATAAAGGAACGAACGAACGAAAGAAGAAAGGAAGAAGGAAAGGCTAGCAGAGGAGGAGGAAATGCTTCCTGAAAGACGACTTTTCTTCTTTTTTGTAAGGAAAGGAACTAAAGTTAACGGAAAAGGTAAAGACAAAGGAAAGAAAAATGAAGAGAAAACGTTAGAGACGAGCATAGTTTATATCGAAAATGGTTGCGAAGAAGAGAAAGAAAATACAGGAAAATTTGACGAAATAATTATAACGTAAATGATAAAAATGAAAAAAAAAACATCGTAGTGAAAATTAAGAAAAATAATGAATATATTAAAGATATATTGAGGAAAATCCAGAAAATAACTGGTACGATTATGTTATTGCAAACGCAGAGAAAATAATACTAGAAAATCGGGTTCGAATTGAGTTGGTGTCATTTGATACCAAATAATAGCTACCAGTTGTGTACTCTTTCTGAACCTATTGTTCACCCACTACAAGACGCAAGAGCCGCTCAAGGTAGAATGAGGTTGTTTTATAGACGTAATAAATGTAGAATATGATGATATGTAGTATAGATAACGGTTGACTTGAGACTTGAAGTGATTAAGAGCACACTCCTCCCCACTCTTTTGAATAGGAGTAGTAGTTTAACCCTTGTTTCCGGTTCAGGGTTGTCTTTCCAGTTCCCTGTAAAGTCTTATCAATCTCTTTCACTATCAGTAGCCCTTGCGTCTTAGTGGCATTAATGTTTTGTTTGGGTTGAATTAAAAAGATTGGAGAAACGTCTTCTTAGGAGCCTGTTCTACAAAGCGGAGATGAAGATTCTGTCGGAATGGGACTTATTTATTACCAATACAATTGCAAAGGGATGGGTAAAGGTTCAACCCTCTGTACATTGCATGGTGCTAAATGTCTAAACTGGTCGAATGTAGACGATCACAAAATTTTCCAGGGAATATTGATAGAGGTATCTGTCTTGACAGACTGCAGAGAGACTATCAAAGAAATAAAAAATGGAGCAAATTAGAACCTCACTAGAGAACTAAGACACCTGCGGAAACGAAAGATTTAGACCACGTTATTAATAATTGGAACATTGAGAACTATTTAAATAGAAAATAACTTAAAACCGGAATGACTAAACATTCTAAGAAAGGTTAAAGTTATTATAATCTGTAAGGATGGCAAGTGCAGCGGAAGGATCTGGAGATACAATATAATCTCCAACTATTTAAGTGTAACGTCAATCGACATCTCCAGTTGCCTTGATCTATCCACTTCCCTTCTCCACATCCTTTCGCCTTTCATTCCTATCTGCTCTCGCTCCAAATCTTCTGTAACCCCCTTGCCTTGAACGATCCACTATCTTTCTCCACATCCTTTCCTCTACCACTTCTATCTGCTCTTCCTCCAAACCTTCTGTAACCTCTTGCGTGCTAGTGGCTTCCAGCATTGCTTGCGGTGAAAAGCTTAAAAAAAATACAAATAAACTTGCAATCAACCGCACAGAATCAATAAACACCTACTGTAAACCTACAGTACTAGATTTTGTTATGGAAGTCTGTTTTCACAATAGAATTTATGAATATAAATGTAGTTCTAGATTGGCGGCAAGGTCTCATCATTTTACTGCTGAAATGACGAGAGGTAACCAAAAATTATATGCCAGGCATGGACAATGTTTTTTTTTAACAGTGGGCCGCATGATCCATGTCTCAACACAAGGGAGGGTCGCACCACTAAAACGAGTCAAGGTAATTTTTCGTAGGAGATATTTTATCAGTTTTCATACGGAAAACCATATGCATATGCATATATCTTTGAGAGTAGGGAAAAGTTTATTTATTTTTCTTTAGAGAAAAGATTTTTCTACATTTAAAAAAATGAAGTCTTGGTATAATATTATCACTGATGCCAGTGTCATTAACAGATGACGTTGCGTATTATTTATTTCTAATTTATTCATTTGAAAATAAAAAACTTATACTTCTTTAGAGAAAAACTTTTGTTTAAAAAATTAAACAACGTTTACACGTATGATCTTCCTTAGTGAAAATCGCCAATTGGCTAAAATGATAAAAAAACGTTATTTTCATTGAATGATTACAAAAATTTAAGAAATAGTGCACTTAATCATTGTTTTTGTCTGTGGTTATGTATGGGAGAGTGTGTGAGTGAACAAGTGAGAACGAAACAAAATGTTAAGAAACGTTATTTTCATATGAAATTAAAAGGAACCATTCAGAAAGACCAAATGCCGACATGAGGCTCGTAGGCCGCAGTTTGCTCATGACTGTTCTATGCTAATAGTTTCTTCTATCGCACTTCTCGCTTGTGGGACACTCTTGCTTCCCAGTCAACTTTGATTTTTTAAAATTTAAACGCAATGTCAATCGTTATCTTCTGTCTTCTTCATTCAGGTTCTTTTGTTGTTCGCTCTCCTTTTTTCGCATATTATCTAACACTCAGCAACCGTCTGTATCTTAATGGCTTTATTGCCTTGTGTGGGGTGAAATGATGTTTAGAAATATTGGTATTATCCAAGAGATGCCGGTTAAAGTTTCAATATAATTGTATATGAGCGAGCAAAGCGTTTTTTCTTCCGATCATGATGAGCGGCTGTAATCGGGCTCCGTCTTTTGAACGTCTATTGGGGCTCAAGTTGAGTCTAGATCTCAAGCGGACCTTATGTATATGATGCGTAGCTGAAGATGCTGGAAAATATTCAGTTCTTTTTACTTGAATTCTCCTGTCTTGTTCCACCTTACTGCCAGATCTGTTGCTAGATCTCGCTGATTCCCATTTTCAGCCATGACAGTGTTTAAAAACAGTTACTTGGCTTTGTGGGTGACGAATCATTTTCCACACTACACCTACTACCGCACAGAAGAAACGTCGCAGATCACAAATATATTCCGATGAAATGAATGGTTTATGTAAAAAAGCATACAAAAGCAATTTAGCTAAAAGAGAGAAAAGATTATTTTATATAAAAGAGGAAGCTAGCAGTCCAGCTGAACATAAAGCAAGCAATCACAAAGTAAACATACCCAACCCTTTGCAAATCATTTTTCTTTGACTACTGAATATGATGGACAAATTTATCAATAGACTTCTTAATGTCATATTTGCCAGGTTATTGTTTTACCATTACCAGTATTTCCTTTCAGTTTTTCTTCTTTGGCTTCAAAATGGTTCAAGTGTATTGAGGCATATTTAGATATGATGGATCTACTGGTACCTAAGAATGTCATAGATGATTGGTTATGATTTACACTACCTGTAATAATAATTACACCTTTGAGTAAATAATATCATGATAGAATTGGGCTAAGAAGAAATGACAATCTTAATATGATGGACATATTTATCTATGACCTTAATATCATGTTTGACATGTTATTGTTTACCGTTAGCAGTATTTTCAGTTCCAGCTTTTTCATCTTTAGTTTGATAATAATCGGAGTGTGGTATGAGAAATCTACTGGTACATAAAAAACGCTAATTTGTTGCGGTAATTCTTTTTTTATACTCAGTCAGTTATGTGCCATGAGTGATACACGCTTAGGCGATCATATATTTTTCGATATATGATTGACAAGGCAGATTTTTTTCCCGCAGTATGTTGCCATTTCTTTTCTGCGGTAGACCAGCTGCCATCAAACGCTATATAACTCGTTCTGTCCTGTTAAGAGGATTCATACCTTTCCCAAGGGTATTAGCACGTAAGTGAATGATTCAACTGCAATTCGAACTTGGCTCTCCGATTCTTCAATCCGAGCCGCTATCCATTACGCCACCGTACCTCTGTTTTTATACTACTACCACTAATAATAATGATAATCCTGATTCTCTGATGCGGCAGTAGGTGATGGTGCTCATGGCTTCTGATATTTGATTGGAGGTGTTAACGTGTACATTTTTTGTCTAGTTGAATTAAGATGGACGACAGTAAATCTGTTCATCACACTATATTTTCTCGTAAGTGTTTTTTCATTTTAACGGGTGGAGCCTGCCGCTTAGGGGAATCACTGTTCATGAGAAGGGGTAGTGGAAAAACATCATTGTCTGGTATCGAGAACTTTAAGTTTAAGATGAGGCAGCCTATGACGTCGGAGTCACATCTAGATACTTCAGAAATTCCCTTAATCGGAAACCAATGGAGCCTAAGGCATTACATGGCCGGCTTTTATCAAAACCTCCCACCATATCGGGTACATGTGGATATGGTGTACGTGTCTGGTATGCCCTTATCAGACTGAATCATCGTTTACTTATACCCCAGCGTCACTTCACTGGTGTGCTGCTCTCTTGCGCACTAATAATGATAACGTTATATTTTGGCACGTTGCTCTCACTTAATAAGAACAATAGTAATAATGATGATTTGCATCAGTGGGGATAAGCTCTGGTTCTATAGCAGCGTGTAAAGGATTCATAGTTCGTGCTAAGGATTAAGGCCTTTCGACCAGGAACTACTAAAGAAATGTCCTGAACTTAGCAACTCATCTTGAGCCGTATTACACTAACATATTACTTACAACATGATAGGACTGTTCAGTACATGCATCGGTCAATATGCCGCGCATTCAACCTCCATTGCAAAGACTGGTGCAAAAATAAGCCACCATATGTTGTAATTTATAATGAAGTTACCATCTTCTAGAATTTTCAGACTAATTCGGAAATCCAGGCCAATCCACCAGAATTAATTGGGGAAAATCATGTTGCAGCTCCAGTCGGCAAAAACACATCTCGTTTGAAAAACTAAGTGAATACAAAGATCTCGTGATAAATATCAACAGAATGTGTCGCCTCAAAACAGAACCGTTACCTTGTTGTGATTGGAAATTTTGGAATGATATCAAATGGCTCAAAAATATAGAACACATTTCTGTTAGGCATAAAGCATGTGGATTGCAAAAGAATTATACTCATGGATACCTCTCACATCTTCCATAGATTTCTCTCCATTTTGTTACCACATTTTCATTATATTCTGATTACATAGAATCACATATTTGCATCTTCTCACACAAAAGAACTTGCTTCTTGAAGTTTCTGGTTGAGATTTGAGGGCAACTCGGACTACATAAAGCAAAGACAATAATAATAATAATTTCAGTTGTAATTTGGAGCGCTTGGATTAATTGGAAACGGTTTCGATAGACTGATATGAGGGATTCCTGGTAGCCCATGCCTTAAAAATCTTTTTAAAAAAGTACTTGCAAGTACAAGTCACTCATTATGAAGAGCTTTATCTATGTAAAATTTGTGTGATCTTAGGGCTTTTATTTTACAAAAATGATTAGTAGAAAATGTCATGATGCCATTTCTGATCTTAAGTTTCTCGTTGGAGCCCAGAAGGAAATGCGTATACAACAGAAATCAAAAGAAATAATAATAATAATAATAATAATAATAATAATAATAATAATAATAATAATAATGTTGTCCGAGTAAATAATATAATTACAGTGTAAGGCGAGGTAGAAGCAATAAATCATAACTTAATGACCGCTCGTGATAAAAATTAGCTAATGAGAAACCTCACATTTAAATATAAGACGATCAAGAATTTTTTTTAGTCATTTGTCTGTAAAAAAGCGTATATTTCATATGCCGCCAACGTCATGTCGTCTTTGCTACGTTTTGGGTCATTCTCTCTATTCATGATTTCATTTTGAGTACAAATAAATAACATTGAAAAAGAAAGAAAGAAAGAAAGAAAGAAAGAAAGAAGAAGAAGAAGAAGAAGAAGAAGAAGAAGAAGAAGAAAAAGAAGAAGAAGAAGAAGAATGCCTATAGTTCGGATTTATTTACATTGGGTTATTTTTTATCCCAACATTTTTAAAATGAAAAGACTTGTTCCATTAGGCAGACATGAATTCAGATGCTGAATGTCGAACTCGAAAGCATAGTGAAGTGAATTGAAATGAATGCTTTCATTCGGAAGCGAATTGCGTCCTTCCTTTGCATTTCCTTCCTTTTCTGTTCTTTCTTTCGTTTATTTATTCAATCAGCATTGATCATGGGCGGGCAAACAGGGCCGATCCCGTTACGCGGGCGCCATCTAGTAGCCAATTATTGAATTTGAATAAATAGTGTCGAGTCACGCCGAGCGTAATGTTGGTGTCAGAGTTATTCGAGTGAGTACTGTGTGGACTATAATTTGTAGTTAAAAGCGAATGTCCGGTGATGACTTTGGAGATGAAGTCTATTCACTTTCTCTTTTCCTTTTTGTTTGTTGTTCCTTTTCATTCGTGAAATGCTGTTTTGTTTAATAATGTGTCTGCAAGATAAATGTGTTTAGACGTTTATTCATTTTTCCCTTTCTCAGTAGAGAAAGGCAGTCAGAATTTTCAGGTTTTGAATTAATGGGAAAATGTAATTAGTAATTAATGTTGATTTCAGTAATCGTGTCTCTCAACTACATTCTTCTGCACGCAACCGAAATACGAACAAATGTGCATGTGAAAATCACGCACAGGCAGTCACGCCGTTTCCATACATACAGATATACATACATACATATACCCAATATGATATCAAGATTTCCCCAGTGTACGCTCATTGGGACCATACTTATTTGGTCAGTCTACCAAAAGGTTTCATGCGATTTATGTTCATTTATTATGCGACGTTTTGGAACGAAGATTTGGAACGGCTCTGCGATCTTTACAAAGACTGGCATTTGTTTATTTATACTCGGGTAAATGCTGGACATATATTCATATTTGAGTCTGGTCGTTTGTTTATGAGTATATTTTTGCTTTTCCTTTATACTTGAGTCAATAGGTAAATGCTTGTCTTTTATTTATACTTGAGTCTATAAGTAAATCTTGGTAAAATGTTTAAACTTGAACCTATAGATACATAAAGGTTTTATTTAAAGAGAAATTGCTATATTTGTAAATAGTGTACATTAAACTTGGAATGTTAGCCATTTAATTTTACTAGAGTGTATAGTTAAATATTGGCCATTTATTTGTACCTGAGACTATAGTTAAATATTGGCCATTTATTTGTACTTGGGACTATAGTTAAATATTGGCCATTTATTTGTACCTGAGACAATAGTTAAATATTGGCCATTTATTTGTACCTGAGACTATAGTTAAATATTGGCCATTTATTTGTACTTGGGAGTAGAGGTAAATAGTGGATATTTATTAATACTTGAGTCCATAAGGAAATATAGGCTATTTATATTTGGGTCTGTAGGCGAATTCTGGATATATAATTATTCTTTTATCTATAATTAAAACGGAGACATTTATCAATACTTCGATATATAGATAAACGTTGATAGTTTATAATTGGTTCTAGACATGAACATCGGCTGTTTATACAGTACCTTATTGTGTAAGCATCCAGCTGTTAGCTGACGCCTTTTCGTCGGGATATTTTCGGTGAATTCTAGAATCCACCATAAGAATAACAGGCTTTTTGCAAATATTCTTCAGGTTAAACGCTGGATCCTGAGTGGCGCCGGCGTTTCAAGACTAATTGGTAGTCGTTTAAAGACGATAAGACTTCAAGGTGACCACTCACCAATAAAACGCGGAAAAATACAGTCATCGATGAATCAGTCAGTTAAGTGCCATACGTGATACACGCTTGGGCGTTCGTGTCTCTTTAGTTCCATGACTGATTAGGCAAAAGCCTTTTTCCCGCAGTAAGTTGTCATTTATTTCTGGTTACCAACCAAGGCGCAGGACTCATACTGCCCTGCTATTCAATCCATAACTAGGGTGGGGGAGAGAAGAGATAGATTCATATATTTTGCACACACAGCATACTCCAGAAAAATTAATAAAGAAAATATTAGGATTGAACGTGATTTCTCCTACCAAGGAGACGCAGATTTATAGCCTGCTGGAGAGCATAGTTTTTATGAAGTTTTTCGAGTGCACAGGCCAGTAGCCGTAATGCGCACTGTTTAAAATGAATAAAAAACGGTGCGTATATTTCACGTGTATCCACTAAAATAACGTCTGAAGTGTAATATATATATATATATATATATATATATATATATATATATATATATATATATATATATATATATATATATACAGTGGGGTGAAACAAATATTCGTACGCATACAAATTCTTATCGTATTTACAACTACTAAATAACCATACTTTTCATATAACCAACTGTACACAGATGCATAATAAATGAAGATGCATGGAAGAGAAAAAAAACTTTGAATTAATAGAAATAAATCCCATTTATCTATTTTAATGTGTGAAAAGATATTTGTACAATACAGTAAAAGAATATATAATCTTCATTTAATACTTTGTAGAATAACCAATATTCACTTCTGCAGCAACCAACCTCTTCTTATAGTTCTCAATTGATGATTTGCAAATTTTAGTTGGTATTTTGTTCCATTCTTCTTCGCATATGGTCTTCAGATCCAGGATTTTTGTTGGAACTCTCGATTGGATTTGAATTTTCAAATAACGTCACAGATTCTCGATTGGGTCTAAATGTGGGGACTTTTAAATTTGTCATTTTCAGGATATTTACATTATATTTAGCAAGCCATTGCTTCGGAGATTTTGCAGTCTGTCTAGGGTCCGTATTTTGTTGGAAGCTCCAATCAGGAGGAAGTTCAAGATTTTCAATTGAAATCATTAAATTTGCTTCCAAAATATTTTGATATGCTGCGCCATTCATTCTACCATCTATTACTGATATGTTGCGATTACTTTTTGCAGAAAAACATCTCCAAACCATTATGCTGCCACCACCAAATGTCACTGTTGGAACTGTGTTCTTTTGTTTGAAGGCATCGCCATCTTTACTCCATACATGATTTCTAAAATTACGTCCAAACAACTCAATTTTAGTTTCGTCTGTCCATTATACTCTTTCCTAATACGATATTTCCTTATACTTATATTCACGAACAAATTTCAACCTGGTATCTCTGTGTCTTTTCAATAGCAGTGGACTTTACCGAAGAGAGCGTGGCTCTAGATTTTTACTATGAATTTTATTGCTTACTAGGCAGCATGGCCCGTCGTTGCCCGTGCTTGATTCAAAAATTGTACGACATACAACAATCGCTATCACTTGACTTAAAATATTTTTGCCCTTCCTTGCCTTTAAAGGAGTGCCCTTTACCGTGCTGATGTTGCTACATGCCTTACGTCTTGCCTATCTCACACTGCGAATGTTTTCTAAGCTCTATACTAAACATTAAATCTGTTACGAAAAAAGAACTAAACAAAATGAACACAAAACGATCAGTTTAAAAAAGGACTCGTAACTAGAAAAAAAACGAATGAAAAAAGAATGTTAACAACAAATACTTTTTCACACCCAACCCGTTGAGTTTAAGCAAGTGAATGAGCCAATTGGAGTAAAGTGCCATGCAGATTTAAATTTTTCCCACTAGTGACGAAAGCAGCTATCGATTTTTTTTGCCTGCTGGCATGCTAGTTAACATTTGTGTCAGTCAGCTGTTGGCTCTCACGCTGGCTAGTAGAAAATGGCCGCAAACTACATGAAAACTACTGTAGAAGCATGAAAAAATCAATTATTTCCACTATCGATGGGAGTTGGGAAATGCAAAGTCGGTCTTGGCCTTTACACAAACTTAGAGTATGTGCATGTAAATTTTGGTGCAAATCCGTTGAAAATTGCGGCCGTACATTCGTTACACACACCGCACGCACACACACACAAACACATCCTGCCTTTTATAGATAGAGATTATCCATTTAGTGACACAGATTAATGATGAAAGCAAATAATCTTACAACTCTTGACGAGTAACCATTGGATTTTGTTTAATTTGACGCATTAATTTCCTCAACGACCTTGAAGAAGTCTTCCGTGAAGCACGTGTCCTTCTTTGGTTTTTTTAAGTCATTTTACCTTGCAATGAATGAACTAATGATAATAAATTCTTTACTTCTTGCTATGATGATAACCTTGCACGAATATCAATTACAGAATGTTCTGTTTGTATTTTTTAGGTTAAAAATAACTACTGATAACATTAATTCCCTTGAATAATCTAAAGCAATTTAAAAGTTTTAAAACTGAAATTTGCATTGTACGAATACTTTTTCAACCATTAAAATGGATAAATGGGATTTATTTTTATTAAATCAAGTTTTTTTTTTTCTGTTTTCTATGCATATTTATTTATTATGCATCCGTATACAGTTATATGAAAATTATGTTTATTCATTACTTGGAAATACAATTAATTAAAAATTTGCATTTTTGTTTCC
>OZ038483.1:35215632-35311178 GCA_964036315.1 Acanthosepion esculentum | reverse complement strand
TCTCTCTCTCCCTCTCTCTCTCTCTCTATATATATATATATATATATATATATGTGTGTGTGTATATGTGTATTATATATATATAAGTATTATATATATATAAGTATTATATATATATATATTATAAATATATATATACCTACAGTATTTACATTAGTCGGACTATTGTCCTCATCTTTGTCGCCATATTTGTCACAACGTTTCGGCCGTTGTACGCTCCGGACTTCTTCAGGTGGTTGAAATTTCGAACCGAACCCTTTATTTCGATCACTGGGTTAGACTGTTCTAGTTCCACGAGCCATGTTTTGATGGATGTCAGTTATCAGTTATCTCCTGGTAATTTTCCCTCTGAAAGTTCTCCACTGCCTGAACCGGGTATTGAACTCACACTCTTTGAGTCTGTCACTGGATCTAACCAACGCCTTTATCCACTGTGCCATGTGTCCTAACTGACATCTACAAATCAACCATTCGTCCTTGCATGGAATACTGCCGACATATATGGTCTGGTACTCCCGCTGTTTGCCTCGTGGTCCCCGACAAAATCCAGAGACGGATATGCAAACTGACTGGTCCTGATCTGGCATCCCGTCTACAGTCACTTTCTCAGAGACGTGCTGTGGCTTCTCTCTGTCTTTTCTGACGAGCTACTTTCGCTGGTTTTCAAACTGCATGAGTTTAAGCGTGCTGCTAGATTGGCATCTCGGTCCTACCCTTTCACTGTCGAAACGGCCAAATGTAGCCATCTCTTCTACTCCAACAGCTTTTTATCTCGCACTTCCTGTCAATGGAACTCCCTTCCTCTCACTTGCTTCCCTGATAGCTATAATCTTCAAATCTTCAAATGTAATGTCAATCGACATCTTCTGATACCTTGACCTTGACCTTGATCCCCGTCCTTCTCTTTATCCTTTCCTCAAAAAACCCTCTTTACTCTTGCTCTCACTCGCTGTAACCCCTTGCGTGCTAGTGGCACTCCCGCCTTGCTTGGGGTAATATGCTTAAAAGAGTCTGTATCTGGATTTAAAATGCACATGGTGGTGCTCAAAACAAACATTCCACAAACTAGTTCGATTATGCTTAAGAATTTGAGTTTTGTCGGACATTTTTGCTACAAGACGTGTAAATCATCACCTGGTCAACAGAACCATCTCAAAGGATACGGACGAGAGATGAAGATAATAGCAAACTGAGGAGCAGTGGCGTCAATTCCATATGAAATGTTGGTGCAATTAACTTCTATCTATCTGTTGTGGATTCCGGGAATGGAATCCTGCACAAATAAATAAACAACGCCAGTAATTGTGATAGAAAAATAAGTGTATTAAACGTAAGAATACAGACTTGAAGTGAAGTACAAGTCTCTGTAAGTGAAGCCGTAATTATCTCTCTCGCTGGACTCTCGTATAACTCTCTGTGAACACCATGTGTACTGTCTCCGTATCTCTCACCCTGACTCAACGTATCTCAACCCGCAGGTATTCTCTCTGTCAGTATAAGTATACTTTGGACGAGTCCATCTTGTGTAAAAGGGGTCTGCCCCACAACACTATCTATCTATCTATCTATCTATCTATCTATCTATCTATCTATCTATCTATCTTATTCTGTTCAAATCTCTCTATCTTAGTCTGTTTAAATCTATCTATCTATCTATCTTTCTATCTATCTGTATTGTGAAAGACAAACTTGCGCAGATATTGAGTTAAAAGCCTTAACAGTGAGAGATGACGAATTAGTGAGGTTTATAAAAAGTAATGTATATATAGATTTCTGTATAGAAAAATATATTTTCGTCAAAGTAGAATTTTCTTCCCACCCGCGAAACAATTCTGTACTGGTTTTAAATGATGGAACTTTATAGAATGCATCTTTTCATTGTGCCTATGCATGAAATATAGCGTTTGTTTCCCGCCTGCATATTCAATGATTTTTCCCCCAACCTTTTCGTTTCCTTTCATTTACTGATACAATCTTTGACTCTTGGTACATTTGAACGTTGCATTTTTACGCTGTACCTTTCCTCCAAACATTCGCAAATTCCTCCAGGCTTTCTTTGTCACTTGCACATTTCCAATCAGTCAGGTTGCACGCTTCTTGTCTTGTAGAAATATTTTGTCTTTCAATTTTATTCTCAGTCACAAAAAGTTCTCTTTGATTTTTTGTTTTGTTTTTAATCATTTATTTGCCTTCACATGAACATGAATTCCATTATTTACAGATCCTTTACAAAAAATTTAACTCTTGTTTTTATTCTTTATATATCTGTATTTAAAAAAAAAAGTATTTTAAAGCATTAAAATGTATTCTGTACTCTTTTTATTCTTAAAACTTACCTGTTTCTTTTCTTGACATTTCTTTGAATTATTCTTAAAGCACTATTTCTTCCCTTATTTGTTTTTTATCATTAAGAAGAACTCAGCATTATCTAACTTTTTTCTTATATTTTCAAATAATAACCGCTTAAATTTTGTTATCTTACTTCCCATTCTTGGGGCACCTCGACGTGGTGTAATGGTTAGAACGTTTGTCTTGCTTGATCAATTACGACAGAGTAGTGAGTTCGATCCTCACTGGGTGCCCCATGCTTTCGACCTTGTGCCACATCTAAGCCGGGCTTAGAAAATCACTATGCGCACCTCGAGGTGGTGTAATGGTTAGCAAGCTTGTCTCGGTAGTACAATTAGGCCTGAGTAGTGAGTTCGATCGTCGCTGGGTGCCCCATACTTTCGGCCTTGTGGCATATATGAGCTACGCTTGGAAAATCGATACTTCCCATTCTTGATTTCCGACGCTATCTTATTTTTTTCATTGTAAAAGACCAACATGTTTTTTTTCTCACTATGATATTAATTTCGAGATTTTATCTTTTTCATTCATTACTGAAAGTATTCAATATTTCATTTGCTTTTTATTTATTTCAACTTTAAAGAAATTTATACTTATTCTACTGTTTCCGGCTTTCGGTCTTTCTTTTTTTCTGTCTTTCTTAATTTATTACCTTCTTTTTCATACTTCTCTCTCTTCCTTTTTCTTCTTTCTTTCTTTCTTTCTTTCTTTCTTTCTTTCTTTCTTTCTTTCATTCCAATTTACATTTCTTTACATTTCCTTCTATTGTTCGTTCATTCGCTTTCCTATCATTTTGATCTTTCTTCTTTTGATAAAGACTTCCATTAAATTTTATTAAATTTTCATTTTTTATAACCTATGTTCACTTTTCTTCGTTTTACTTTTGGGGCCTGGCGTGAATGGGCTTAAAATGGTCGTTTTTTTTGTATTTCACTTTGTTTATAAATATAGAACAGAAATATCAAAACACCATATGGACATTATCAAGACACTAGTTCATTTATTTTCAAGCCTTTTTCAAATTTACTTACTTCCTTTCTGTGTCCATAATTCGGTTTCTACGCGCTATTATTTCCCTGTTTTCCCACGATTTTTGTTCAATTTTATCATCTTTATCTATACTATATTTTTAAACTGGTTGTCTGTTTCTCTTACTTTTTGTTAATTCGTTCTTTCATTCAATTTTCATTTCTTTTCATAATTTCACTTCATTTTATTAGATATATAATCGCTTTTCTTTCCCTTTTTGGGATCCTTTCTTTCTTTCTTTCTTTCTATGCCCTGTTCCTTTATTCTTTACTATCTATCTATCTATCTATCTAATTTCTATATTTCTTTCTTTCATTCTTTTCCATGCCTTCTTTCTCTCTGCCTTCATTGTACTTTCTTTACTTTGTACATTTTCTTTCTTTCTTTCTTTCTTTCTTTCTTTCTTTCTTTCTTTCTTGTACTATACTTTTCTTTCGTTGTCTTTGTAAATTTTCCTTACTTTAGTCTTTCCTTCCTTCTTTCTTTCTTTCCTCTTTCTTTCTTTCTTTCTTTCTTTCTATGCCCTTTTTCTTTATTTCTTTACTATCTATCTATCTATCTATCTATCTATCTATCTAATTTCTATATTTCTTTCTTTCCTTCTTTTCCATGCCTTCTTTCTCTCTGCCTTCACTGTACTTTCTTTACTTTGTACATTTTCTTTCTTTTTTTCTTTATTGTACTATACTTTTCTCTCTTTATCTTTGTAAATTTTCCTTACTTTAGTCTTTCTTTCTTTCTTTCTTTCTTTCTTTCTTTCTTTCTTTCTTTCTTTCTTTCTATAATTTTTCATCTGCGGCTATTAATTCCCGGCCATCACTTATCTCCCCCTGTGTTCTTTTTTTTACCGCCAGCCCCACCTCCCTATTTCTAATTGTTTATCTTTCCTACCCATTTGCTGTTTTTTTCTGGATGTGGATCAAAGCCAGTACAATATTTTAATCGATGCTCATGATAAACGTTTACAAAAGTTAGATAAGCACATGTCCATCAATTTATTATCTCGCTTCGCTTTAAAAAGTTTTCTCTCTTACTTGCTGCCTGGGTTTTTTTTCCGACAGTCGCCTTTTCGGACAAAGCCTATTAAATGGACATTAGTTACGGACTTACTGTAGATATCTCCATCCGTTTTGGATAATTCTTTTACCAAAGTTTTCTCATTTTGTATTTACTTTTTTTCAATTTAGCCTTCGCTATCATACATGTTTTAAACGCTCATCTTTTTATAAATGTCCGTATGATCATTCACTTAGCGAAGTCTGACACAAGGTCAGCATCGCAGAGCACTTGCATAGATTTGACATATGAGATAAGCAAATTGCTCAGCAAAAAGCTACAGTTGTTACTTTTTTTTTTAAATCAATTCTCCACAAAATAAGGCGAGAATGCCACTAGGAGGCAAGTGACTAGTGGGGGGGGGTGAAAGAGAATGATGTTCTGATTTCAATCATTGGGCAGTTTATCATACTCCCCTCACCAAGTCGATCTCATCGGAGCTGAATAAGTCTTACTAATTAACCCATAGCTAGGGGATAATATGTGGTTCCTACCTTTCCTAGCGAATATAATGAACCCAAGGGAAATTGGAATTTGCCTCTCTGATTAAGAACCGGGAACACAATCCGAAACATGGAACACGGGAAAAGACATACACACACACACACACACACACACACACACACACACACACACACACACACATGGTATAGATCTTTTACATGCAGACAAAACAATTGCTCACTACAAAGATGCATACTCTTTTGGTATTGAGGTCTCTTTTGAATTAATGCTGTGAACGTTAGAATTTATATTATTTTCATTCTCATTACATTTAGAAATATTGATAAGTTTAAAATTGAAGCTTTTAAATGGTTTTGCTAAAACCCAAAACGATATAGCCGTACTTAATATGCTCAAAATACAGATACTTACACGACTTTACATTGTAATGACCAAACAGTTGAAATTACTCTTCTATTTGTAAATGTTCAATACGTTCGGCAACTTTTGTCTACATTAATTTATTTATTATCGATAATGAGGAGACAACGATACATAACTTGTTTCTATACCAAGGACAATTTCAGGAAAATATATGACAAAGTAGAAAATCTTTTTATGTTACAAGTTTCCTCGTTAAGGATTTCATCGAACTAGAAGGATTTTTACGTTGATGCAACTACACATGTGCATGAAGGAGAGGGGAGGTCGAAATTTAACATTTAAAATTAACATTTTTTTAAAATATGGGTTTTGGGTATATCGTCAAATCGAGTTTAATTAGTTCATTTCATGTACTTACACCAAAGTAAAAATCCTTTTGAAGGCCAAAATGACGAAAGACAAGAATTTGACATAGATTTAAGCCTATCGGTTATTTAAGTCAGTGTTAACTGAATAGATTTGTATCGCTCTCTACCAGTTTTATTTCATTCCTAATCTTGATCTATCTATCTATCTATCTATCTATCTATCTATCTATCTATCTATCTATCTATCTATCTATCTATCTAAGTCTCTTCTAATCCTTGTATTATCAGTTTATATATCTTATCAGACAGATAATCAAATAAACGTACAGATATATATATATATATGTGTGTGTGTGTGTGTATATATATATATATATATATATATATATATGTGTGTGTGTGCAGATATATAGAAAAATAAAAAAGAAGCGTTAGATTAAAAATCCAAAGGTTTTTAGTATTTTTCTTTTTAAAAAACAGTGCTATATATATATATATATATATATATATATATATATATATATATATATATATATATATATATATATATATATATATTAAATGGAAGAGAGAAGCCGCAAATGCTTTTGGTGAAAAACAAAGTATAATATATTTAAAAATCCTCATTACTACCAAAAATATTTACGGCTTCTCTCTTAAATATACACTTTTCTCTCGTTGGAAGAATTATAACCTCTCCTTAATATATATATATATATATATATATATATATATATATATATATATATATATATATATATATATATATATATCCAAATGTAAAATAACGAAGAGTAAGATTTCATCGTTCAAAACATTAATTTAAAACAGGGCTCAATTCAAAAGTAGAGCAATAAATATTTATTTATTATGCAGTGTTACATTAGAATATGAATAAGCCCACTACAAAACTACCTTTTGTTTCAACGTTAAAAATATGTACAGTTTTGTAGTGGGTATGTGCATGTTCTAATGTAACTCTGCATAATATATATATATTATAAATTCTTTCTTTTATTTATATATATATATATATATATATATATAAATAGTGACCGCAGTTGACTAGGCCGGAATTTGAACCCAGCTCATCGATATTCTTTTCCTCACCGATAACAGTGACCCTACCATCACATCCTATAGTATAGATATACTTATATACGATAGATATATTAAAAAGTTCTGCAGAAGGATGCTGAGAATACAATAGACTGAACAGGTAAGCCATGATGAAGTTTTAGGGAAAACGAATACAAAAAGATATACATTACATCTAATTATGTAGAACATGTATTACGATTTTTGTTGATTCGTTTTTACGGCTTATCAACCATTTGCAAGTTATTTAAAGTTATAAAATATTTATTACATTGTAAGATTCTTTTAGTTAATAATGTTTTAATGATACTACTTTGAATATACGCTCTTTAGCATCAGTGATGCTCTGATTTGTATCATTGGGCAGTTTCGGGTCTTTCAAACATCATACTGCCCTCATCAAGTCGATCCCATCGAAGCTGAACAAGTCTTACTAATTAACCCATTTCTGGGGGATAATATGTGGTTCCTACCTTCCCTAAAGGAATAAGCGAATATAATGAACCCAAGGGGAATTGGAACTCGCCTCTCCGATTAAGAATTCCGAGAGCCATTATCCATTACACCACCTGCACATCAAAGCTTACAGGAATTGGTATTCTCAAGCGTTCAACTGCCACTGACCAGGCTAATCGTTGCTTAATTTTGGTGATCGTACGGGAACAGGAGTTTCAACGTGAGATAGTGAAAAGACAACATTTACTAAGAGCTACAAAGGACAGGAAATTGTGGAGAGTCATGATCGCCCTCGTTCTGAAGAGGATGAACACAAAAGGTTCTTTCTGGATATGATGCACTTTTAGATTTGAGTCACACTATGTTTATTATATCACATTAAAAGAAGTTTTGAGGTTACAGCATAAATACTTGTTCAACGAGGAAGTAGGCAACTCGTGAAATTGTATGAGGTCATCTTGTTCTTGCATGATCCAAATTTACTTGTTTATTGTACCCAGTGAACTTCGTTTTTATTCCTTTCACCAATCAGTAAATACACATGAAACAAACGATTACGTAAAAAAAAAAAATGGAGAAAAATGGAAGAAGAAATGATTGTTGATTATTTCACAGCGGTAATGGTGAGGATGGTAGTAGAGTAAGAAAGACACTGTTTATTGCAGGCAGGAATGGTGATGCTGATATTAGACGATGATAGACGCAATGTTAGTTATACTGCTTCTATAGAATAACGGTAAAAGAAATGAGAAGTGGAGGAAGAAAATGCAGCTGAAGAAGTTAATGCATGAAGTTACTGCTTATAACTCTGCGCACGCGTCGTGCCTTGCGACTTCCGGTCGCGCAGCCAAACGTGATTCAGTGAACGGATGTCAGACGAAAGAAAGCTGCTTTGCGTGTCACGACACGAAAACCAGTTTTCTTTTTATTTATCTCCTTTCTTTTTATTTATCTCTAGTTTTATGTTTTTGGAAAAAATGCTCAAAGACTGTGGTGTCGAATATTTCTTATTCGACACCACAGTCTTTGAGCATTTTTTCCACCTTCTTTCTTTCAGTCAATTTAGTCTGATTTGTTTGTTCCTTTCAATAACTTTCGTTATTTTTAATAGTTTTTTTTCCTAAACTTTCTTTCGTTTTTATTCAAATTTCCTTTAGTTTACGTATTCATTTATTCTTAATTCTTTCTTTTTATTTCAATTTATTTCATTCTTTCTGTTTTAAATCATTTTCTCTTTTCATATTTATATATTTTATAATTCATTATCGTATGAACTGCATTACCACGGCATACATTTTTCTTGTAATAAAAATGCAACAGTTTTTTCAGACACATGCGATAAGCCGATCCAGTCTGTTAATAAAGACAGTATTAATTGTTGATCTACTTTTGCTAACATTTAACAGACAGCTTGAGGTTTGAAAATTCCTCCAATAAATCTTAAAATCCTGTTTTTACCCTAACAGTTATGTGCCATGCGTGATACACACTTAGGCAATCAAGTATCTTTCGATACATGACTGACGAAGTAGATTTTTTTCCCACGCTAGGTTGCCATTTCTTTCTGCGGTAGACCAGTTGGTATCCAAGCCTATAGAATCCGGCCTGTCCCGCTATTTACTCATAGCTGGAGGGGGAGAAGAAGAGTATTCATACATTTCACAAGGGTATTAGCATGTAAGTGAATGTAATAGATTTCGAACTCGGCTCTCCGAGCCCTCAAACCGAGCCGCTATCCATTACTCCACCGTATACGAAAGCTACTTAGAGCAGAACATAAAACTGCTTAGAATATCGTAGAATAGCTGTTAAGGCAGTAGCAACGATAAGTAAAAATGAAACCTCATATACTGGGTTCCGACTACTTAAGTTTACTTGTCCGATCGTTAAAAAAAAATAAAATGAAAAATAAATTTTGGAAGGAAATAATTTTTGTAGATTTGCATATATTAGACCTTCCTTTACCTATTATATTTTTGTTATTTTAGAAATGGGGTCCTGTTCTTAATAAAAAATACGATGTTAGATCTCTGAATTAAACTTAAGTTTTACTTACAAACGTCAAGTTTGTCAATGTGCCTACGTCATCGATAACGGTGTACAACTCGTGAAAACTACGCAGTTATTAATGACGCAAGCATTTCCAAATTTGACCTTTTTAGATGAAATCCAATTACGGATAACTCCAGAGATCGGATTCTACACTGTATTTATATCATGAACAGGATTATATCTTCTGAAATAATTAAAAATCAATTTTTCGTTTCGTATATGATGAATGTAATTTGTGGAAGCTCTAATGAATCGGCAAAAACGATCCCGATTTGATACCCCCCACCCCGATTTGTCCCCTCCCATTTTTTACGATCAGGCCATATAACTTAACCACGAGGGTAAGACAAAAATTATCCACATTTTCGCCTTTACATATCTTTAGGTTTATCAAACTGCCTTCTTCTCAAACGGGATTGTAGTTGGTACTATTTTGATCACGTGATCGAAGTTTGCGCTTGACCGTCAGCACTCAAGGAAGAACAAGGAGCGTTGATGCGATTTCTCTGGTCGGAAAGTGTGTGTGTCAGGGGCTGAGATTCATTGGAGGCTTTTAACACAATGCGGTGACAGTGCACAGCCGCGTAGAAGCGCGTATGAGTGGACCGGTAAGTTTAAAAGTCTCCGGACAAGCGTGACGCACGAAAAAGGAGTAACACACCCGTCAACCTCCACAAATGGCGAGAAGACTCGGCAAGCTTAAGAGATGCTAATGGCGAATTATCGTCGATTTATCGTACATTTTCTATGTAGATTAGGATCGCCACTCTTTGTTCCGTCTTGGTGCACACTGATAGCGCGACGGCCATGTTTACACTGTAACAGCAGCAAGAAAACTCAAACTTTGATCACGTGACCACAATAATACCAAGTATAAGCATGCATCAGCAGAAGGTAGTTTAACAAATTTAAAGACTGGTTATGCCGAAAGTACTAATAATTTTTGACTTACCTTCGTAATACCCCGACTTTAACTGTAATCAAAATACAATTATAATAGATTTTTATTACATTTCCCTACTACTCTCAGAAATGACTGTATCTGTTGAGATACGTCATGTCATATTTTATTATGCAAGATTATGTTTACACTAAATTTGGTATTAACAAGCCAATTGTAGTTAAATTGTATTCATATTTACAAGATTAACATACCACGTGCGTTTATGCTTGCCTTTCTCATAATTCTTACTTAGAAATATTTACGACAACATATTCGGTTATTTATACTATTTACCTTGTTCAGACTGTTGCGCTCATCTTTGTTGCCATATTCACGACGTTTCGGCCGTTGTACGCTCCGGCATCAAGGACACATGGTTCAGTGGATAAAAGCGTTGGTTGACTCTATTGATTTGATCAAAAGAGTTGTGAGTTCAATACCAGCCTACAGCTTAGGGGAACAAGAACTAGAAGAGTTGAGTTGAAGGAAGATTACTGATACTCCGGAAGGGGGCATGGCGCGTGGAACAATCTATCCCGGTGGACGAAATAAAGGGTTCATTTCGAACTTACGATTACTGAAGAAGGTCGAAGTGTACAATGGCCGAAACGTTGTGAATATGACAACAAAGATAAGGACAGCAGTCCGAACAATGTAAATTATGGACATAATTAAAAACCTCTTGTCAGAAATAGAGACAAACATATATAGTGGTGTCAGATTTTTTTTAGAGAACTCGAGATTTGTTAATAATATTGTATATAAATAAATATTGTAATCATGGATATTAATTTTTGAATTTCACATATTTCTATATGTAGTTGTTAAAGTGAAATAACTATTTGAAATATTTGTCTATTAAATCCTATCTGTGACGTACGTTATCATTAGAGTGAATGAAAGTTTATCGTATTTCTTTAATAAATCCTACCTGCTATGTACAGGAACATTAGAGTGATTGAAAGTTTTGACGTATTTATTTAACCTTGCACTACGTAACCACTGATGGGCACGGGGTTTGTGTGCATCATTTTGTTTGGATATTATTATTATTATTATTATTATTATTATTATTTCGTCCTGGGTAAGACGATAAACTACATCCGCGTCCTGGGTATGACGATAAACTACGTCCAACAGCAAGGCATCTGATCAGGAGGTTTTGAGGAGCGTGGAAACACTTGTTAATTGCTGGTGTTCCCAGGTCCACCCTGACCCAGGGTGGTTGTACCTGCTAGGGTCCAAATCATGGGCAAATTTGTGTAAAAATAGGTTTTAATACCAGAAATACGTTGTAATAAAAAAAATTATTACCAGTAATCCTTTTTGAAAGAAAAATTATTATCAGCAATACTTAAAAAAATACCAGCAATACAAACAGTTATATATTCTTTGAAAAAAATATAACCATCTATAGATTTCTTCAAGGAGGGATATTTCCAGAAATATATTTAAAAAAAACATATTATGAGCAATAAAAATTTTGTCGGCATTAAATAACCCATTGAGCTGTTGATATGCCGTAAAAAACCCAAACCTATTATTATTATTATTGAGTGAGAGGGAACCACACGGACAAAGAGAATATAGGGTAAAAATATACACATGCCAAGATGACACCCGGCATAATAAGGGTATTCCAAGCACATGGGTCACATCAAAATGGGGGCGTTATATTGAGAGCTTTTGATGAAGGTAACACGTAATCTTGCATGTGGAAATGGTTCGCAATACGTTCAGCTCGGGTAACTCAGCCTCTCAGACAATGTCCGATTGTGGGTGTTTCAAATTGTCTGGTTGTGACCCGGAAATCACTCTGATTGCCTCATCCTTCAAACTAAAAAAAAAACAAAAAACAACCTCCCTCCCCCAAAAAAAACAAATTTAAAAACACTCTCTGGACATTATTATTATTATTATTATTATTATTATTAAAAGCAAAAAGTTCGTTTCGTTGGAAGCAATCCGCGTTTAGTGAAATCTAGGTAAAGTCACTCAGGGTTTGCAGATACGTGTTTAACTTGGAGAACTCTAAGTGCATCTGACAGTTATGGATAACTGCAAACCGAGAAAGAAATGAAGAAAGTAAAAAAAAAAAAAGAAGAGAAATGACAGTTGTAAACAGGCAAACAAGAAGAGACTATAAACTTGGAAATTGATACGTTATTTAGCCATCTGTCATGTTTCTAGCGTCTCAGTGCCAGACGCATACGTGGCAACTCTCCAGTTTAATAAGATTACCATTGATTGGGAGGGGGAGACTGCGTCCCCCATAAAAGAGACGTGCTTGCTGTGATGAGTCTGTCAAACAGTTGATTTTCATTCGTTGTGCAAACCGCTACAGCCACTTCTGAGATATTGTAAACCTACTCGGTCGGCGTATTTAAAAAAAAAAAAAAAAAAAAGAAAAAGAAAAAAAGAAAGAAATTTTCGAAATGAACAGTTTGATCGATTTTGTCACTGAAGCTGGTCGAACAAGCACGAATAAATTCTCGTATTTATAAAATACAAAAAGTAACTAAATAAAATAAGAAAATAAATGAAATAATAATGATAAAAAAAACTTACTTAGTTTCTCGATATCATGGAGATTTATTTTCTTGAGAAGTAATTGAATCTCATTGTTATAGGGGAAGAGACTAGCCTTGCAGTCTGCTACGACTGGGTTCGATTCTCTTTGGCTGCCCTTATCGACAAACCAGAGGTTCTTAAATGATTTTTCAAAGCTCAAAACACTTTGTCATTGTTCGAAGCTCTAAAATAGATGCATTGTTACTTCAAGATTTTCGGACTGTTGGAAATTCTATTCTGTATTTTCTGTCTTTAAGAGACTTTGAGAATACAGAATCTTTCGAATAAACAGTCTTTGAGAAGGTTTTAGAGGGTCTGATCAACACCTAATTGGTAAAGCATCTCACCTCGCTGGGTATACTTTCAGACAAAAAAAAGAAAAATATTTCGTTTCTCTTGGTTAACCACCGGTGTAGAGAGGGTTATTCTTGAACGAGGCTGTCCATCTTTAGATAAGAAAGGCAAAGCTCGATATTTCGAAGGCATCTGGCAGAGTTTGGCATGCTGGTCTCTTTTACAAGTTGAAGGGTTATTGTGTTTCTGACCATTTCTTTGATTTGATTCAGTTTTTCTTACGAAATACAGTAATGAAAGGATGTCGATTCTTGATCTTAAGACGAAAGAATTAAAATAAATCGAAAGCATTAAATAAAGCAAACATTAACAAACTTAATCTTAAAATGAATTAGGATATTCGGAAAGTAATTGCGGCGATAGCTTGGGGGTAGAATCTCTGACAGATGACAAATCGGTTGGGTTTCGACCCCAGCTTGACGCAATCGGATGCCTATCCACACTGATGTCCTGTGATACAGCGAAACAGTCTGTGGATATATATATATATATATATATATGTTTTTACTTATTTAAAAATATGGTTCCATCGTTACACAGAAATTAAAATGTTTCAAAAACAGAAGCTTCAAATTCAATTATAGAATTAAATTAATGTCCCTAGTTCTATTTCATTTTCAAGCGAATTTTAGAATAAATTATTTTGAAATTTACTGAGTTTTATAAGCACATACATTCATAAAATTAGTTTCTATGGATATGGGGAAATCCAATTATTTTAAAAAGTAGCGACAGGGTATTCTTTTTCACTGACAACTATTGTATAAAAAATTATGAGCTACTTTCGAAAAGTGGTTAAGTCAAGGTAGGGTAGGTGTTCCATTTCAAACGAATGATGACATCCGTTCAACTCATGTCGTCTCGTCTTTTTCGACAACAAAAGTTTTTCGGTACTTTTGTTTCGCTGTGAGATTTGTACTTGTATATATAAAGATTTTTTTCTAAAAGGGTTGTTTGTATATGAATACGGCGTATTGAACTACAATTTTAAAATATCATTCTTAATTTTAATTACTAATAGACCACACATATTTTAAAATAAATAAATATAATATTGTTTAAGTTTTCAGTACAGCTGTAACTTAATTTTAGGGTATTTTTATTGAAAATAGTACTTAGTTTACTATCTTTAGGAAAATGAGCAGATATGATCCTTCGAGTAAAGATCATGAGAAATTTGTTGTTTAAAAACAGTAATTTGACTTTGTTAACTAGACGCTTCTTCTGTAGCTAAATGGTATAGCACGTCAAGCTATATGACGGTACCGTGTAGGATACATGTTCGATTCCTGCCGGAGGACACATTTTCTATGAATTTTCTTGGACATCCCGGCCAATTAATGTAGTTAAAAAATCTTGTTAATACTGTTTATTATAAACGGAGCATTTACTTAAATATTTGTATCTAAAAAATAACACCTAAACAATATATATATATATATATATATATATATATATATATATATATATATATATAATAAATTAATTGATTTAAAATAAGGTTTTATTCGCTACACAGGAATTACCTTGTTTCAATAACCGAAGCTAAAAACTTCAAATTTAATTATATAATTAAATTAAAAGCGTTAGTTCTGTTTCATCTTCAAGCGAATTTTGGAATAACTTATTTTTAAATTTACTGAGTTTTAAACGCACATTCAATTCAAAATTGTTTGTGTTTCCAAGGAAAAAGTCATTTAGACAGGAGTGGTAGCCTGTTCAATTTTTTAAAACTATTATTGTATCAATTATGAGTTACGTTCGAAAAAGAGGTTAAGTCTAGGGTTGGTAGCAGTGCATTTTTCAACGAATTTTGACATCCGTTCAACGCATGTCGTCTGGTTATTTTTATCAACGACAAAGAGTTTTTCAACATTTTTTTCCGTTAAATTCGTACTTGTATACTTAAAGATTCTTTCTAAAAGGCGCGTTTGGGTTAGAATAGGTTATATTGAACTATTATAAAATATTATTTTTTACTCATAATTACTAATAGACTATATTTCTTTTTAAATCAAATAAATATAATAGAATTACTTAAATTATTTAAAAATTATTATTACATATCAAATATAAGTATGCATATTACCAGCTCCCATTTTTTTATTTTTAGATATTATTTAAGTTTAAATTTTTAACAATGTCGGCAAAAAATAGCTATTTCATTTCTTTAATTCAGTAAAGTTTTATTTTTTATAAACTTAGTATTATATAGTTTCTCATGTATGCACAAAGGACGTGGGTAATTTAATGACCTACTTATTCTAGCTTTTCTTATTAATTTCCATTTTACTGTAGGTGTTTTATTGGTATGTTTTAAGTGCCAGAAATATTTCGATATTTATTTATCCTAAATGAACATTGATGTTGATTGAATCTCTTTTTGAACTCATGGCTTGTGCAACCTATATAGATTTTTATGTTTTTGGGATTCTCAATAGATAAGATATTGAATTGGTATACTAACGATTCCGTGCGACATTTATTTTATAGAGGACAGTTACATAATTTTTGTTTATCTTCATCTATTTTTATTTTTATATTGTCTAAATTTCTTTGGCTTTGGTCTAAGTGTTTATTCAAGATATTAGCATTATGTTTCTTAATTTTCTCTAAGTTTTCAGTACAGCTGTAACTTAATTTTAGTGTATTTTTATTGAAAATAGTACTTAGTTTACTACCTTTAGGAAAATGTTTAACTATTATTACAAAGAATTTTTGTCCTAATTTGTTCTTTACCATTTGGTTGTATGGGGGTGTATACCAAATTATTTTTCTACTTTTGTTTTTTTTCTATGCTTTCCATTTTCATTTTTTATGTAAGTTAGCTTTGGGATTTTAGACCTTTATTATAGAAATTAATATGTTCATAGAAAATCTTCTCATTTAATGAATTTCTACTTATTCTCTTTTCGATAGATAAAGGTATACGCTTAATTATAGATGAAGGATGATTAGATTTAGGGTGTATATACAAAGGATTAGTATTGGGTTTTTTATAAGGCATGTAAAGATTTTTCATTAAATCTAATGTTATATCATGATACATCAAAAAATTATTAAGAAACATAATGCTAATATCTTGAATAAACACTTAGACCAGGACCAAATAAATTTAGACAGTATAATAATAAAAAGAGATCAAGGTAAAAAAAAATTATGTAACTGCAGAAATCCTCATAACTGTTCTCTTAATAATAAATATCGCACGGAATCATTAGTATACCAATGCAATATCTCATCTATTGAGGATCCAGACAACGTATAAGTTTACATTAGGTGCAGAAGACATGAGTTTAATAAAAGGTCTAACCAACATCAAAATTCTTTTAGGATAAATAAATACCGAAATCAGACGTCCCTATCGAAATATTTTTGGCACTTAAAAGAAACCAATAAAACACCTACAGTAAAATGAAAATTAATAAGAAAAGCTAGAATATGTAGGTCATTAAATGACCAGTGTCCTTTGTGCATACATGAGAAACTATATATTACTAGGTTTATAAAAAATAAAAATGTACGTAATCAAATAAATGAAATAGCTATTCTTTGCCGACATTGTCAAAACTTTTCCTTAAGTAATGTTTAAATTTAAAAAACAAACAAACTGATAAATGAAATATACATATTTATATTTGATATAATTTAATTTAATTCTATAATTGAATTTGAAGTTTTTAGCTTCTGTTTTTGAAACATGATAATTCCTGTGTAGCGATGGAAGCATATTTTTAAATAAGTAAATTTATAATCTCTGTAGATTTGCATTGAGCACTGTTTTGTAAAAATAAAAAACATTAATAAGAACACTGGATTATATAACATACTTTTCTTTCACTTCATTATATATATATATATATATATATATATATATATATATATATATATATATATATATATATATATATATATATATATATATATATATATATATATATATATATATATATATATATATATATATATATATATATATATATATATATATATATATATATATATATATATATATATATATATATATATATATATATATATATATATATATATATATATATATATATATATATATATATATATATATATTAGGTACTTCCATTATACATGAAAAAAGCTTTCATTTATGAAGCACGGTGGCGTAATGGATAGCGGCTCGGATTGAAGAATCGGAGATACGGGTTCGAAATCCAGTCCATTACATTCACGTACGTGCTAATACCGTTGGGAAAGTCATGAATCCTGTTCTTCTCCCCTCCCCTCCCCTGGGTTCTATAGTCTTGGATGCCAACTGGTCTATCGCGGAAAGAAATGGCAACTTACTTCGGGATAAAAATCTGCCTCGTCAGTCATGTATCTTTCATGTATCTAGGCGTGTATCACTCATGGCACATAACTGAAGTATGTATTTCACCGCTACGAATTATAAGTGAACCAACTTAGCTAACGTTTCATTTGTTAATAGCTACTTACAAAACTTCGTTAAGTGCAAGGTAACTGAACTTCCTTGTACACACAATGAGAGAGGAAGGCCTGGAGAATTTAATAGCGGATATATCAAAGGCAAAAGGTCAGAGGAAGAAGCGTCCTCCTACCTGACAAACTTGTTCGTGACGAAGGCAAGCCACTTAGTTGGAAGACATCAGCTATGGTCTAACCTGGAGAATGATGGGTTCTCTTAACACACCCTACATTTGTGACCCAACAACTGCTTCGGGGGTTAAGGGCAAAAGCGAAGTCATTCATCCGTGTATATTGCTGCCACGTCTGGTCCGGTGGTTCTACTATACAGGGTGGCAATAAAGTCACTATACAGTTATGGGGAATTGTTAAAGTTTTCGTGTTTGCAAAGAAGCCGAGAAATATCGATGACCTCAAACAATTTTTTCGAGGTACCTTGACAGACTTAAGCCGTCAGAACCATTTGTGTCGTGACATTTGTCGAAGCGTTCGCTCACGTTGTAAGGAATACATTAAAGCATGTGGCTTGCAATTCAAAGAGTACGGTAATTAATTTACTATTGTTTACCATAGCCTTTTATTGCTATTAACCAGAACCATTTTAATAGTAAATTGCTTTGTCTTAGTTGCTATTGTAAGTAACTGTATAGTGAATTTGTTGCCACTCAGTATATCAAGAGACTCTTGATAAAATCCAGAGAAGAATCTGCAATGTTATTGGTCCTGACGTGGCATCACAACTTCAGTCACTTTCCCACCTCCCTATAGTATCTTCTCTGTGCCTTTTTCTATTATTATAATCACGGTGATTGTTCTGGTGAGCTCTCATATTTTGTAACTCAAATCCATGAATTTGTAGGCAGTACTAGATTGGTAGTTAGGTCTCATCATTTCACAGTTGAAATTCATATTTGTAACCATATGTTCTATGCTAGTAGTTTCTTCGTCCCCACGTCTCTCTTGTGGAACTCCCTTCCAGCTTTTTACTTTCCTGTCTACAACGATTCTTCAAAAATTTAAATGCAACGTTATACAGTGCTGTTCGATAAAAGTGACTCACCTAATTGTTTTTACTTGAAAATTTTTCCGCCTATTGTTTTGGGGGTCAAACTAATTTATAATCTGACTAATATAAAAACCCCTTCCGACCACCTAGTAGAAGATTTGACTCACCCTAAAGTATTCTATTGATAATTATAATTTTGGATATCAATGAGATTTAGGGAAAAAACTCTGTTAAAAAAAAGTGACTCACTTATTTTCTGCAACCCGTAATCAATAGAAACGTAACCGAACAGCTTTAAATAAAGTATAATAGAGGTATAATTTATTTATAATAGGTAATAGTTCGAAATATTTAATAATGTATGGGTCCATTTTTATTTTGAATAACCTTTTTGGCATTGACTTGATTAGATTCTGGCAAATCTCATCTCCAAGCATTGAATTCTATTCGGATATGAAATCACAATCAAATCCTCTTTGTTGCTCAACTGCTTTCTCGGGAGCCTGTACTTTATAATGCTCCATAAGTTTTCTATGGGGTTGAGGTCAGGAGATTGGGGCGGCCATGTCATAAGACTCACCTGCTTCTCATCAAAGTATTCCTTCATCAATTTTGATTTGTGACAGGGAGAATTATCCTGCATAAAAATGAGCTTGGTGGGATCGATTTGCACCCTTTAAGCAGAAGGGAGCAGACAAGACTCTAAAATTCTCTTGTACTGCTCGCTCCTGAGGGTCTTTTCAATAGGTTTTAAGAAACCAGTTCCATCAAAAGAAAAGCATCCCCAGAACATTATACTGAAGGGATGCTTGACAGTACTTACTGCTAAATTCAAAGAGCTTTCAAAGCTTCTTCTTCGGATTTTAGATCGCTTATTCTTTGAATTTAGCTCAACTTTCGTTTCATCGGAGAAGAGGACATTTAGTAAAAAAAAAATCAGGTGAGTCACTTTTATCGAACAGCACTGTATGTCTTCTTGAATCCTACGCTTTTGCTCTTCTCTGTTGTTTTTCACTCTCAGTAACCCTTTGCAGTTTTGTGGCTTTTATCAACTTGCTTGGGGCGAAGTTTTAGAAATATCCTTTATATAACTGTTGAGTTTTTGGGTACCTTAATGTACTAGTGAGCCAGTCAAAATGAGCTGACTCATTATATAGTTCACCATTAGAAGATATTACAAATCAGAAGGCTCAAAATATTCAGTGCGACGTGTATAAAGGCGGACATGTTTTTTCCGGAATAGTCACTGCCAGCCTTTGATATCGAAGACTGAAGAATTACGGAACAGCAGCTGGTGGTATTGGCGATATAGTCAGATTTAGTAGAGTGTCTGACTCGTGAGTGTTAATCTTTAACGTTATTTCATTGAACAGATTACTGCGCTGGATTCTATATTCATAGACTATGGTGAACATGGTCAACAATAAACTCATATAAAATAATTTTAAATAGAATTAGCTAATATAAAACTTATAATGTTTTATTTTACCATTAAATCTGTAGATTCTGGTGTCGAATTTTTTTAGAGTAATTATTATTTCGGGCGAGTTTTCTTTCATGTTTTATCTGCTATAGTGAGCTGAATGTTACATTTTAGAAAGTTGACTTTTATTATTATTATAATGAACTTATACATCAGGATTTGACGTTTCTTGTAGATGAGGTGGAAGTAAATTCCTTCTCTACATCAATGCTTTTCTCAGAATTCTTGCTGATAGAAAGATACTTTAATCTCAAGTCTTCGTCTGCTCTCCAAATGTTCACTTGTTTTTGCAGGGTCTTTTTTTTAAAAATCAGTATCACCCCATGCAATGCAGTCAGGCCACTAAGACACAAGGAGTTACAGGGTGTGGAAGGATTAGGAACAGAAACATTTATAATGAGCGGAAAGAGAAAATAGTGATCAGTAGAACTGTAGATAGCGGTTGACATTGCGACTAAATTGTAGCAGATTAAATATGTCAGGGAATCATGGGGCCAGAAGGGAGTTCCGCAAGCGATAAGTGCGATAAAAAAACTATTAGCTTAGAACTTACGGCTGCATCTAGCCAGCTCAACTGTAAATTGATGAGATCTTGACGCTAGTCTAGTACTGCGCTTAAATTTAAAGATCCTAGGCATGATAGCGGAGAGCTCTTCCGAACAACCACCATGAAAGCTTTTCAGAAATAATGGGCACTATTGTTACATTCATATTCCACAATTTCCTTTTATACTTCTCCGATAGCGTCTCATTTAACCAGATTTTCGCATTTATTGTTAATATTATATGTATATGACTCTAACTTGAAGAATCTCAGGTACCAAAGTTAGAAATGAAATAGAAAAATAAATTCATTTTGTAACTAAATAAAAACAAAAAAGAATCTTGCAAACCATCCACAAGTGCTGTTGGAAACATTTCGTAATTCTGAAATACATTATAAAAATATCTGATGCCCTGGTGTTACCAATATGTGAAAATCCTCAACAGAATAATAATAAAAAAAATAAATGGTAGAGAGATGAAAATAATTATCTCAGATATCAAAACGAAGTCTTGAGTGATTTTAGAGGGTCAGCACTTATTATAATGTATCAATCATATTGCGATGAGATTGTAAGTTTCGATTTGGGGACTGTCATCGGTTATCACGAAAAGAAAAGACGAGACAATGAAAAATCAGCTTCGTTTATCGAAGTAGAAGCTCGATCCTGACTTGTTGAATATAATTAACGAATTATCTCCTTTTAATCTTTTCTCTCTAAAATTCTTCAATGAGAATTTTGACCTCGTTCTGGACTGAAACTACTAGGAATCAGCGAGCAAAAACATTAGAAGTCCCTCTCTCATTCACTTTCTATCAGTTCTTCACTGGTAAGTAGTTATTAGAATTGTTCTGTTGTTGTACAGAAAGAGACAGCGGCACGCCAACTTTAGTATACTGATGCCAAGAAAACTCTAAAAACGAATGTGACGAGGCAACCAAATTAGTCCACTTTCGCACAACGACAACGGTCGGCAAACACTCTTTTCAGGCATTACCACAGAGAAACTACCCTGCTCCCTATCAGCATGGTTGATGATCGACTTCATGAGAGCGCCCCACTGTGCCTTCTTGGCCTCACGTTTTCCACTGCCCTGAGGTGGAACATTGAATCAATAACTGCATCTATCACAAAGAAAGTTGGTTCTCTCTGTCGTTCCAGAAGGTTTTTCTCGTGTGAGTCCATGCTTCTAATCTACAAATCTACCATTCATCCTTGCATTGAATTCTGTTGCCATATATAGTCTGGCGCACCTTCTGTTCATCTCGAAATTTTAAGCAAAATCCAAAGATGGACCTTCAATGTGATCGGTCCTGATTTGGTACCTTGATTCCAGTCACTTTCTCACAGACATGATGTGGTTTCCCTCTGTCTCTGTCTACAAATATTTTCATGGCAACTGCTCTGCTATTTTCACTGGTGTCCCGACTGCATAAATTTAAGCGTGCTATTATATTGGCATATAAGTCGCACCTTTCTACTCTTGGAACAGTTAAATGTAACCGCCATTCTACTCCAAAAGCTTCTTCTCTCGCACTTCTCGACTGTGGCACTCACTTCCTCTTACTTGCTTTCCCGATAACTACAATCTTCAAAAATTTAAAGGTAACGTCAATCGGCATCTTCTAGTGCCTTGATCCCTGTTCTACTTTTTATCCTTTCCCCAATCCGCTCTTTCCCCGGTCTTTTCTCCTAACTTCACTCTATGTAACCCCTTGCGCATTGGTGGCACCCCCACCTAGCTTGGGGTGAGATGCTTAAAAAGAAGAATTATGACGATCAACAGTCGTACGTGAAAACGTCACGCTTTTCCCATTTAATTCAAGACTATGACATTATTTCATGATGTTTCATTTATTTTTGACATGTCTTCAATTTTATTAGGTGTATTGATTGTCATTCCGCTACAAACACGTATTGTTGGTCATTTTATTTTAAAAATGTATTGTTGCTTATTTTGTTATAAAATGTATTGTTGGTAATTCTACTAGAAAATGTACTGTTGGTCATTTTTATATAAAAATGTACTTCATGTATTTTCACTAACAATATATATATATTTTTGCACTTTCATAACATTACAGGTATTACTGTAAAATCTTTATATACTTTCATAGTATATCTGACTATTTGCCCATAGCTAGTTCCCTAAAAGGTACTACCACTCTCTTTCAGGGTGGACCCGGGAACAGCAAGTTGTTCCATGCTCCTTAAAACCTCCAATCCCACGATCAGAGGCCCTGCTGCCGGATGTAGTTTATCGTCATACCCTGGACGATTATTAATATATTAAACAGTAATTCCGGCGGCGGGGGGGGGGATTTTTATTACATAATAGCAATATAAAAATAGACACATTTATTTTAGTTTATAATGTCATGACAAAATCTTATAGGTTTTCACTTTTATCGCATCCATCCATACCAATTTTGAGATATAACGCAAACATACAAACACGGCCCACGCACAGTTTTTATCTGATTTGACAACTTAATCACACGATACTCTGAATTCCCGTTTGCACCGACGTAAACAAAAACTGGGAAGTGTCTGGTGTAGTTTCATAAGGAAACAGAAGTTGAAATAACACCACCCCCGGAAGGAAAATATGGATGTTTTCAATACAATGATGTCTTTTTTTATGGATTCCTGTGGCACATATTTGCTGCTGCATCCGTTTTCTCTCATGACCAACTAACGGACCCTTTATTACCTTTGTCCAGCGAGAACTCCGACTGCTACTGTGCCCATCAGCAACTGTTATATCTCTACCGTGACTGCCGTTCTCTCTGAACGCAGGCAGTCCGTGACTGTACAGCTCCAGTAACGGCTGGTCACCTGCCAAAGGGCGGCTCATAACCAACTTATTCTGATCCTGACTCTGCGAATATAAGTCCATGATTGAAAATTCCCTATTTTCTTGCTGAGCGGCATTTGATCCAGAAACTTTACATTTATTTAATTTAATCTTTTCCCCCCTACTGGTGAATGCAGGTGGTTGCTTTGAAGATCTCATTTGTAAAGGTTTTTTTCTACTAGCTATAAAACACCTGTCACTTTAAATTCAGATAAAAAAAAATACCGTCAACTTCACTGCTGTGACCTTGTTAGGGCCAGAAATAAAGACACAAGAGAGGAAGTGAGTTAGACAAATATATTAACATAAGCAGCAATACAAACATATAAAAACGAGAGTGCTACAGCAAGAATGTTCGGCCCGACTGTCAGAGCAGACTGCTGGAGTCTTCCCTCTTCAAAAGGCAGTACCTGCTCCTATTTATAGCTGGGAGAGTCCGTGCATGCGTGGGTAAATTACCATAACATTTACTATGGGTGCAATGTGCATACCCGAGGTGCAATGGTGTCATAGTAATAGAACACAAGAATCATACCTTTCCAAATAATGTGAAGTAAACATAAAACGCGTCAGCCAGGATAAGATTTATTTCCCCTGAATTTGTTATCAGTGCTGATGATCTCCTGTATATACAGAATTAGAAACATGATGAGGTAATTTAAAAAAGGCATTGTTGATTCCCAAGGAAAAAAAAAATCAGAAGGTACTTATTTCTGGACTCAGTCATGATGTGGGGGGGGGGGCACTTTTTGCAGTGTCGAGTCATCACAAAATTCGAAGCCTGATTTCTCTTTTTCGGGATCAATGATAACATTAGTTATTTTGGAAGCTTTTTCACTGGTTTATTTTTTTTTTTATTATCCCAAGGCCTTATTTTCCGAATATAGTCTGCTATCGGATATACGTGAAACTGATGAAGTGATCAAAGAAGAGAAGGGGTCATTTGACTTGCGAAAAAGCTTTCCTGAGCACTGATGTAAATTTGGAATGTCTTTCATATGAGAAGATCGCGGAAGATATGGGAGTCTGTCCCTATTCAAACCAAGACTAACCCTTTCTCGCACAAATTTCTCTCCTTGCGTTATATTAAAGAGATCGAACTAGTATTGAAAAGTAAAAAAATAAGAAATCCATACGATCGAAAATCCAGACGTATCTCCGTCTTTGTGTGCGGAGACTGACTTCAGTTTCTAAAACTGATGCGAATCAAAATAACTATATCTGACACTGCGTTTTTTTTTAAAGTTAGAATATGGAAATAATGTGGAGTCACGTTGGAGTAATGGTCGTCGGCTTGGATTTAAGAACCGGAGATCCGTGTTCGAATTCCAGTCGAGTTCATTACATTCACTTACATCTTTCCTTTCAGCTATGGGTAAGTAGCAGGTCATATTTGGATGGCAGCCTATAAGAAAGAAATTTTGAATACAAATGCAACTCGCAAATCGTCCAGAAGAAAAAGAACTGAGCCTCATATTTCGAGCAACGACATAAAATAATGAACACGGGTTTAGTACAATGGCTTGAACAATCACAAAACTGGGAAACGATTGTCTGATGATATATATATATATATATATATATATATATATATATAACAGACAACGAATGTCTACTATGTTGGATCATGGGCCATTCTAAACTTCGTATGGTTGGTTTAATTTCGGGAGAAATAAAGGCAAAATTTGGATATTTTTTTATAATGCTGTTCCTTGATCTAAGCTTTCGGCTCACATGAGCCATCTTCAGAGAGGTTATACGGACATTTAAACAAAGATATTCACCATCAAAGATGGTATTGTTATATTGACATAGAAGATAGCTATGCGACGATAATGGTCGCGAAATATATATATATATATATATATATATATAGATATGTTGTGTGTGTGTCTGTGTGTGTGTACATATAGACCCATTCATACATATATTAGAGCCATCTTTATGCATACTTGTACACACATGTACATATATGCAGTTTTCTTCTTCATCTTCTTCTTCTTTGTACCATGTTTCTTCAGGCGATGATGGCTCTCAACAACTTCTGTCTTTCGCAGCTAAGTAAGTATTGTCATTTGCTATCTCTTCTAATTCCTTTCTCTGCCAACCATTTATACACGGTCATTAGCTAGGTTATTCGCTGGGTGCTACCGTTCCTTCCGCCTTCAACAAGTACTGTGTGTATCAAAATTACAAAACCCACTTTCCTCATTATGTCCCCCCCACCAAAATTTCAACTGTCTCTTTCCGATGTCAAGTATTAGTGTGATTTTTGTTTCAGTTTTCCTTGAAGCTATAGTCTGTCTGAAATAGTTATGCAAATCACATTGTATTCAATAACATTAATTTCCTTTTAGATGACTAATTTACACATCAAAATAAAGCTTATTAAAATTTGTAGGCAGTTTCAACATTTTTTATTAAGATTATCGGATGTATTATAAAAAAAAACTAGTTTGAAGACTTTATTATGCAAATCCAGATAATCCCTTTTTAATCCCTGTCATAAAATGGTAATACAATAATTAAAAATTGATTAACGCTTATAATAAAAGAAGTAACAAACATACATTCACCCACTAGCCTTTGAAGCATTTACATCTTAATACAGTAGGCTTTTTCAATAAAAACTAGCAATTTATTATCCATTGATTTTCTTAAATTGTTCAACAGATTCGATTTCCGACATATTGGTTTTTAATTACTCCCGATAAACCTGTTTTGCTGTCATATTGTTTGTCACCTTCATATAATTTCATTTTCGCAACTGACCATAGATCTTCGATCGGATTCAGATCGGGACTTGATGGTGCCATTCTATTATATTCTGTCCTGTAAACCTTTTACGTTAACTAATTTCACCTTAGATACATAAGAAGGAGCGTTGTCGCGCATAAATACTCACTTCGTTTTGAAACTGCGAGGCTAGAACTTGTACCATTCATGAAATCACAATAGGCAACACTGTCCAGTTTAACTCCTTCATGATTTTGAATGACTCAGTAATGGTTTGGTCGAAAATTCCAGCCCATCTCATCACACCAATTCCTCCTTAGTGCCGTCTTTTAGCCACAGGAACATCTGCATCAGAAAAAGTTCATCCTTTGGCTCACCTATCATGCCCATTGAGTGTCACTCGAAAATTATTTTAGAAAATTGAATTTTCATATATTTCTTAACCAGGTTTTGAAGCTTTAAAATATGTACTTTACTGAAAGCAGTTTGCCTAGAAGATTTTATTGACAAATACAAATGTATGAAGTTTGTCTGCTGTCTCTTCCTGTTCTGTCATCCTTTTACATAACCTTGTTAGGCATGTTATCCGCTGTTTTCCTTTCTTCCTTTCAATATGTCCTGTGATCGTCAAATTTTCTAAGCCCTATTTCCTCAGTACGCGCCCTAGAAATTTCATCTGTCTCTTTCTGATAATAAGTATAAGTGACATTTTGCTTCCATTTTCACCAAGATTTAATATTTGCTTAGCTTTTGGAAGGCATCTTTCGCTATCCCAATGCTGTTTCTGATTTCGGCGTCGCACATTCCGTCTTCTGTTAAAACACTTCCTAGATATTGAAATTGATGTACTTGCTTGAATTTACGTATCTCCGATCTGTAATTTGTATGTTGGGCTGTTTCTTTTATTAACAACCGTGCATTCTGTCAGCTTGCAATTGATAATTAGTCCTTTCTTCTTGCTTTCCTTTGCTACCTTCTGTAGGCGCTCATATAGTTTCCTTTGTGTATCTGCTATCAACATTGTGTTAACTGCATATATTACGCTGTTAACACTGTGACTGCCACTGCACTCATAACAGATAAACTTTACACACACGCACACACACGCACACACACACACACACGCACACATATATATATATATATATATATAGAGAGAGAGAGAGAGAGGTAGATAGATAGATAGATAGATGTGGGCTGACGATTACGTCTAACATGAAACAGTTTGCCGATTTTGAGTGTTAACTTCAATGTTCACTTTTATATTTACATCTCTCTATCATTGATATTGAGCACTTTATCCCATAAATATAGTACACATTAAAACAATATTTCTTTACATATATATATATATATATATATATATATATATATATATATATATATATATATATTCTCAGTTTAATCGCTATTTCAGTGAATATTCGTATTTGAAATTAAATCAATTACTTTAGAAATTGCTCTGTTTATCTTTGGATTCGAAATTGAGCAGAGATGAAAATTTCGAGAGACGATAAAGCATTTCGCTTAAAGTCCTTCGTGGCAGGCTTGGTTAAAGCATGATTCATCTAACGATGGATACCACTACTAAGTACAACAGCAAAATTGTCTATTTGTTAGATTAATCTTTGAACTGTTGTATATGAGAAATGATTAAAGATATCTTACTGGAATTCTCCAAGTTTTTATTACACTATTGGACTCCACTCTGAGCAATAAGAATGTATATTTACTCTATGAGCTTAACAGATGATGAATTCGATCATAAAAGAAAATGACATGTTTATCATTAATTAATCATAGCTAAGGAGCGGAAACTCTGAAGGATTGAATTATATATATATATATATATATATATATATATATATATATATATATATATATATAATTTCAGGATAATTTTCCAACTTATTCACGATCTTCGCCCTCTCTAGCTTTCTAACTTTCTGCCCTGGAATAACAAGTTGCCTCACATGTTTCACGTACGATTTCATCTTCAAGTCTTTTTTCACTGCTCTTTGAACTGTCATAGCTAACATTTCTTCTCTTACGTGCCAAACGTCTTGTGGATAGATCTTTTCTAATTGATCTCTTTAGCTCTAAGTTGAAATACTGATCCAGTTTTCCTCTCTACTATTTCCTCTTTTTTAACCTTATTCACCGTTCTCTTGATGGTTCTTGAATAGACTTTGAAGCCAGAGATGTATGTTTTTACCATTACTGGAGGTTTGAATGATATTTTTCCTCTCACCATTGCTCACTTGGGAAAAGATAGTGGGACTGACACAAAACGATTTTAACCTTCTAGCTCAATAATTCAAACGATTTTTGTGACAAGCGGTGTCAAGATTGCTAAACGTATTATATTTTACCTGAGTAAAAGTAACTCAGTTTAGTGGTGTTTTAGATATTAAACATTTTGTGGGATGGATAATTATGCTGTTATACGATTTGGACAACTTTGCTGTTACACGGGGTATATCTATCTATCTATCTATCTATCTATCTATCTATCTATCTATCTATCTATCTATTGTATTATCTATTGTATTATCTTTACGGTAATTGTGTAGCCGGCAACGGTTATATATTGCAAAATATTCTAAAGACTACTGACTAGAAATAATTGTTCATAAGAAGGCGGTTAATTGTAGTTATTGTATAGTGTTGTTGGTTAATATTAACTTACTTATTATTGATTATTTACTAGTCTTTTGTGTTTATTCATTAGTTATTTGCTGTTTATTATAATTAGTAAATGTATTTGTTAGGGTTTCGAAGCACGGCGGACTAATGGACAGCGGCTTGGATTGAGGAATTGGAGAGCGGAGTTAAAATTCCAGACGAATCCATTGCATTCACTTACGTGCTAATACCCTATGAATCGATTGAATCCTCTTCTTTACCCCCAGATATGGGTAAATAGTAGGACAGACCGGGTTCTATAGCCTTGGATTGTAACTGGTCTAGCGTAGAAAGAAATGGCAACCTACTTCGGGGGAAAAAGTCTGCGTCGTCAGTCATGTATTGAAAGATACGCGTGGCACATAACTTACTAAGATATGGTTATGCGTACATTTGTACAGTTTAATTTGTTTATTATTTATTTACTTAATTTGTTAATTAATAAAAATTTTACTTTATATATATACATATATATATATACATATATATATATATATACATATATATATATATATATATATATATATATATATATATGTGTATACATTATTTTTATTGATAAAAATTTAAAGTAAATATTCTGTTTATAATAAACAGTATTAACCAGCCTGAATGTCTGAGAAATTCCATAGAAAATATGCGTCCTGCGACAGGAATCAAACCTGCATCCTATACGGAATAGTCATTTAGCCTGACATGCTATGCCACTTAGCTACAGAGGCTAGTTTACTTAAATATCCTGTATTTTTCAAAATACGCTTCGAGCAGATATGATCCTTCGAGTAAAGAGCATGAGAAATTTGTTGTTTAAAAACAGTAATTTGACTTTGTTAACTAGACGCTCCCTCTGTAGCTAAATGGTATAGCACGTCAAGCTATATGACGGTACCGTGTAGGATACATGTTCGATTCCTGCCGGAGGACACATTTTCTATGAATTTTCTTGGACATCCCGGCCGATTAATGTAGTTAAAAATCTTGTTAATACTGTTTATTATAAACAGAGCATTTACTTAAATATTTGTATCTAAAAAATAACACCTAAACAATATATATATATATATATATATATATATATATATATATATATATATATAATAAATTAATTGATTTAAAATAAGGTTTTATTCGCTACACAGGAATTACCTTGTTTCAATAACCGAAGCTAAAAACTTCAAATTTAATTATATAATTAAATTAAAAGCGTTAGTTCTGTTTCATCTTCAAGCGAATTTTGGAATAACTTATTTTTAAATTTACTGAGTTTTAAACGCACATTCAATTCAAAATTGTTTGTGTTTCCAAGGAAACAGTCATTTAGACAGGAGTGGTAGCCTGTTCAATTTTTTAAAACTATTATTGTATCAATTATGAGTTACGTTCGAAAAAGAGGTTAAGTCTATGGTTGGTAGCAGTGCATTTTTCAACGAATTTTGACATCCGTTCAACGCATGTCGTCTGGTTATTTTTATCAACGACAAAGAGTTTTTCAACATTTTTTTCCGTTAAATTCGTACTTGTATACTTAAAGATTCTTTCTAAAAGGCGCGTTTGGGTTAGAATAGGTTATATTGAACTATTATAAAATATTATTTTTTACTCATAATTACTAATAGACTATATTTCTTTTTAAATCAAATAAATATAATAGAATTACTTAAATTATTTAAAAATTATTATTACATATCAAATATAAGTATGCATATTACCAGCTCCCATTTTTTTATTTTTAGATATTATTTAAGTTTAAATTTTTGACAATGTCGGCAAAAAATAGCTATTTCATTTCTTTAATTCAGTAAAGTTTTATTTTTTATAAACTTAGTATTATATAGTTTCTCATGTATGCACAAAGGACGTGGGTAATTTAATGACCTACTTACTCTAGCTTTTCATATTAATTTCCATTTTACTGTAGGTGTTTTATTGGTATCTTTTAAGTGCCAAAAATATTTCCATATTTATTTATCCTAAATGAACATTAATGTTGATTGAATCTCTTTTTGAACTCATGGCTTGTGCAACCTATATAGATTTTTATGTTTTGGGGATTCTCGATAGATAAGATATTGAATTGGTATACTAACGATTCCGTGCGACATTTATTTTATAGAGGACAGTTACATAATTTTTGTTTATCTTCATCTATTTTTATATTGTCTAAATTTCTTTGGCTTTGGTCTAAGTGTTTATTCAAGATATTAGCATTATGTTTCTTAATTTTCTCTAAGTTTTCAGTACAGCTGTAACTTAATTTTAGTGTATTTTTATTGAAAATAGTACTTAGTTTACTATCTTTAGGAAAATGCTTAACTATTAATGCAAGGAATTTTTGTCCTAATTTGTTCTTTACCATTTGGTTGTATGGGGGTGTATACAAAATTATTTTTCTACTTTTGTTTTTTCTATGCTTTTCATTTTCCTTTTCTATATAACGTAGTTTTGGCCTTTTGTAGACACTATCTTTTAGAGCTTTATTATAGAAATTAATATGTTCATAGAAAATCTTTTCATTTGCTGAATTTCTACTTATTCTTTTTCGGATAGATAAAGGTATATGCACAAAGTGGTTGTCGTTCTGTTCAATACACTTTTCATATCTTGAAGAAATGGACCTACAAACATCCAGTATCATTTCCTCTGATATTTGAGCACATTTTGCTTTAATTGCTACTCTTATTTCAGCAATTGTTTCAGGTTTCCTGCTGTAAACTTTGTCTTTTAGAAACCCCCACAAAAAAGAAATCCAAGGGTGTCAAATTATGGTGATCTAGGTGGGTATTCAACTGTCCATCTTCTTCCAGTCCATCTGTTTTGCATATTTTCATCTATATAAGTTCTCACATCACGGTAATGTATTATTAACTATTAATATTTAAAGAGTGCATACATTATTTTGGGACACTCTGTATATATATATATATATATATATATATATATATATATATATATATATAAATTACTCAGAATTAACCTGTAGAAATAGACAATTTGTAGTATGGAAAAACAATAGGAAACGCGTTGGCTAAAACAGCAGTTTTCCTATTGACTTTTTCCATAATACATATATATGTATGTATAGTTGAATAATATAGACATATTATGCCTATTTATTTTTATTTTAATCCTCTCAAATTCACGGATTTATTTCTTAGTGTTTTTATTAAACTGATTAAGAAAGTCGACGTAGTTTTTTCTCATTCCTTTTATTTTCCGAAGTCTAACATGCTTGAATGAAGATATGTTGCCTAAATATACGTATATATATGATATATATTTTGTATTGAGTTTTGCGTAGTTTTACACTCAGGTTAGTAAAATTAATAATCTTTTTGTTCTTAGCCTTGTAACTAAATTTTAAATATTAAGAGTTGTCTTTTGTCTAAAAAACAATCACCTTCGTCATCTAACTCAAGCAGTTACGACTGTTCTCGGCTAACTTCAGAATGAATACGACATAAAAGATAAGAAAGCATCTTTAACAGGGCGCCTGTAACGATAGCTGACATGTATATTAACTAAAACCATGCAGTTGGAGAAAAATCGTGGGCAGATTTAATTTCCTTTCTTGATTAGTTTATCGCTTTTTTTAAATGGTCGGATTTTTCTAATTTGGCAATGTGCAAATGCGAAGTTAGTAGTTTTCAAATTTTTCCGTTACTAATTACCGTCTGCATCGCATTGTCGTAGCTTCAACATGGTTGTATAACATTGAGCCAAATGCTAGCTGGTATCATTAAGTGGTTTCCAAACTAATGGCTACATCCCAGTCGAGGAACACAAATATGCCTCTGATATTGATAGGGTATTTTACAAAATAAATAACCAAATAATTAAATGAAGACGAAAAAATGTCAAAAGTATTAAATAGTGTAAATATATTTACGGAAAAAATCTAAAATATAAATTCTCTGAAAAATGAAATAATTTCGGATCTATAATTGTAAGAAAAGCGCATGTGGCCAAGTTACGGAAATAATCTAAAATATAAATTCTCTGAAAAATGAAATAATTTCGGATCTATAATTGTAAGAAAAGTGCATGTGGCCAAGTTATGGAAATAATCTAAAATATAAATTCTCTGAAAAATGAAATAATTTCGGATCTATAATTGTAAGAAAAGCGCATGTGGCCAAGTTACGGAAATAATCTAAAATATAAATTCTCTGAAAAATGAAATAATTTCGGTTCTATAATTGTAAGAAAAGCGCATGTGGCCAATTTACGGAAATAATCTAAAATATAAATTCTCTGAAAAATGAAATAATTTCGGTTCTATAATTGTAAGAAAAGCGCATGTGGCCAAGTTACGGAAATAATCTAAAATATAAATTCTCTGAAAAATGAAATAATTTCGGATCTATAATTGTAAGAAAAGCGCATGTGGCCAAGTTACGGAAATAATCTAAAATATAAATTCTCTGAAAAATGAAATAATTTCGGATCTGTAATTGTAAGAAAAGCGCATCTGGCCAAGTTACGGAAATAATCTAAAATATAAATTCTCTGAAAAATGAAATAATTTCGGATCTATAATTGTAAGAAAAGCGCATGTGGCCAAGTTACGGAAATAATCTAAAATATAAATTCTCTGAAAAATGAAATAATTTCGGATCTATAATTGTAAGAAAAGCGCATGTGGCCAAGTTACGGAAATAATCTAAAATATAAATTCTCTGAAAAATGAAATAATTTCGGATCTATAATTGTAAGAAAAGCGCATGTGGCCAATTGGTTAGAACCTAAATGTTCGGACTATTACTCTCGATTTCAAATCGGAAGGAAGTGTCTTCATAATATCGGGGGTCTGGGCAAAACCATCTCAGCATGCGGCATTCACATTTTGGGAAATATATGAAAACCATACCACAAGTTATTCCTAGCCTTCTGAGTGAAATTTTGTAAAGAAACACTTTTGGAATTGATTCGGTTGAGTCAGGCAGGCTTGACTGTCAATCATTGTACGAGAAGGACAGATCTGAATTCAAAAGCTGCCTAAAGTGGGCCGGGCTCTGTGAAGCCGTCTTGCTTTGGACAAACCCACTGTTGGCTTACGCGACTCGTGATCGTAAAATGTATGAAAATTCGTGGCGTTTGGAGCTGAATGCAACCGAAGTATCATTTCTTACTCACTTCTGGCGTTGATTTTCCGGATGACTGACATGCTGCAATTCGTCAGTGATACATTTACATGTTGACTCATTTAATCAACAGAATAAATGTCGAAATTTATTGACTAAAACTATATCAAAAATTTGAAATTATGTTTTTACACTGAAGGTCGCCAAATTCTATGTTTAGAGTGGCGGGAAAACTCAGGATTCCCAAACTCAAAACAGTATTATGCTCAAACGTTACTGAGTCTCTATTGACTGATATACATATAACTACATCCGTGGTTCCTGCTTACATCTCTAAGCTGGTTCCCGCATAGAATATGGACTGCATGGTACCCTTGCAACAGTCCTTAAGAAATATGAACCTGTTCTTTCTAAGCTACAATATAAATGCCTTGCTGCTTCTTGCTTTCTTGCTTGTTGGAAATCCTGTTCTTTAGTTCCAGTCTTTAAGAACTCAGGTCTGGTCCTTCTAAATATCGGTTTATTAGCCTTCTACCATATTTTTAACAAAGTACTAGTGGGTCTAATCAACTGTGAACTGGTTAATTATCTAACCTTGCAGGTTCTTCTTTCAAATAAGCAATATAGCTTACGCTTCTCTAAGTCAACCATTGACAATGATTGATGAAAGACACTATAAAGTTTTTTTTATAAGAATGGTGGAAATCGAGCTGTTTCTTTGGATATCTCGAAGGCCTTTGATAGGGTTTGGCATACTGGAATTCTTCACAATTTGAGACATTATGGTATTTCTGGACGATATTTTTAACTGATACTGTCTTTCTAATCAAATCGCGAAATGAAAATTGTCTTGAATAGCTACTCTTCTAGATCTTTTTGCATAAATGCAGGAGTTCTTCATGGCTCTATACTTGAATCTACGTTGTTCCTAATTTTCATCACCCACCTTCCTGGTGTCATCAGTCCTGAACTCGGTATCTATGTTGATGAAACAACTCCTGTCTTAATAGTAAGTCTGATCGGCCCGATAAAGTCAAATTGGCAGCTGAAAAGTGATCTACAATCTGTTGTTAACTGGGGCAAGAAATGTTTTTATTTGTTAATTTAAACGCCTCCAAAACAAACTTGTGATCGTCTGAGGAAACCCCTCTTGCCTTCAATTAGCATGGGTGATTCTAATCTCCTGTAAAGTGACTCATTGCGTTCTTCGTTGACATGTAATGGAAAGATCATATTGAATCAAATGCTTGGTCTGCTGCTAGGAAATTTGGTTCACTGTGTCTTGAGAGACTGTTTTACTCGCCAGAATCTACCTTACATATTTATACGTTTACCATTAGTCCTTGCTTTGAATATTGCTGCCACATATGGTCTGGTGTTCTTGCTATATATTCAGATTGATTGAGTGTTTCTTTTTCTACGGCTTATCAAAAACATAACACTTCAATCATCAAACAACAAAAAGAAAACAAAAATAGAAAAATAATTTTTAAGACTTCACAAATATTCAAAATTCATGTCTTTTCAATCACAAGATAATATGGCCAATGTTTTGACCCACCCACTGTCATGCTATCATTCTTCATTAGTTGGTTCAACTTCTTTCAAGTAGACGTTTGGCATATTTTCTAGCAGGACTTTTCCTTGCTTTGGATATTTCTGGCACATTTCGTCTGGTGTCCCTGCTACTCATTTAGAAGAATCTGCAATGTTAGTGATCGTGGCACCTCAGTCACTTTTCCATCGTCATATCGAAGCTCCCCTGTGCCTTTTCTATAAATACTTTCATGGTAATTATGCTGATGATGGCTCCTCTATAGTACGTAGTCTTTATGAATTTAAGCGTAGTACTAGATTGGCGGCAACGTCCCATCATTTTATCGTTGAAATGGTGAGATGTACGCGTAAGTTTTATGCTAGTAGTTTTTTCTCTCGCACTTCTCGCCTGTGGAACTATTGCTTCGCAGTCAACATTGATCTTCAAAAGTTTAAATGCAATGTCAATCGTTATCTTCTATATTTTTTATTCCTGTACGATCTGTCTGTCTGTCAGTCTGTCTCTCTCTCTATATATATGTACACATATATATATATTATAATTATTTAAAAAAAATATGATTCCATCGTGCCCCAGAAATTACTATGTTTCGAAACTTGACTCAAGTCCTAAAGTTTAGTTTCAATATCAAACTTAAAATTTAGAGCATAGTTTCATTCTCAAGCGATGTTTAGAATAACTAACTGAAGAAATACTTTACTCATGTAGATTGGAAATGAAGTTGTAATCTGGTTTGTTTTTTCTTTCGTTATGATGGGGTCACTACTGTGATGAAAGAATGAATGTTTATTATATGTCAATTTTTTTGAGTTGTGTAAGGTTCGGTTGGGGGATTTTTCTCTGACTACAATGGCCTTTTTCCCCCAGACTCTGTTGTTTTTATTACTATTTCTTAAAACTTACTGATTGATGTTCTAGTTACAGTCTTTTTGGTGCTAATTTATTTGTTTATTTCGTTGAAATATGATTGGGTTGTATTTTTAATTCAATAGTTTTATACGTGTCTTAAATTAATTTAAATTGCTATAAGATTTTATACGGTATTGTGTAATTACTTATATATAGTATTGTGGAATTTTTTTATATATTTATTTTAGGATTTAACTTCTATTGTAAAATGTTTTTCTATCTATTTATAAATTGCAAATTTTTCAGGCGTATATTATGATGGTGTCTGCAAAAACAATTTCATTTCTTTGATTTAATAAATTTTTGTTTGTTAGAAACTTGATAATGTGTAGTTTTTCATGAAGGCATAAAGGAAATGGGTCATCCTAGGCTCTATAAGTTCCTCTATATATTATTTTCCATTTTATTGTTGGTGTTTTATTTGTTTCTTTTAAATGCCAACAATATTTAGATAGGGATGTTTGGTTTCGGTTTCTAATATTATTGAAGGGACTTTGGTGTTGTATCCATCTCATTTTAAATTCATTTCTTGTGGATCCTATACATATTATTTCAATATATGAATTCTCAATGGATGCGATTATGCATTGGTCTATTACGGATTCTATGCGGCATTTCTTTTATTCAAAGGACAATTTGCAGGTTTTCTACAATTACATAATTTCTTATTATTATTGTCTAATTTCATTTTAGGATCTTTATTTGCTTTTGGTATGCATATTTTTTCAATATTTTATTATTATGTTTTTCTATAATCTTTTGTAAATTTTCAGTACAGCTGTAACTTAATTTCAGGGTGTTTTCTATTAAAAATCCTGCTAAGTTTACTGCTATTAGGAAAATGATTTTCGATTAAAGCTAGGAATTTTTGTCCTGGCTTATTACTAACCATTTGGATGAACGGGAGGCTATACCAAATGATTTTTCTTTTTCTGCTTTTCTTTTGGCTTGTATTGTTATTTTTTATATAATTCATGTTAGAGTTTTTGTAGCCACTATTTTGTAGAGCTTGGTTGTAAAACTTACTGTGTTTATAGAATATTCTTCATTAGCCTAATTTCTACCAATTCTTTTTTCAATTGATGAAGATATGTGCTTAATTACAGAGGGAGGATGAGTTTGATCTGGGATGTATATACACATATATATCTATATAGACAGCCATTATTTAAATTGTTTACACATGGATTATTGTCCACATCTTTGGTATTGTCGAAACAACGTTCGACCCTTATGCCCTCCGGTCTTTATCAGGCGGTTGTCGATCTGAATAAACATCAAGCAATTTCGAACTAAAGACATGAAGATTAACTAAATGCCATGTTAATTTTCTTTTAAATATCGCTTTTGCATGAGTCAGTTTGTGGTGTCTTGTTTTATTTATTAGTTGTGAAATAGATGTAGTCTGTTGCTTCGTAAAAAAGATAACACTTTGTTAATTTTAGATGGTTTGTTTTTATGTCTAAGGCTTCTAGCCATTTCGCTTGTTTTTTACAGATCATCTGGTATATTATTATTGTGTTATTGATAAGTATCTGTCGGATATTATGCTTCATGGTCTTTGTTTGGTTGGTGATATGTTAACCATAGCAAAATTCAATGAAAAAAATCTTAAACACAGAATTTTAGTTTGTCTTAAAACGTGTTGGAATAAACAAAAAACTGCTTCCTAAATTCACACACATACATACATACATACATACGCATACAACATATATATATATATATATATATATATATATATATATATATATATATATATATGTGTGTATATATATATATATATATATATATGTATATGTAAAAGATTTCAGATATAACTACAATATATATGTAAAAGGACAATGTGAATAAAGACAAAAGGAAAATTATCTTAGCCGACGCGATTAGTTCACTTGGATATAATGATAAACTATACGACGATAAATTCCTCTACTCGTGGGAATGGAGGATTTGACGTGCAATCACCTCTTAAGTGCTGTTGTTCCCGGGTTCATCTAACCCAAGGTAGTAAGCACATTTTAGGGCCCCAGCTATGGGTAAATAGTGAAGCTGCATACAAAGAACAAAACACTGGAAAAGTATAAAGATACATATTTATAGTAAAATTACCAACAATACATATTTGTAGCAAAATGAGCAACATTTTATCTGTAGTTGAAGGCATATAATTGCTTTCAAAGTATTTAGATTTTGAAATTAGAGGTTGATATCCAGCTAAATAAAATTAGTCAACCAACCAAACAAACAACGTGAAAATCCGTTCATGTCATTAATCCATTTTATATCCTAGAATTTCTTACATCAAACTGTATTCCAAAATATAACTTAAACTACAAAATAAAACATACATCACTGTCTCTGGGCCACACAAAACAAGTATATGCACAAAAGATGAGTGTCATCTACCATGTATTCAATTGCGCAAGCTGAATAACATATAACATATTTTTATTACTTCAAACTTCCAAGAAAATTAAATTTCGACATTAAATGACCCATAAGGAGTTGATGTGCCATTAAACAAATCAATCAATCAATTGACCACTGACGGACTTTATCAGTAAAGTTAGTCGGTAGGACGATACATGCGCACGACAGAGGGTACTGGGAATTTTAGAACATAACACAATTTAGTCCGTTGAAGTACGGAAGGACGAAAGGCGTCACAAGTAAACTTTTTTCATTTGTCACACAATTTTCCCTATACTGTTCTTGATATATAAATATATATATCGTTATCTCAAATACATACATACATATATATATATATATATATATATATATATATATATATATATATATAGTAAATCGTAAAATCCAAAATTACCTCATATGGGGTAGAGAGCTATTTCAATTGACGAAAATTCGTCAGCCTTATTCAACTCCGGTATACAGACTGAGTTCGTGTCGGAATTATAAATTTAACTGTAACAGTTTTCGAAAAAATTGATACAGAATTTATACATTTCAATGTTTCAGTCAGACGAAACGCATGAGGCAGTGGTCAAAGGAAGGTGGAAGATATTAGCCTTAAAGTGAAGAGTTTTTATAAAATTAAAGCCGAAAATTAACCTTATGACATTAAATTGGGGTTATATGAAGAATGAACTGTTAATTTGAAACTAAGAGAGGAAAGAAAAGAGTTAATTTAAATATCTAATTAATATGGTGTAAAAATAGTTACTATATTTCTCTAACTCTTCAAATGTCGAATGTATAACTAATTTTAATTTTTAGACCATATTAATTATATCTTCAAATTGTCCCCTATTGTAAGAACTCTCTTTACTTTATCTCTTACACATCTTTATCTATATATTTTAAGTTTTTTTTTTGTTCATTATAAATATTTAAAAACATATAATCTTACTTAGATTTAATATAAAATTTCTAAATATAACTTTTTTTAATTTATAAAATATATTTTACTTTTAAGTATAATTCATCTTTGGAAGAGTGTTTTCAAGTAGGAACTTGTATTTTTTAAAACTTACCCATACCTATATAATTTTATTAAAAAAAGCATTTTCGATCATCTTTTAGTTTCAAATTAAATTTCATTTCATTTTCTATTTATTTGCTCTGTATAATATATATATTGAGCTCTTTTTGTGGATCAAATTTAATATTTTATATTACGGGAATCTACTTGGATTATACCAACGGATGTATTTACCTTTACTATATATATATATAGTTGTATATTTAGGCAGCAATCCTTCTTTTATGCAAGTTTCATTAAAAACGACAGACAAGGTACTACGGTTAAGTTTTTTATTTAATTTTTCTTGTGTACGAACAAGAGCTTTCTCTGCTGGACAAAGGGTGTGTAAGAACTGCCCAAATGTTTTATTTTTCCGAGCGCTTTCGTTTTTTTTTCTGTCGTTTTTAATGAAACTTGCATATATATATATATATATATATATATATATATATATATATATATATATATATATATATACAACAGAACAAAGGCATAAAATTAGGACAGTTTCTGTCAATTGAGTATTTAATATTTGTTTAAATAAATAATTACTATCTCAATATACTTTCTACATACATGTATGTATATGTGTCTGTGTGTTGCATTGTCATAGTATCTATCTATCTATCTATCTATCTATCTATCTATCTGTCTATCTGTCTATCTATTTATTTATTTATCAATCTATTTATTTATCTATATATATGAGTTGGGATCAAATATAGAACTAACATGGATTAGAGTTCGACAGGATAATAAAATAAAGAACAAATATGAAGTGTTTATTAATCTTGAATTTTAAAATTTTATTAAAGCTTCATATCTCAGTTTTTGATGAAGCTTTAATAAAAGTGAAACATGTTAGATTGATAAACGTTTCCTATTTGTTCTTTATCTTATCATATTGAACATAGTGAATTTAATATTACCTGTTTGAATAAATTTAAATTTTTACTATCTTAATATACTCACTGTATACATACATGCATACATACACATATGTATATATATATATATATATATATATATATATGTTTGTGTGTGTGCGAGCATGCGCGTGTGCGTGCGTCTGTGTGTGTGTGTGTGTGTGCGTAGGGGAATTTCTGAAGCCATGAAATGAAGAGTGGTTTGGCTGGTCTCTCGTGATTCTGAACCAAACGGACATTTTCAATATTAGATAAATCTTGTCTCCATTAATATTTCCTTCGTGTTCGTATCGTTCCTAACTGAAGTTCCATCAAGACCTGAAAACTCTACTGAACTCGTTTCCTCGTCATTATTGTGCTTTATAAATCACGACCTCTGCCTTTACGACTCATGACATATCAATACAATCTCACACAAACCCCGAAGCTCACGAATTGAAATTCTAAATATTTTATTTCCTGAAATCTTGGACAAATGCCAAAAGTGCAACAGAAACAATAAATAGAGCCAAACAGATGAGATAGGATTTCTTGAAACTGGGGATTTTATGACATCAGATAAGAAAATGAGAGATTTATTTTCAAATCTCGTCTCCTCTTCCTTCCGATCAAATCAAGTGAATTCTGTTAAGTCGGTCCAAAATCTGCCAACCTCCTTGTGTCAAACGTTTTCGATTTGGGTTGAGATAATCGCAAGAGTGTCTGAAAAAGATTGTTATTAATGACATATATTTTATCGTTCAAACAATCAGGATAAATATGAACATAGTGAAATACAAGGAGAAACTGGAATATACATACATTCATAAATACGCAACACACACACACACACACACACACACACACACACACATATATATATATATATATATATAATTTAAAAAAATAGGAGATCAACACACAGCTGCAACAATGTTTTTTATACTTAACGCAATTTCAGGTTGTATATATATATACATATATATATATATATATATATATGTATATAATATTAGTGGTAAATGTATATATATATATATGTATACATATATATATATATATATATATATATGTAAATTGCCAAGACGATAGAATCCAGGTGAAACTCAATGTCCAAGACAGAGTAAGAATATAAAATAAAAGGCTCAAACACTAATATTCCATGGACATAATTTATTACATTGGAATCGTAATCACGATCCAATTCATCAGAATTACAAATTCAAAACGCTATATATATATATATATATATATATATATATATATATATATATATATTGAAATCAACACTCAGAGGCGACAGACTGTTTCATATCAGGCGCAATCGTCAGGCCGCCTGACGATTACGTCTAGCATCAAAATGTTCACTTTCATATGTATATATATATATATGTATGTATATGTATATATACATATATATGTGTGCACGTAAGTATATATATATATATATATATATATATATATATATATATATATATATATATATATATGAGCCCTCTGGCTGCTGGTGTTTTATACATCCGTATATAATACGTTAAAATTTCCCTTTCTCTGCCCTGCGCTGATAGATTAGGGGTAGGTTATCTGACTGATTCCAAATCTGTCGGCTTCCGATTCCGGCTGGAATCTGATATCTAGACACACTGATGAGCTGTGATACAGCGAAACAGTCTGTCTATAGATGACTATATATATTTGGGTAGCAACTTTATTTTTAACATCTTTCGTTAGACAAGGAAACAGACAAGGAAACTCTACTTTCATTTCTTTTATTTAGTTTTCTTCCATTGCTGCTTTCTTAAGATAAACGTTTATTTCACGTACGGATATCTCAACGGGATGTAATGTTTAGAAAACCTAAAAGATTATGACTCTGGTGTTGTAAGTTCAACGCTTACACAGTAACATTATACTCGTGATCTTGTGTCAAACTTAATCTAAACTTGGTAAATAAGTCTAAAGTAAGTGTTCTCATGTGAACATTTGCAGTCATTATATGCAGGAGCGCACACATACGTACTCCCTATGTGTGTACAGACATCAGATACAAATTTTTGTATTCAAATGCAGGCTTAGAGGGGAAACTTCGCACAAAGTACAAAGAATAAAAATGCTTGGAAAAAAGCATGCAAATCTCACAGATTGCCACTTACACATATAGACTTACTTTTGTGTACACATTAGATTCTACAGATATTCCACCCATAAACAGATGCACGCACGAACAAAAAAGAAAAGAGAGAAAAAAAAAACACCCATTAAAACAGAAGATATAAAAAAAGCACTTATATATGCACAGGTGCGTTCTTAAAGTAAGTTCTTTCACATTGTCATACGCACACAGATGGATTTCACATTCCATAGATATCCTTACAGACATACTGTGCATACACATGCGGACAGAAAACTTCGCATTCGCGCAAGAGAGAAAGAACTTGAAAAAAAAAAAAATAGAAACTCAACTTTTGCACATAAGACGACCAGCAGAATACATACAATAAATGAACATGCGCCACCTACCGTCGAACCACTTACCTCTTGCGTTCACACGTTCATTCGGTAAGGAACGCACGTAGTTGGGAAAAGGCAGAAAAGAAAGAGTGGTAAGAACTTTCCCTCTGATAGCAACTCCGATTTGGCACGCTGCTTATTAGACGAAGAGCTAAAAACCAGAACTTCCCTCTAGCAACAGATATATAGCTAATGTTGGCAAAGCTAAAAAGAAAAAAAAAAGTAAGAGGAACTAGAAGTAGGAAGAGAAAGAGAAAGCGAGGAAGAGGAATATTAGAATGAATAGATTAATAAAAGTACAAGGAGAAAGAAGAAAAAATACAACGATCAAAAATGAAAACAAAAATAATACAAATATATATATATATATATATATATATATATATATATATATATATATATATATATATATATATAAGTACAAAAAGGATGGGTAAAATACGAAAAACACTCTTTACTTTTTTACTTTCACTTTCGCTATCTTTACCATGTTCACTTTTTACTTTCACTTTCGATATCTTTATCTTTTTCACTTTTTTATTTCTTTCATAAATTTTGCATTCATCACAGAGATGAACCTCGTTCTCAGACAGACCTAATTAGATCAAGATGCACGTGAGCATGGCGGCGTATATATATATATATATATATATATATATATATATATGTATAGGTACACACATACAAATCTACGTATAAAATGCATGCTTATAATTCCAGTCTATTTATGATTTTTTCATGAACTCGTTTGTGTGTATATATTTGTGCAGTTTTCAATAGGCAAGGGAATATTGTGCACTTGTGTACGTATGAATATATATGCTGTCGGTTCGTGAATGTGTATTCATACAGGAATATGAGGTTAGCTGTTCAGGTATGCATCGGGGAAATGAATGAATGAATGAATGAATGAATGAATAAAGAATGAAAGTCAAAGTTTAATAGAGTAAATAAATGTTTCAAATTGTATGACGTACATATCCAAAGGGGGAAAGAGAGAAGGAAGGTGATAGTCGGAGAAGGTAAATTATTTAGGCAGAAAGAAAGACTAGAAAAGAGAGAGAGAGAGAGAGAGAGAGAGAGAGAGAGAGAGAGAGAGAGAGAGAGAGAGAGAAGATATACAGGGAGGAAGGGGGAGAGAAAAATTAGAAGTAGAAAAAATAGAGAACAAATCTATCAGTTACTTTGTCACTATCTCTTAGACAATCGCACGTCCCTGTCTGCCCGCAGTACGTTCTCTTTGTAAATCTATCAGTTTCTTAGGTTTACACACACACACACACACACACACACACACACACACACACACACACACACACACACACATACACATGTATGGGATGAAATATAGTTTTTAATGTATGTTATCTTTAAGGGAGAAAAGTGCTCAAAATGATGGACAGAGCGTATGTGAATATAAGCAGTGTGGAAATAGGTATCGACAAGTCGCGACCGTTTTTTTCATGTTCAAACGCAATTCCCAGTCCTAAGAAACAGACTATCGCCGCTCATGGTTGATCGATGTCCACACTGCTTATATATATATATATATATATATATATATATATATATATATATATATATATGCATGTGTGTACGTGCGTGTGTGTGTATTTATTGGGAGAGAGAGATAGAGAGAAAGAGAAAGAGAGACATAGAAAGTTAACGTACAGAGCAGAGGAAATCCCTCCCAAATATGATCTGATGCTTGATCATTTGGTCAGATTTTATGAACTCTGTCTAGGCGTGAACGTTTAAGTATCTTATCTATGCAATAGAATATCTGTTGAATCTAGATTTTGTATTGTCCGACTATAAAGTTGCTGTTTACAAGGCCACAAGTTTGAGGGGCATAGTGTAGATCGGCAAACTTTCTACAGTATTAATGGACAACTATAATACCACCCAAACACATCTGCAGCCAAATATATAATTTTGCATTTTAAGTTTGCCATCTGCAGCATCTACCGAAAAAGAAAAACGTCAATGATAATAAAACTTACTGACGCTTAGCGAATGTGAGTTGGCGTAACGATTATCATCGTTTCAAACGAAATTGAGGAACCGAGTTCGAAATTGGATAGCGGTTAATGATGTCCATTTTATATTCATATTCTTACGAAACACATGAATACACACCTCTGGATTCCGTCTGTTAGATAACACGGCAAAAATGATTTCCTCTTGATTTGTTTTGGTGGCTAAAGTTGATGTCATTCGCGCAGGAACACGTGAACAAACTATATATATATATATATATATATATATATGGTTTCTTCGCTACACAGTAATACCATGTTTCAAAAACTCAAGCTAAAAACTTCAAATTCAATTATATAACTAAATTAAAAGCATTAGTTCTGTTTCATCTTCAAGCCAATTTTGGAATAACTTATTTTTAAATTTACTGAGTTTTAAACGCACATATAATTCATAATTTCTTGCTTCCAAGGTATTGTGGGAACCTAACATACCTAAAAATTGACTCTTCCACACTTGTATAATATGGCTACCAATTTCTAGTAAGGAAGAAGTCACCAGGTGTGAGTCACCAAGAGTGTATCACCGAGTGAGTGTATGAATGAGTGAGTCAGGACACCAGTGAGAGTAAGTACTCTCCAGTCCACATTACTTTGTACTACGTTTCCATTGGGAGGCAGACTGTTTTTACCGAAACAAGACGTAATAACTGTGGTAAAATTGACCACAGAGGAGCTCACTGTAGAAATAAAAGGAATAACAGAAGCAGAGTCAGACAAACTATATCAAACGAAAAAGTAGATAAGAATCTACGAAAATACGCTGTAGTTAACATTCTAAACAAAACAGTCAAGCTGCAACTAGATTCTGGCTCGGATCTCTCAATCATTAATCTTCAGACTTGGAGGAAATTTAAAAAAAAAACAACAATTAAAAAGGCAAACAAAACAGCACGTGCAGTAACTGGGGACAAAATCAAATTTGAAGGTAAGCTAACGCTACCCGTAACACTGAATGGCATTACAAAGAAACTAAAAGTTTTCGTCCATAAAAAATCTGAGAATTTGTTTGGAACGGATTGGATGGAACGGTTTAAGTTGTGGGATCAACCAATCAACAATTTTTGCCAAAAAGTGGAAAATATAACAACAGATGCCCAAGACCTGAAAGAAGAATTAAAAGAAAAGTTTTCTCGGCGGGACTAGGAAAATGTAATAAAACAAAAGCCAAATTCGAGCTAAAAGAAAACGTTCAACCCGTTTTCAAAAGTAAAAGAAATGTCCCATTTGCATCAGTTGAAAAAGTCAACGAAGAATTAGACCGACTAGAAAATACCGGTATACTATCCAAAGTGAGTTTTAGCGAATGGCCTGCCCCCGCTGTATACTAAAAAAAAAAAAAGTCCAATTTAATAAACTGAATGGTGGGGAAATATTCTCCAAATTGGACTTAAGCGATGCATACCTTCAAATCCCTGTTGAGGAGGAGTGCGCAAAACTTCTATGTATCAACACCCACAGGGGTTTATACAAGTTTGACAGGTTGGCTTTCGGAGTCAAAGTTGCATCCGCTATATTTCAGCAGGTCATGTATACCATGCTGGGCCGTTTGGACATCGCGTGTGCCTATCTAGATGACATTGTTATAGCAAGCAAATCTACCGAGGAACATCGCAAACATATCCACAAGGTTTTTGAAAGAATTCAGGATTTCGGTCTCAAAGTAAAAGAATCGAAATGCGATTTTTATATGAATGAAATAACGTATCTCGGGCATGTCATTGATAAGAATGGAAGACGACCTGGCCCAAGGCGAGCAGAAGCTATCAAATATATGCCTGTGCCAAAAAACGTCAACGAACTCCAAAGTTTTCTGGGACTTGCCTACTACTATCAAGTATTCATGAATAATATGCACGAGTTACGAGCTCCTCTGAATGAATTGTTAAAAAAGGGAAAAAGTTGGAACTGGACAACGGAGTGCCAGTCAGCTTTCGAAAAAATAAAAAAATATTTTAACATCAGAACTATTTTTGACTCACTTTAACCCTCAATTGGATATCATTGTGGCCTGCGATGCGAGTTCATACGGCATCGGTGTGTGTATCTTGCATATTATGCCGGACGGTACACATAAACCCATAGCACACACATCAAGAACATTGCTACCCGAAGAAAAAGCGTACAGCCAAATTGAAAAAGAAGACTTCAGTATCATATTCGCGGTAACAAAATTTCACAGATATCTGCATGGAAGATTTTTTTAATCTACAGACCGATCATAAACCATTACTAACCATTTTGGCTCTAAAAAAGGTTTACCGGTTTATACGACGAATAGACATTTGAGATGGGGTACCATCCTTCTCAATTACAATATCAAATTAAATTAAATACCAACTAATAAAATTGGCCATGCAGATGGTCTATCCAGACTAATAGATAAGCAAAATCAGCCACTTGAAGACTCAGTTATAGCAGCTCTTAGTTCAGACTGTGAAATAAAATCAATAATAGCGAATACCGTCCGGGATTTACCTGTAACGTTGTCGGAAATCAAAAACGAAGCGCTAGAAGATGATTTTATTTGCGAGATAAAACGTAAAATCGCAACAAAAGATAATAGCGTGTCAGAAGTCTACTCACTGTGTGATAATGTCTTATTATACAGTGAAAGGTTTGTAATTCCGGAAAAATTACAGAAACGAATTTTGAAAGACTTCCACGGTGGATACCCCGGTAAAAACCGTATGAAGAGTCTCATGCCGAGTTATGTCTACTGGCCTGCGATGGACAAGGACATAATGGAAATGATAAACTCATGCAGAGGATGCGCCTTGGCAGCCAAAGCTCCACCTACCACTTTCAAACCCTGGCCAAAAACGGACCCGCCTTGGTCACGTATACATATCGACTTTGCTGGGCTGATTGACGATTATTATTACTTAATCGTTGTTGACAGTTACACCAAGTGGCCGGAAGTTTTAAGATGCAAGAGGCCGACAACGGCTGTAACAATGAGTTTCCTACATGGGCTGTTTGCGAGATTTGGAGTAGTGGACTGCGTTGTCAGCGACAATGGCACACAGTTTACTTCAGCAGAATTTAAGAACTTTTGCGACATGGAATGCAACTGAAACGTATGTATCATAATGGAGCTGTGCTATAATCTTGAAATTCTCCCTTACTGGATCAGTTAGTAAGAGCAATAAATCAATGACAGGCGCAATCCATTATCTTCTGTTTTTATTGGTATGGAATAAATTCACAACCAGAAAGGTGGTCAAATTCTTTCGATTCTAAAGGGATTTTTGTTTCAGCTCCGTAAAGGCTTCATAAAACTTATCCTTTAAAGTGACCATTCACTTCATTCATATATATATATATCTATATATCTATATATATATATATATATATATATATATATATATATATATATATATATATATATATATATGTATGTGTGTGTGTGTGTGCGCGTGTGTGTGTCTGTGTGTCTGTGTCTGTGTGTTTTGATAAAAGTTAAATAATTTGGATAAAAATAAAGAAAATGAACATTCTTGGCACTTTTTACTTTCACTTTCATTTTCGTTAACTTTATCCGTTTTATTTTATATTACTTCCAAATACTTCGCATTTATCACAGAGATGATCATATTTCTCAGAGAGAGAGAGAGAGAGAGAGAGAGAGAGAGAGAGAGAGAGAGAGAGAGAGAGAGAGAGAGAGATAATTAAATCATTGTGCACATGACCATAGTAGGGGATATAGGCAAAAATGCATTAATATTATTAGTATAAATTAAATAGTTTCATTGGTTTTTTTACATCCACTCCTCGGTAGATCTTCGAGAACTAGGTTTATTTATATATCTGTCCTATTTTTCTCTCTTCTTAAAAAACAAATTTATTTCATATGACGGAAGATGTTTGAAATCATTTTGTTCATATGGGGGACAAATCAATGACTCTGACCATGAGTGTCCCGAACGATTTTGCCCTCCTCTTGCCGCAAATCAGCCGGTGCGCGTGAGGGGAAAAAAAGCAACAACTGACGTTAATGCTCATTTTCTTACGGAATTCCTTCTATTTAGCAGATAAGAAAAGCATGAAATCTGTAGCAGCTTTTCATAAAGTATGTAGAAAATGTCCAAATGTTTTCATATCCGAGCGCTTTCGACTATTCTTTGAACCATTATCTTTTTTTAAATTTTTAACTTTAAACAGCTAGCCTTACCATCAACAATAGCAACCCACCTACAAAGAAACAATATTATTTATAAATTCATATGCATTTTAACGAAATAATCAAATCCTACTCATGAATCGTTATATTGGACATACCACTACATGCCTATCGAGAAGACTCACGTTACACCTCTCTGACCATAGCTTAATTAGGAACCATTTAAACACACACGGGAACATCACCTGCAACATACCTGTAAAAAATACAAGGATGATAGCCACATTCACATGTAAAAATAAGACTAAAAATAATGGAAGAACTAATAGTAAAAAAAAGAAAAGAAAAATCCAACACTCTATAACATCAACTATGAACACGGTCACAATGTGCTGACCATGTTTGGAAAATAAAACATTTCTATAACCATGAATAAATCCATATATTCAGTTAAAAATAAAATAAATAAATATCATCCTCGATAATGGATAAAAAATTGCCGAAAGCCGTCGGATATGCAGAATAATAAGACAGTTTTTACACACTTGATATCCAGAAACAAAAAACACTTATACGAACACAAGAAAATGAAATAGAAAGCTTCATCGGAGTACCTTGTTAGTCGTCTGTAATGAAACCTATATAAAAGAGGGATTGCTGACCGAATACAAAATACATACATACGTACGTAAATACATACAAACATATCTATCTATCTATCTATCTATCTATCTATCTTATATATATATATATATCCTGATCAGACTATACTCCTGAATAATTATATTGGATATACCACTACATGCCTATCGAGAAGACTCACGTTACACCTCTCTGGCCATAGCTCAATTAGGAACCATTTAAACACGCAGAAAATCTAACAAACTCCATCTGCTACATATTTGTAAAAAAAAACAAGGATAATAGCCTCATCAACATGTAAAAAGACGTAAAATAATACAAGTACTAATAATAAAAAAGAAAAAGCCAACGCTCATATAGCTTAAGTGCGCTGACCGTATTTGGAAAAGAAAACATTCCTATAACTAGGTACATACATAAAAAAATCCATACATTCAGTAAAACATAAAAAAATCATCCACAGTAATCACTAAAAGAATAGCCGAAAGCACTAGGATAAGCAGAACATTTGGACAATTTTCACACACTTTATGCCCAGAAACGAAAACATTTATACGGAAACACAAAAAAATAAAAAGCTTAATCGTAAAATCTTGTCAATCGTCTTTAATGAAACTTATATAAAAGAGGGATTGCTGCCCAAATACACAATTATACATATTATACATATTACACACACACACACACACACACACACACACACACACACACACACACACACATATATATATATTTTTGTGTGTGTGTATGTGTAATAAGATGAATCTATCAACATGCGACAAATATCGACCCGATTTTGACCCCAAAATTCTATAGAGCACTCACTGCAAGGAAAGACTGAAAATACTTTTATCCATTATATACAAAAGTCCGGCTAGTCTCATTTTCTTAGCTTAACTGTTTGCTCGGGAGGCTAGCCAATCTTTGTTGCAGGCGCCTGCTATAGGAAATTTTGTGTTTTTTCAACACCCATAAATTACAGGAGCGACTTGAGATATCCTTCGTTGGATCTATTTATCTTTTTCTCTCTCTCTCCCTATATATATATATATATATATATATATATATATATATATATATATATATATATATATATATATAGTCAAACTTAATGAGCCAGACAAACCTACCAAGGTTTCACTGGGGCAGATCGTCAGGGTCAGCTGACCCTGACGATCTGCCTAAGTGAAACCTTGGTAGGTTTGTCTGGCTCATTAGGTTTGACTACGTTTGCTCTACGTTTGTATCGAGCTCTTTAGTTAGTTGTTTACTCGTATCGGGGTTTTTTCTTTGGGCCTTGAACCTGTATCTGTGCGATTATTTTCGACAGACTTTCATGTTCCTGGCTCTTTCGTTTTTAAAACCTTTTTTTCCTTCGAGATTGATTTGGCTATTGTTAAATCAAGAATTCGAAGGTTTTTCGACACGAGTATAGTTACCAATATATATACATATATATATATATATATATATATATATATATATATATATATATATTTGTATATATATGTATATATGTGTGTGTGTGCGTTTATTATATATATTGATATATAGAAATACATATATGCAAAAGGAAAACAACACTAATATATCTTTCAACACAGGAGACGCTTTTCAAAGCGTGTATAACATATTTAATATGCACACAAAAATATTTCATATATTTTTACCGGCATGGTCCAGCTCATTTTTACATATGAAATCACTTCAGATCATTTGAACTGAGGTCATCCAGGATATTGGCAACTCAAACTTGTGTACCACACTGACAACAACCAGTTCTCCATATTGACTCAATCGGTCTACAGTACTTGAACAAAAAAGAAAAAAAATTCCTGCCTGTTTATCCACAATTCTGATTCCAGTGTCCAACGTCATATTCAAAAATAGGAAAAATACAATAAAATATTAAACAGACCTAACACATTACACTATTATTACTCACCCAATACAAGTCTACTCAAGATAGAGACGTACTGAATGGTGTTGTTTTTATAGACGTAAGAATTGTATATTAGGTGGTTATGTAGAATAGTTAACGGTTGACCCTAGATTTGAAGAGGTTAAGAATTGTAGTGTCCGCGGAGGAATTCTCTCGGGCTTCCGTTATAAAAAAAATAATTAAAATAAAACACGATACTGGAGATGAAGCTGTCTGAATATAAATAACTTCTTAAGAATGAAAATGCCTGAAAAGCATAGCGCACAGTTGTAAGAGAACTTGGATGTACAAAACTATTCGGACGACATTGATGCTAGTAAATATGATCTTCTCAACATAGTTAGCTTTCAAACCAGAATTTGGCGGTGTGGTCGTTAAAGAATCATAAGGTGTGTTTCAGTAGTTATAAGGTGTGTTGCATTAGTTAATATATATATATATATATATATATATATATATATATATGGGCAGGTATATAGAAAAATAGGAAAGAACACGTGAGGTAAATAATCCGGAGTTCTTTTGTATTTTTGTTTTTATTTAAAAAAAATTTTGATAAGGGTCTAACAGTTAATTTTTGTCCACATCTCAGTCACCTTCGGAAAGAGGTCAAGCCGAGGTATGGTGGGGTATCCATTTCAAAGCGAACGATGCCATCATGTACGCATATCGTCTGGTCAGTCACAGCGAAAGATAGCAACATGATATATCGTGAAGTGAAATTTTCGCTTGAGGATGAAACAGGGCTTGATACCTTAATTCAATTTAATTTTAATAATTATATTCAGGGTTTCGGCTCTCGTTTCTGAAACATGAGAACTCTTATGTAGCGAAGGAATCATATTTTAAAAAAATCATTATATATATATATATATATATATATATATATATATATATATATATATATATATATATATATATATAGCGTGTAACAGAAAAATTGGCGGCAAATATCCCGGTTGTGCAGACCATATGCGAAGAAGAATGGAACAAAATACCAACTAAAATTTAGAAATAATGGAGAGCTATAAGAAGACGTTAGTTGCTATAGAAGTTAATAATCGCTATTGTTCAAAGTATTACATGAAAATTATGCTTTCTTTTTTTTGGGACTGTACGAATACCGAGAAATAGAAAATGCATATTAAGATATGCTTCGAGATGATATGAGCGTTCGAGAGAAATCATGTAGTTTACAAACAGTAATTTGACCTTGCTAACCAGACGCTTCCTCTATAGGTAATAGGTTATATGAGGGTTTCGTGTAGGATACAGGTTGGATTCCTGCCCGAGGACACATAATTTCTATGAAATTTCTCAGACATTAATACTGGTAAATATAATTAATACTGTTTATTATAAACAGCATATGTACTTAAATATTTGTATCTATAGAAATAGCGTACGAACAGAATATATATATATATATATATATATATATATATATATATATATATATAATTATTTATTCGAGAATTATAACATAATTTCATTCAAGATTCAGATTCAACACCATCACTTGAGAAGACACCGAAGTGTTGAAACAAAATAGCTATTTTTGTAGTGATATATATATATATATATATATATATATATATATAGTCGCAGAAGTCTCAACAAGAAAACGTGCTTTCCTGAAATGGGTAAATCTAACCTTGACATGTCAGAATGGTCTTTGTAGCCCAACTGATAGAGACATCTTTTATCTCAAAAATCAGTTTCCTGTTGGATAAATGGGACTCAGGTTCGATTTCTGGCGGATATGCAATTTTTATTTAGTAGGACTTCCCTATTTCTGTCGCTTGTGACTAATTTCGCTATTTACTAAAATAAAATATGCAGATAGGAACTATCTATCCTTTGTAAGTTTTCAGTAAAACTGTAACTTAATTTTAAGGTATTTTTATTAAAATTGTACTGAGTTTACTATATCTAGGAAAATGTTTATCAATTAATGCAAGGAATTTTTGTCCGAACTTATTTCTTACCATTTGATTGAATGGGGGTGAATAACAAATGCTTTTTCTATTTCTATTTTTTCTATGGTGTCCATTTTCATTTTTTATATAATTGAGTTTTTGGCATTTATAGCTACTATTTTTAGAGCTTTAATATAGAAATTACTATGTTCATAGAATATTTTCTCATTTGCTGAATTTGTAATTAAGCATATACCTTCATTAATAAAAATACGTTAAAATTAAGTTACAGTTTTACTGCAGACTTACAAATAATTATTAAGAAATATAATGCTAATATCCTGAATAAACACTTATACCAAAATCAAAAAAGAAATCCTAAAATGAAGATAAGAAAAATTATGTAACTGTAGAAATCCTCAAAACTGTTCTATGAATAATAAATGTCGTATTGAATCAGTAGTTTACCAATGCAATATCTCATCTATTGAAGATCCAGACATGGTTAATTTCTACATTGGATGCACAAAGAATGAAGTCAAAAAAGGTGGAACCAACATCAAACGTCTTTTAATAATAATAAATACTGAAATCAAACGTTCCTATCTAAATATTCTGGCACTTAAAACACTAACAATAACATGAAAATTAATAAGAAAAGCTAGAGCTTGTAGGTCATTAAATGACCCGTGTCCTTTGTACCTACATGAAAAATTATACATTATTAAGTTTCTGAAAAATAAAAATTCACTAAATCAAAGAACTGAAATAGCTATTTTTGTAGGAACTGGCAAATATTTCCCATAAATAATCATTAATTTTGGCAAAATAAAATAATAAAGAAGAGAGATGAAACATATATTTATTCTTGATCATTAATTAATAATTTTTTTAAACGAAATTAAATTCTAATATATTTATTTGTTAAAAGACCGTATAATCTATTAGTTATTAGGAAGAATGGTACTATAATCTGTAGGAATAAAATTTAAATATGACCCTTTTAGAAAATCTGTGTATTAAAATATGAATTAAGCGGATGAATAAAAATGCCCAAAATTTTGTCATTGAAAACCAAGACGACACGCCAAATAACGTCTATGAATGTCTATGTTTGTGAGCAGGCACCGAAACTTAACCTGACTTTGTATGTAACATATAATGGATACATAAATTATTTAGGGAAATTAAAACCTAACCACCCCTAATCAAAATAGACTGAATTTTCCTTAACCTTAACAACTCAAAATATTAAGATTGTCTGCGCATATAAATTAAGTAATTTTCTTAGAAAGTTATTGATAGCACCACTTGATAATGGAACGAAACTCTGGATTTGAAACTGAATTTTTATAATTAAATTTACAATTTTAGTTTCAGTTTTGAAACATAGATATTTCTGTGTCGCGATGGAATCAGATTTTTTTTAAAAAGAAAATAATTATAATATTATGGTCTACTGTTTGTATCGAGCACTATTTTATTAAAAAAATTGCTAAGAACACCGGATTATAAATATTACTGTACTTTCCTATTTTATTAATATATATATATATATATATATATATATATATATATATATATATATATATATATATATATATATATATGTCTGCCTGTGTGGGGGAAAGGGATGTATAACATTAGCCGAAACAAAATTGATGATGAGACAAAGGGTTATTTTTCTCAAAGAGGCGTTTCGCCAAAGAAAGGCTATGTCCTCTTTAGCGTCATCAATTAGTCTTTCTTTTATTCAAACTGATGAAGCCAAAGAAGACACAAGTTTTCTCCTGAGAAACACGTCATTGACAAAGATTTACACATTATCTCATCATTTTTAACTCAAATATATATATATATACGTATATATATATACACAAACACACACAGACACGCACACGCACATATATATATATACACACACACACACGCACACACACACACACACACACACACACATATATATATATATATATATATATATAAATATGCGTTGAGCACCTAGGTGTGGTGTAATGGTTAGCAAGCTTGTCTTGCTAGATCGATTACGACTGAGTAGTGAGTTCGAACCTTACTCGGTGCCCCCTACTTTCGGCCTTGTGCCACATCTAAGCTACGCTTGGAAAATCACTTTATATATATATGCGTATATGTATTCATACACGCTTGCGTATGTATGTGTATATATATACTCACGCTTGTGTGTAGGAATTGTGTAAGAAAATATCTATCCATTTGTATAAAATTTCTCTCTCTCTCTCTATCTATCTATCTATCTACATCTATATATATATATATATATATATATATATATATATATATACATATATACGTACACTAAACATTATATAGTTGTGAAAGGGCGTAAATTATTAATGTTGATTCATAAAAACTGAAATAGAAAATAAATTCATATTAAGTTCATTTATATAAGTATATGTGTGGATGTATATATATGTGTTTGTGTGCGTGTGTGTATAAGTACATCTGTGCCTTTGTATGTGTACCGCTTTGTGGGCGCAAAACGTATTCGTTTCCGTGTGTGCCTCGAAATAAGTGTGGATGTGAAGAATTCTTTGTGACTAAGTCTGCGGATGGGGATAGGACCTCTTATTTGAGTTTTTGCTTATTTGATATAGTTCGAACCTTTGTGCAGCCACCTTGTTCTAATTGAATAATTAAATATTTGCATTGTGCGCTAACGTTTGACCGGCTGCGTGCTTCAACAGTGATTTTTGCCTTTATGTCGAATAAGCGCGTATTTATTCATCCCCGTGTCTGTGTATTTATACATTAATATGCGTAAACAACTTTCGTTGGCTCTAACACATTGATCCTATATACCTATATGTATACATGAATCTCTCTCTCGCTCTCTCTCTCTCTCTCTCTCTCTCTCTCTCTATATATATATATATATATATATATATATATATATGCCGTGAGTTCCATTTGATGGTTGAACTATTTGTGAAACGCCGAGAGACGTCAGTGATGAGTGTTTGAACTCATATAAAAATCAAGAATTTTATTCTAATTTTCAAGGAAAGAACCGCAGTCATACTTAAAAGACAGGCGACAAAGTATTGTCTTAAAATAATTCCAGCATATTTAAACTTGATCTGAATATATTTATATATATATATATATATATATATATATATATATATATATATATATGTATGTATGTATGTATGTATGTATGTATATTACAAAGAGTTAATCATACCTTGAATCAATTAGCAATATTAATGCAATTATTGGTGAAATCCCTTATATGCTGCCTATTTTATTATATATATATATATATATATATATATATATATATATATATATATATATATATATATATTAAATAATCCTTCGAATTTACACTATTATTAATCTTATAATCAATATTATCTTGTTGTTTTTATCTCCCAAATTTCTTTCATCGCTCTACTATATATATGGTTTCGCAGACCCCCATAACACATAATGAAGCGTCTCTGCATTATTAATGTCTGCTGTACAAACCAGTTGTTTTTGCTGGCCCCACAGATAAAAGTCAAAAGGATTGAGGTCGGAGAAACGTACAGGCCATGGAACTGGGCTTCCCCTACCTGTCAACCTTTCACGGTAGAGGTAAACCGTGCATCGCGAACAATGTGATTGAAATATGCTGGAGCCACGTGCATCTTCGTATTAGCAGGAGTAAATCCTCTATCAGGTCTAAAAGTGTGTAGAAAACTCATGTAAGACGTGCTGGAAGAACATATGAACCTACCAGACAGTCATCTACAATTCCATCCAATGCATTAATCGTAAACTGATGCCGGTGTCTAGTCTGTATTGTACCATGTGTAAATTTGTTATTCCATCTCTTCTAAATGTTGCCTCACCCGTAAACAAGACTGAAGAGACAAACAACCGATCGGCAGTTTCGGCAATAAAAATTCGATAAAAGTTCTTCCGCGGTGGGTGACGATAGACCCTGTACACGTTGCACATGATAGGAGCAGCTCTTGAAATTTTCTGCACACGGTACACTATGATATATACGACAGGCTAGGACCAGTTGACATGTGCTGATATCTGGATTGTGGCCGCCAGTCTGTAGAATGTGTTCTTCGTGGTCAGATGTACGAGCGTATCTCGCTTTTCATCGATCCATTGTTTGCGATGCCACGGATCCTGCAACGCGACGATAAACAACATCAAAGGTTGGATGACTCAGCTACCTTCGGTCTGGAAATGCAATCTTATACAGCCGTGCAGCCTCGTGTCTATTGCTATTCGCACAGCCGCATGTAAAAATTATATCTGCTTGCTCACGATATGTATTGTCCTGCCATTGTTCAACAGAACACTTCTTAGTTAACTCACTACTACACACGTTAAACGTTGAAGACACACTATCCACAAATGTACACGAATAAAAAATGTAATCTAGTGTACATGGGAACACAGCGCCATCTATCGAAAACTTTCTTTAAACTTAATAACACAAAAACAGACGACTTGCGGGCATATATTTATATGACCTTTTGTCATTTTGTCACGAGGAACGCGCCCTTAAAAATTTGTAAATATATATATATATATACATATATATTCCGTTTATACGTTATTTTTATACGTACACATATTAAAGTAAATGTTATGTTTATAATAAACAGTATTAACTACATTTACCGACCAGAATGTCCGAGAAATTTCACAGAAAATATGTGCCCTCCGACAGGAATCGAACCTGTATCCTATACGGAACCGCCTGACGTGATATACTATTTAGCTATAGAGGAAGCGTTTGGTTAGCAAAGTCGAATTAATGTTTTCAAACTACAAATTTCCCATGATTTTCTCGAGGGCTCATATCTACTCGAAGCGTATCTTAAGATAAACAAATGACATCATATAGCATGAAATGGATTAAATCCGACAATTATTTTAATATATTTTCTGTCTATTCGTTATTTTTATAGATACAAATATTTAAGTGAATACTCTGTTTATAATAAACAGTATGAACTATATTTACCGGGCCAATATGTCCTCCGACAGCAATCGAACCTGTATTCTACACAGAACCCTCATATAGCCTGGCGTGCTATACCATTTAGCTACATAGGATAAGAATTGTTTACAATAAAGGTATCTGATTTGTCGGCAAAATTTGTTCTTTTGAAATCAGCGTCATTAAACGTGTTTTCAAACTACAAATTTCCCATGATTTTCTCGAGGGCTCATATCTACTCGAAGCGTATCTTAAGATAAACAAATGACATCATATAGCATGAAATGGATTAAATCCGACAATTATTTTAATATATTTTCTGTCTATTCGTTATTTTTATAGATACAAATATTTAAGTGAATACTCTGTTTATAATAAACAGTATGAACTATATTTACCGGGCCAATATGTCCTCCGACAGCAATCGAACCTGTATTCTACACAGAACCCTCATATAGCCTGGCGTGCTATACCATTTAGCTACATAGGATAAGAATTGTTTACAATAAAGGTATCTGATTTGTCGGCAAAATTTGTTCTTTTGAAATCAGCGTCATTAAACGTGTTTTGTCTAAAAAACAAGAAATTCACCCAAATTAATTAAAATATTAATAAATGAAATACACCACAAGATTACACAGAGAGAAAAATCTGTCATATTTTGATGAAATTAATATTACAACAAAACTCCTTTCGCAGAAGGTTTAAACATAATTTTGAAACAAGTAACACGCAATGGCTAAACATCAGTTTCAGGTCTATTCTTTAATATTAAAAATTAAATATTTTAGCAAAATATGTGCACAAAAGTGAGATTTTAATGGTTAATATAGTACAACTTTTCAAAAATAAACGTTGGCATCACCCACGATCAAAAATCCTGTAAACCCCTTAGGGTCGTAGGGACACCAAATCTGCTACGTAGTGATGTCTCATGGGCAAGACAGCCTGACGGAACCCCAAACTCTCCAGGCTGTATCGAATTTTCCTTCAACCAAGGCTATTTCACCATATCTGTCCTTCTATTTTACCCATAGGCAAAGAGATGGATTCATATACTTCCCAAGGATATTATCACGTAAGTGAGCGTAATGAACCCGCCTCCGATTCCTAAATCATAGCCTCTATCCATTACTCCACCGGGCCTCCACGGGGTCCTATTATACTCAAGGATGTAATTTATTCCAGAAACACGTGGCCGTATAATACTCAAGTCATATTATAGCCAGCAAAATAAGTATAATCATGTATTATATGTATAATTTAGGTATCCGAGATCTATTGAAAAAGATTGCATCTTAACAAGAAGTGAATAATTTAGACGTACATAGAATTCAACATATTCATGCTGTTGATCAATACATTTGATACAATGTTTCCACCTTTTCTTTTAACCCTTCCAAAAAATTCTGATGTTTGGACGTCGAAATACAGCATTGACGTGAAATAATTGGAAAGCTTTTCGACGTTTCAAACTCATTTTAATGTTTGAAAACATGAAATAGGTAGCGGAACAATTAGAGGTTAGGCTAGAATAGATATACACTCGATTTCCAAGTTCTTCAAAGCACATTCTCCTGACAGCCATTTATGGAGGTGTATCATCTTTCTAAACTTTTCTCTTTTCGTAACAGATATAATGTTTAGTATAGAGCTTAGAAAAAAATCGCAGTGTGAGATAGGCAAGAAGTAAGGCATGTAGCAACATCAGCACGGCAAAGGGCACTCCTTTAAACGCAAGGAAGGGCAAGAATATTTTAAGTCAAGTGATAGCGATTGCTGTATGAGTCGTACGATTTTTGAATCAAGCACGGGCAACGCCGGGCCATGCTGCTAGTATATATATATATATATATATATATATATATATATATATATATATATATATATATATATATATATATATATATATAATCATTTATTTAAATATTATAACATAAATATGTTATAAAATCACAACAAAAATAGCCATTTCGTTTCGACACTTCCAGTGTCTTATCAAGTGATGATGTTGAATGTAGAATAGATTCTACATTCAACATCATCACTTGATAAGACACTGGAAGTGTCGAAACGAAATGGCTATTTTTGTAGTGATTTTATAACATATTTATGTTATAATATTTAAATAAATGATTATATCTGCTCTACTCTGTATTGAGCACTCTTTAAAGAATAATAATTGTTGGTTATTGGAATTTACTCCGTATATATCAATCCCACACTTGGATATATATATATATATATATATATATATATATATATATATATAGCTCAAAGCGGTCCAAGAGTAAGGAAAGTAAGAAACATAATGGAGCGGAACGCAGCTTAATAAAATACAAGCTGCTCAATTATCCAGGAATTTCCAGTAAGGAAAGCAATAAAGAACAGAGCTGGAATACAAACCAAAACCTTCACAGTAATTAGAGGTTTTCAGATAGTTTTCACGTACACATACACACTGTCAGACCTACATACATACATCGATAGATACAGAGAGACACACAGGCGGACATGTATATCGATATAATTTTATTTTTATGTATTATATATATGTATATATATATATATAAACACTCTATCTCCCTCTTCAATCAAACACACTCTTACTCTCTCTCTCTCTCTGTCTATATATATATACATGGCCTGACGATTGCGTCTAGCATGAAACAAACTGTCGCCTCTATGTGTTGACTTCAATGTTCACTTTGTAGATTTACACACGCTCTATCTCTGATATTGAGCACTTTATCCCATAAATATAGCACACCTTAAGACTATATTTCTTAGTAAGATATATATATATATATATATGTGTGTGTGTGTGTGGGTAAGATATATATATATCGACGGAATATAAAATTGCGACATCGTGAAGGATCATGCGTATTTTGACTTGGATACAACATGTGCATTCCAACTGGACGTGTTTTTTTTTTGAAGGTATATCAACCCCAATGAGTTATTTAATGTCGACAAAATTTCCATTGCTGGTAATATTTTGTTTTGTCAAAAATCTATTTCTGTTAATATTTTTTTTTCAAAAAAGTGTTACTGGTAATATTTTTTCCGCAAAAACGTATAGCTGGTAATAGTTTTTTTCTTCAAAAATTTATTGCTGGAAATAAGTTTTATACAAAAATTTTATTTCTGGTATTAAAACCTGTTTTTACACTTTCATAGTGTTTTTACCCCAGTTTTGGTGTTAACTATTTACCCATAGCTGGGACCCTAACAGGTGCTGTGAACCTGGGAACACCAGCAATTAAGAGATGGTACCACGATCCTCAAAACCTCCTGATCAGAGACCTTGCTGTTGGACGTAGTTTATCGTCTTACTCAGGACGCGGATGTAGTTTATCATCATACCCAGGACGGCCAACTGGTCGTAGACATTCTGGTAAAATGTTGAAGATCTCGGTCATCCTGTGACGTAGCAACACTCATATTTGTTCATCTCTTATGTCTCATCTTTAAATGGTGATGCATGCAGCAATAAGATCCAGTTCGGCGTCTTGCCATGGAAACATACATACTACTTTCTTCGTTTGAACAGTTTGTGGGTCTTTGACAGGTTGCACGTACATTGCTTGACGTGAAGCCTTGGAGGGATTTAAAAGTTGGTATGAGCAGTGAAAGGAATATTTCTACAGTCGTAAGCCAAGTTCTGGACGATTGTCTAGTACAGATGCTCGCTAAGATCGATTCATTGTCAGGTCGGCACTGGCAGACTGCATGCAGAGCACAGAACAGAGAAACAACACTAACTATACAGCATCGTTTAGTTGCAGCAGATCTATAGGACAATATAAAGCAGATTTATAGCCAAAATGGCACTATAGCCAATCGTCACGGAAGTCGCATCTAGTAGACTGAATGGCTCGCTGTCTAACGACATCAGTTTTCAACTGCAAGATGTTACATAAAATTTTTTTGACAATTATCGTTCTTCACAAAGAAGGTCGCTGAGTGGAGCGAACTACGAACCGGGTTAGCACACCCTGGGTTTCTGATGAATGACGTTTTTAAACAAAAACTGACATATGGATATAATAATACCCATAATAGGGGAAATATGAATGGGAGAATAAACTTTTCTACCATAGCACTCTCCCATTATAAGGAAATGCAATGCGGAGGACTGATTATTGTTTTTTCGTTCTTTATTGCATAAATATTGATCATTTATTGTATCACATATTTATTACTTGAACGTTAATTGATTAATGTATTGAAGTACACATTAACTTTATTTTATATGAGCATATATTGAGATAAAGATAATTCCAAAAACAGTAGGCGTCACCGCTCTTCTTTAAAGAATTGATCACTCTGGTTACTGCCGCTTGTTTACATATGTATACAATACGTTAGAATTTCCCTTAATCACTGCCGTTCTCCGATAGCTTTGGGGTAAGATCTCCGACTGATACCAAATCGGTCGGGTTTCGATTCTGGCGTAAAGCAATCGGATGTCTAGCAACGCTGATGATGAGCTGTGTTACAGCGAAATAGACTTTTATGTAGATGACCATATATATATATATATCTATATATATATATATATATATATATATATATATATATATATATATATATATATAAATATATATACGTATAAATATACATACAAACATATATATATATATATAAATATACATACAAACATATATATATGAAATAAGATATAGAGTTTGATATATATATGAAATAACATAAGGAGTTTTATATATGTATGTATATGAGAGGATAAAGAACAAAATAGAAATGATAAAAAGCAAAGAGACGCAGATTAATGGCATGTCGTGCTTAGCTATTTCATATCGGTTAGTCACGTGTAATGAAGTAACAGATAATATTTAAAACATACACACTCTAGCATCCAGAATGTTTCCTTGCACTTATTTGAATATTATCTATTACTTTATATATATATATATATATATATATGAAATAATATATATATGATAGGATAAATAACAAGTAGGAAACTGATTTTAATCTAACATGTTTCACTTCATTAAAGATTCTTCAGAGATCAAGATAGAAATGATTACAGATGGTTAGATACGTGTTACATGCAATGAAGTAACAGGTCACATTACACGTAACACGTATCTAACCAATAGGAAATAACGAAACACGGCATACCATAATTCTGAGTCTCTTTGCTTTTTAGAATTTTTTAATCATTTGTATCTTGATCTCTGACGAAGCTTTAATAAAATGAAATATTTCCTACTTGTTCTTTATCCTATCATTTTGTTGGATTCCTATCTATCTATCTATCTATCTATCTATCTATCTATGTGTGTTTGTATTGGACCTATTTGAGCAGGAGTTTTTTTTTTTTTTATAAAAGTTCGATTAGATGAAGAACAAAGAGGTAACGTTTATCCATCTGACATGTTTAGAATGTTGTAGTCCTTTTAAGTAGTTTCTAGGTCCAGACAAGAAAATTGGGTTCAAATAGCAATCAAATATGGATCGAAATCCGTCAGAATTATAGGACAAAATAAAAATATGAGAAGTTTATCAACCTAACATATTTAGAATGTATCTGATCCGAATTCATATTGGTGGAACATGGAAATTACTTAAAAAAACAACAAAATTCTAAATATTGATAAACGTTTCCTATGTGACCCTTATGTTATCATTCTCTTGGATTCCAATATTTTATCTGTATTTGATCCTAACTCACGAGTTTGATTAAAGACTAAAGGATGTTCTTTGTTAAGGATTTTTTTAAATAACGTCTTCACTAATGTCTTACAATTATGTGAGAGGCTTCCTGTCCTACTTTCTATTCGTTCTCTTCTTCGGAAGGGAAAGTTTCACTTATTCCAAAATTGAGCGTGAAATGTATCCGGACAGAACAGAAGAAGGCTGGAAATAGATACACACGTTTCAACAGTATGTAGAACACTGAACCGACAAGGGTTTCACGGATGGGTTACATGAGAGTAAGCATCGACCGAAGAATAAATCATAATATGTCACGTTTAGCATTCGAGCATTGATCCGACCAATCACAATTTAAACTTTTAGGGCATAACAGAAAGAAAGCATAAGGCATAATAATGTAAAACTGAAGCAGTGGAATGGAGCTATCAATTTTTGAGGTCCTTTTAGCGTAGCAGGTCTCACAGAAGTAACTCAAGGGTCGAAACGCGTCGATAAAGATAGGGTTTCCTTTCGTTTATATACATACATACATACATACATACATACATATATATATATATATATATATATATGTATATATATATATATATATATATATATATATATATATATATATATATATATATATATATATATACAATGAGATTTATAATTCAGAGATTTTAGCATTTATTTTTATTTAAAAAAAGTGGGCTTAATACAAGAGTAGAACATAATATTATAATTTTTTTTAAACAATTTAAAATTGCGATGGTAATATATTTTAAAAAACAATTATAATTTTTATATATATATATATATATATATAATTTATATATATATATATATATATATATATATATATGTATATATATATATGTGTGTGTGTGTGTGTGTGTGTGTGTGTGTGTGTGTGTAAATATATAGAAAAATAGGAAAGCCCCGTGAAGTTAATAATCCGAAGTTCTTTAGTATTTTTGTTTTTATTTTTGAAAAACAGTACTCAATACATAGTGCATAGATGGAACCGTAAGTTCTATGTTAACAGTTTCTTCTATTGAACATCTTGTTAGTGGAACTTCTTTCATTCCAGTCTTCCTTGATGTTCAACTATTTAAATGCAATGTCAATTACTATCTTCTGACTTATTCATTCTTGTTCTTTTATTGTTCTCTTTCCTTAATAGTGTTTTTTCATTTGTTCTAACACTCAGTAACCGTTTGCATGTTAATAGCTTTGTTGCCTTGTTGCCTTGCTTTGGGGACATGATTAATATATATATATATATATATATATATATATATATATATATATATATATATATATATATATATATATATATGAACGAAATGAACGAAATTTAAAGAGTATTTTATAATGTCTAATGGAGCTGAACATTATTTTTATGTTTAGATGCATTTAAACTGATCAAATTTTATTTCAGAGAACAATAAAATTATTTTTTGTTTGATTAAAACCCTGCTAACATGGAAGTACCCAAGAATCATTTGAGGCACATAATGCTTTATGAGTTCAAGAAAGGAAACTCAGCAGCCGAAGCGGCTAGAAACATTCACTCAGTTTATGGAGAGGAATGTGTGAATGAAAGAACTTGCAAAAGATTGTTTGCAAAATTCAGAGGTGGAGATTGCACCCTTGAAGATGAAGATCGAACCGGACGTCCAGTTGAGTTTGATGAAAAGCTTCTTGAAGCAGCCCTTGAAGAAAATCCTGCTTTATCAGTTGAGGAATTGGCAGTGGTTCTCAGTTCAAACCATACAACTGTTCATCGTCATCTTCAACAACTTGGAAAAGTTCCTAAACTTGGAAAATGGGTGCCTCATGAATTGTCTGAAAACAACCTCAAATCCCGAGTTGACATCTGCTCTACTCTCCATTCTGGCCAACTCGTTTCACCTTTTTTGGATAGACTTGTGACTGGCGACGAAAAATGGATCTTTTATCGAAATGTTAAGCGTCGTAGTCAGTGGCTTGGTAAAGGGGAAGGACCCCAGCCACAGCCGAGAAGGGAACTTCATGGGGAAAAAGGTTCTTCTTTCAATCTGTGGGTATTGCCAAGGAATAATCCACTTTGAATTCTTACCAACTAATGCAACAATTAATGCTCAAATATACTGTCAGCAAATAGAGCGTATGAACCAAGCTTTGAGGAAAAAAGACCTTCTCGAGTGAATCGAAAACGGGTGATGTTTCATCAGGACAATGCGCGACCACACACAGCAAGAATCACGTCACAAAAGATCGAAGAACTTGGTTGGGAGAAAATTCCTCATCCACCTTATTCTCCCGACCTTGCTCCTTCAGACTACCATTTTTTCGTAGCTTATAGAATCATTTGGAAGAAACAGCTTTTGTAACACAGGAAGAGGTTAAAACTGACATTTGTGAGTTCTTCGAATCAAAGGCAAAAGAATTTTACAGTAATGGAATTAGTAAGCTTGTTAATAGATGGAAGGAATCATAGATAATTAGGGAAAATACATTGTTGATTGAAACTGTAATTAAATGTAACATTTGGTCACTTGTTTTCTTTATTCAAAATTCGGACAGAACTTATGGTATAACCTGATATGTGTGTGTGTGTACGTATATGTATGTATGTATAACGATATATAATTTTTTTATATCAACAACCGTATTTAGAAAAATATTATGAAAAATTGAAAAAAAAAGTTTTTGTGACGCATTTCACCCGTTACGACTTCGTCGTACTCGGCTTTCTGGATGTTTCCACGTCTACACACGCGCACGAAACGAGAGATGATGGTAGTTTCAAAATTTTTACATGTATATTTTTGAGAAAAATTTTGAACTATCAGCGTCTTTCGTTTCGTGCGCGTGTGTAGACGTCGCAAAATCAACAAACCCAGTGCGATGAAGTCGTAATGGATGAAACGCGTCACAAAACTTTTTTTCCAATTTGTCATACTATCTTTACACCCCCATATATATATATATATATATATATATATATATATATATATATATATATATATATATATATATATTAAAAGCACCTAGTGAATTTAAATATTTCATCTATCTATCTATCTATCAACATGGTTTGCTAGCGGTTTATGGATGTGTATCTATGTGTACATATGTATAAAAGTGTGTACATATGATGCTCATTAGCACCCGGATAATATTTGCATATGAACGTACGTATATGTATGTATATGTGTGTAAATTTTTCTTGTATATTTTCAGAAAGTAACAGATAAGTATTTTTTAGATATTATAGCAGCCTTGTCTTAAATAGATGATGAATATATTGTAGTAATTGCGCATGTACATAGCTAATATCTCTCCATCACGCACGTGAAAATCGTGCGTGCAGTTGGATGAGGTATGTTTCACATGCTTCATAGCCGCAAATCATTTGACAAAGATTTATTTTTCAAAGAAAACATTTCACTCACTAAGCTGATTAGCTTCATCTTAAATGCATCTGAATAGTATAGCGATATTTTTTATTTTTAATATAAAAACACTATTCTCAGATGTGTATCTCTCGTTCTTTCTCTCTCTCTCTTTCTCTCTCTTTCTCTCTCTCTCTCTCTATATATATATATATATATATACGTATATTTGTGTGTGTGTGTGTGGTTAAATTAAGTTATTAACATATAAATGTCAAGTTAAACGACGTGACAATGCTGTGGTTCTGAAGCCAATAGATGCGTTGTAAGAATTATTATTTTTATAGAAGCCTTATAACGGCTCAACATGGTTATCTCCCGTGAGAGTATTTACCCAGCTTCGAAAATGCTTCTCTAGAAATTATAATTCAAACAAAACAAGAAATGGTTTCACAACTACTACATTGTCACGCTGTTTGACATGTCATGATTATAGCTTAATTAAATCACACACAAACATACACGCACACACATGCGCACACACACGCACACACGCGTACGCACACACACACACACACACACACACACACACACACACACATATATATATAGAGAGAGAGAGAGAAAGAGAGAGATAGATAGATATATCATCATCATCTTCATCACTGAACATTCTCTTTACTACAGCTGAATGTGCCACTCATAATTCAAATCTCTCCAGATTTCATTTGACACTATCATGAGGTTTAGGGTGCCTTCTTCTTTCCGTGCAGGTCCAGGGTTTCTTGAAAGAGTTGGAAATAATTATTACATGTAAAAATGATTTTTTGCTGATACAACTATACTATTTAATCCATAACTGGGTGGAGAGAAGATGGATTCGTGAATTTCGCTAGAGAATTTATACGTTAGTGAACGTAACGAACTAGACAGGAATTCGAACTCGTTTTTCCGATTATAATTCCAATCCACTATCGATTACATCAGCTGCACATCACCAAGCTCATATATATATATATATATATATATATATATATATATATATATATAAGAGGAAAAATATGAAAAAACAAAATCCGAATATGCAAGTTTACTGTTTTAATGTTTCAATGTCGACGTCAGACGTTTCGGTCTAGTAGACCTTCTTCAGGACATAGTTATTAAAACATAATTAAACGATATTCAAGTCAACATAAAAAGTTGATAGACATAAGAACAATCAAAACAAAAAAACTGAATTTTAAGATCAGCGTTCCGTTTTGCAATGCGATCATGTCGGCGTCATGTGGGCGATATTGTGAAATCGTATTCCTAAAAATAGAGTTTATTCTAAAAGAAAGAATTTTACTTGAAACTAAAGTTTATAAGTACGTTTGTCCAGCATTAATCTTGCCAGAAAAGGGGAAATATTGAAGAAGCCGGGTCTAGTATTTACCGTGCGCGAGACAGATATTATGCCTGCCTCATAAATCCGTCTAAGATTTTTATTATGAATATATCTCAAAACCTTCACAGAATCAGTCGAAATTATGATCATATTCAATCTTGTGTACAAACAAAGCATTGTTCAAATTACCGAGGCGAACATATCGCTTATGTTCGGAAACACAAGATTTTACGGACCTACACGTTTCGCCCACATATTTTAAACCACAGTTTTTGCATGGGATTTGGTAGATGCAAGCATCGGATGCAATATGTTGGTTGCTGGTGTTATTTAATAAACTGCGAATAGTTTTAGTATGTAATATAATAGTTTTAATTTTTAGCGCATTTAAATTATTGGAGATGTGTTCGGTCAAAGGGTTATTCGGTAGAAAGATGCGACCGAAAGAATTATCAGGGGCAGCTGAAAGTGTACCTTTCACTGACGTAATTGTAGTAGTAGTATTCGAGGTGTCATTTTGCGCTGATGAATGCATTTTATGAATTTTCAAAGCTTTATTTTGAGCGCTCAGTAATAATTGTCTCGGATACGAAAGATTTGAAAAGGTATCCTCGATATAACTGAATTCGTCATCTAAATATTTTGCTGAACAGATGCGAAGAGCCCTCAAGTAGAATCCAATAATAATATCCCTCTTAGTGTTAGTATCATGGTGAGAATAAAAGTTTTAAAAAGTTGGATTCACTGTGTGCATGAAACAGGCTGCCCTGGCCGATCGTGTCTATTCCGGATTATTATGATAATATAATATATAGAATTAATACAAGTAATGATTGATGTTATCATCAGCATCCCGACTGCAGAGTTTCGTAGACGGACCCTCTAGGAATCACGCCATCCACTCGTCAGGGAGTATCAGTAATTGATTGTTTATATTTCTCGGTTTTTCTATTTTATCTGCACTTTTCATTTGTACAAGTATTTTTTTCATAATGTACGTGGGTGTGTGCGTTCGAGCGCATGCGCCCATTCATTCCTCTGTGCGCATGCGCCCAATCATTCCTCTGCACGCATGCGCCCATTCATTCCTCTGTGCGCATGACTGTGCGTGTAGAATGCCGTGGTTATTTATCGTTTTCGTTGTTTATTTTGTTTGTTTTTTTCACTTTGCATTCACTCCTTAATCTTTTTTCTGCTTTTCTCTTTTCCTCCTTTTCTTTCAATTGATGCCATTTTCACTTCCGGTTTTAATATAATATATTTTCGGTTGAGCGAGCTGGGGACATTCATAAGTTCATCACGCCAACCAATACGGTCCTGCATCAATGTTGGAAGGTCGTTAGGGTTGCATTCTCTGTCATAACATAGCTGGTCAGTGTAACAACATTTTCTAGATGATTTAGGAGAATATGGCATTGGAAATTGTGCCTGCTGTGATGCTAGGCCATGGCTAGGTGTCCAGAGCAGTAGGTCACTCACTAGTGCATGTTTTGCTCGCCAGGAGTGTCTTTTCGCTTAAGACTGTAGAAATATCATGGAGGGTTCAATAGAATTTAGCTAGATTTTTTTTATCCAAGGCATGTTAAGTACAGCAAAATCCGACACTTGACAAGAAGAAAACAAAATAGGCAATAAAAACAAAAGTTGTATATACAGATACCAGACAGTTTGACAACTAACTAACGTTTTTCTCTCTACTCTTTTCCAGGATGGAATATGAGCGAAGAGCAGCGGTAGTAGCTTCCTTTCGCGCCAGGAAGAAGCCTGCGGAAGTGATGTCCTATTTTGGGTTCAAGAGGACCATGATCATGGACATTTGGAGGAAGTGAAAGGCGTGTGAGAACAAGGGCGCGTTTACTACCAAACGAGAGGCCCACAACGTTCGTTCATCGGCCGTTAGAACCGACGAGTTCGTCGCCGCCGTCAAGAAGACAGTCGACAATGATGGAAGCCAGATCTACGCCAAGATCGCCGCTGACATAGGCTGTCACAAGTCGACGATCTGCCGAACGATCAAGAAGGATATTGGTTACTCCTCCTACTGCAAAGTCTCACCGCATGCTCATCACGAATGCCGCCAAGGTGTCGAGGAAGGTTAAGGCGGCGGCTTTGCTAGACGAGCTGAAGGACGGGTCCACCGAGATGCTGAGGTTCTTCTCTGATGAAAATAATTTCATCAAGAACAAGACAAGCAACAGGCAGAACGACAGGTGGATCTGCAAAGACATCATTGAAGCATACGAAGTTTCCCTCCTCCGTCATGGTCCTAGGCATCATCTCCAGCAAGGGAGACGTCATACCCCCGTTCTTCTTTCAAAACGGCCTGAGAGTCACCACTGAGATCTACCAGGAGATACTGAGGAGCTTGATGAAGCCCTGGATGGACGAGATCCGTGCCGGACGCCCCTACGTCTTCCAGCAGGACTCCGCTCTTGCACACAAGCCCAAGACGATCCATGTATGGCTGCTCAACAATGTTCCTCACCACTGGTCGTCGGATTTGTGGCCGCCCTCCTCACCCGACTGCAACCCCCTTGACTATTTCTTCTGGGGAGTGATCGAGGCCAAGACCAACAAGCACGCCCACAACACGGTCGACTCTCTGAAAGCTGCCGTCGTGGAGGCGTTCGCCGCTATGGACAAGGACATGGTCGCCAAAGCGTATGACTCATTTCGCGTCCGCCTTGAAATGCTCGTCGCAGCCTGCGGCGGTTACATTGAAAAATGATGTAGTATGTAACTGTAACTGTTGCTAAATAAACTGTCGGGTCTCTGCATATACAACTTTTGTTTTTATTGCATATTTCGTTTTCTTTTTGTCAAGTGTCGGATTTTGCCGCAAAACCCTGCTCCTAGCATCCAAGTGTAGGTTCTGTCAAGCTTAGATTCTTGTTAATGTCCAAGTAGTGGCATCATACATTAAAACCACCTTTACAGTAGCCCGAATGTGTCTGGTCTTGAAGTTGTCTAGTGGATCAAATTTCCAGATTACGTCCTTTTTATTCAAGGCGGCTCAGGCTTTAGCTAGGCGAATTTTCACATCCTTTTCAGTAGAATTTCTCTAGCTTCCGAAGTATGTAAAAAATTCATCCGATTTATTGATTCACCTGAATCAGTTTGCATTGTTCCTTGCTGGTTGAAGCTTGTGAATTCAGTTTTAGAGGCACTGACATATAGTACAACATCGTTAATAACATTTCCTAGATGATATCGGAGAATATGGCATTGGAAATGGTGCCTGCTGTGATGCTAGGCCATCTGCATCGTCAATATCTATCAACTTTTTGACTTGGGAGTTTTGGTGGTAAAGTAAAACCTAGATGATGATGCTTGTCGAGGATAGTTCTCAATGCGGTGTCAAGGGCGATAACAAAGATAAAATGTTCAAGGCTGTCACCCTGAAAGCTCTCTACTTTGCTCTTGGTGGCTTTGAACCTAAAGCCTTGCCGGAAGACGTGGCGTTACGCAACTTGATCCTTATTGCTGCCAACTCTCAGGATCATCGTCGCCTTCTATGTATCGTGTTCTTTCAGACCTTGTGCGATCATGGTTCTCCATGACCTCCCATCTCTTGCAAATCTTAGCAACATTTGTCTCTTTGCCAAAACGCCATTCCACTATCCATTCACACAAACTAGTTAGGCAGGTAGCCCGCTACTTTTCCTTGACCATCTTGTCCTCGATATGCTTTGTCAAATTCTCCATGCTCTCCTTCGTCTTTATATGTGCAAGATTTATTGATTATCTCTTTCAGAATGCGATTATATGTGTCCTGTTTGTTTCTATTTTGTCTAAGACTTCTCCGTTGCTTACATACTCCGTTCATCTAGTTTTCATCATCCTTCTGTAGGACAACATTTCTCTTGGCCCTAGTTTTCTTTTTTTTCCCCTGCAAAGAGATTCGCCAGCATTCCGTGTCATATCATAGACGAGGTAAATTTGGTGTGCATCCCTGTGCGTACTTTTAGACCGGACAAGATCTACAGTCTTATTTCTTGTATAACTGACCATATTGAAGAAGCTGGCTGTTTCTGAGTTGCTGTGATTGGCGGCTACTGACAGAAGTGCATTGCAAGTTTTCATTTCCTGTGTCAGGGTGGAAGCCGCTTTTCAGACAGTTGAAAGAAAACTGAGAAATTTTGCGCATGCCACTAAACATTAGGTGTTGTCGTCAACTACTTTTGACCAACTGAATATGTGTTCACTCTGGTGCAACATGTATAAACATGAGTATTCCGAAAAATTCTCGGCACGCTGATTAAAAAAAACATTTTCGGTTTGATAATACTATACAGGAATAAAGTGTCGCTACCGACACTTGAGTTTGAACATAGATCTCCAGTGAGCAAACACAGGCGATCCAATTATTGAATGAAGTAGACCACGTGACCATAGAGGAATTGCATAACTAGGAATTAGCTTGGCGTCTAATTGATCGCCATTTCTACTCTATCCTCTATTACTATACGGCTCGCTATTCTCTACTCAATTCACTGTAATATTTCTCTATACTATTTCTCTATTCAGATCACTATACGGATCACCATTTCTATTGCCATACGGACCGCTATTATTTACTCTATTCACTATACTATTTCTCTATTCAGATCACTATTCAGTGGTTACTTTTCGAGCGAGTATTATCGAGCAAGTACTACTAGTGCGAGTGTTATTCAAAGGCGTCTGACACCAGCATTGTTCAACGGCGTTACTATAGTTGTATCTGCCATTACAGAGTCTCTAGAACGAACGTTACGAAAGTCTGCTAGAACGAACATTACGAAAGTTACAATGCGTATTCGTTGCCATTACAAAAATGGCAATGAGTGTTCGTTGACATCATAAAAGATAATGTGGTCAAATTTTTCCTCTTTCATTACTCTCTTCTTTTCTTTTTCTTCTTTTCTCTTTCATCGTCTTTCGTTTTCATTATCAACTTAATTTTTTGTTTCAATTACTTTGATGAGGAGTTATCATGATTTACATTATTTACAGTCGGACAAATGTCCTCATCTTTGTTGTGACTATCACACGGCTTCATACGTTATAGTCGTTTGTTGTGAAACTCGAAGAGGGCAACGTCCGAAACGACGTTAACTGTTTCTAATGTCTTTTGTCGCTCTATATTTTTTGTCTTTCTTCTCTATCTTTCGTTTCTTTTTTCTTTCTCCTGCCTATTACTTCGTTTTCTCCTGCCCTTTTTGTCACCTTCTTCTTCTTCTCCTTCTTCTTCTTCTTCTTCTTCTTCTTCTTCTTCTTCTTCTTCTTCTTCTTCTTCTTCTTCTTCTTCTTCTTCTTCTTCTTCTTCTTCTTCTTCTTCTTCTTCTTCTCTTCTTCTTCTTCTTCTTCTTCTTCTTCTTCTTCTTCTTCTTCTTCTTCTTCTTCTTCTTCTTCTTCTTCTTCTTCTTCTTCTTCTTCTTCTTCTTCTTCTTCTTCTTCTTCTTCTTCTTCTTCTTCTTCTTCTTCTTCTTCTTCTTCTTCTTCTTCTTCTTCTTCTTCTTCTTCTTCTTCTTCTCTTCTTCTTCTTCTTCTTCTTCTTCTTCTTCTTCTTCTTCTTCTTCTTCTCTTCTTCTTCTTCTTCTTCTTCTTCTTCTTCTTCTTCTTCTTCTTCTTCTTCTTCTTCTTCTTCTTCTTCTTCTTCTTCTTCTTCTTCTTCTTCTTCTTCTTCTTCTTCTTCTTCTTCTTCTTCTTCTTCTTCTTCTTCTTCTTCTTCTTCTTCTTCTTCTTCTTCTTCTTCTTCTTCTTCTTCTTCTTCTTCTTCTTCTTCTTCTTCTTCTTCTTCTTCTTCTTCTTCTTCTTCTTCTTCTTCTTCTTCTTCTTCTTCTTCTTCTTCTTCTTCTTCTTCTTCTTCTTCTTCTTCTTCTTCTTCTTCTTCTTCTTCTTCTTCTTCTTCTTCTTCTTCTTCTTCTTCTTCTTCTTCTTCTTCTTCTTCTTCTTCTTCTTCTTCTTCTTCTTCTTCTTCTTCTTCTTCTTCTTCTTCTTCTTCTTCTTCTTCTTCTTCTTCTTCTTCTTCTTCTTCTTCTTCTTCTTCTTCTTCTTCTTCGTTCGCTTTTCGCATCTTCTGCTTCTTCATTGTCTTTTTCTTATATCTTTCTTTTACTCATTTCACTTTAAAACGTTCATTAAATTGCAATGATATATATATATATATATATATATATATATATATATATATATTATATATATATATATATATATATATATATATATATATGTCAGAATAATAAAAATTACAGCGATAACAATACCTACGAATTATTGTAGACAAAGTAATCGTTGAAACAATCGTTAATTTCACAATAACAAAAGCCATACAACTAAAAAGAAAATAACTATATGTAGGAATCGATGCTTCTCATACAATTACAAATAACACATATATTATTAATGCAATTGTTATTTATTTCATTAGTAACAAATAACGTAAGACTTATTTCGATTAACAGCGTTACTTAGAACGATTACATCACTACTTATTTCATAATTTGTTTAAAACAGTAAATTGATTAGTGCGTCACTTAAATGAGAGTTTTTCAAACCTTATAAAAGTGGGTTGAAAGCATTAAATCGAATATAAAAAACATGGAATGATGCACATTTTTATTGCTGTGAATTGAAATTATTTGTGCCAACTTTTCGGCAAGGCATGTGTTTTACATGTTTTTCATTTCGTGTCAACCTAACGTTTTGTCCCTCCACAGTGTATTCTCTTATCTCTAATTACCTAGCGTTCACCACGTTATCTTGCAACTCATGCATCGTTTTTTTCTTCTTCGTAAAATGACATGTTCGGCCCTCGTGTACACTTCTTTTTCCGTTATTAGCGAATGTTCATCTGAAGATGAAAATGAAATTGAATAATTCAGTTGAGAAAAACTGACTGCCGTTTTTTCTCTACAATGAAACGAACAGAGGGGAAAAGTATTTTATTAAACTTGTTTTCAATTGCTAAAAGGTTACAAAAATATAATAACGTTCTTAGGTGATAATAAAATACTTAACAGATGGCTATAAAAAGGCATCGTTGATTATATACGGCAAATTTGTTTAAATAATGCACTGACTGTTGTTGGCGTCACGTGGCAATAATTGTAAGTAATGTGATGCATTAAAATAAGTAACCGACTAATTGTTTCAAGTTCTCTGAATATCGGTGCTTAACTTACTTAGCAATTCTTTTATATATAATTTCCCTACAAAACGTTGGCGATCGCGTCTCTCCACAAATTGCATCTGTTCTCAAGAACTCATCAAGTAATTTACTCGCTTTTTTTCCCTCTGTTTTGCTTTGATTGTAGTATCTCGTGTGAGTGTTAAATTTTCCAGGCCCTTTTTCTTTATATGTTTCTTAAAATACTAGATTGTATTCTAATTTGTTAGTATAATTGTCCTTGCAGTTACTATTTTCCTTAAAGCTTCCTAGTTAGTTACTTGTTATATTCACACTATTCTCAGCCTTCGATCATATATCTGTAATTTCTTCATCTCTGTGGAATCAGTCCGTCACTCATTGCCATATAGATGATCGGATGTTACATAGCAGTCAAGCACCGTTTTCTCTGTTTCTAAGGATATTTTTATACCATTTCGCTTAGTTTCTGGAAAACATCTTTCGCTATTGCTATATGCTTTCAGATTCATGTCACATTTCAGTGGTTCTGGGTATGACGCTAAACTACATCAGGTAGCAAGGCATCTGATCGGGAGATTGGAGATTTGAGAAGGGTGGAGCCACCTCTTAATTGCTGTTGTTCCCAGGTCCATTCTGAACCAGTGTGGTAGCATCTATTAATGTCCCAGCTATGTCAAACCCCGAACAAAGGTAAAACTCTGCGAAAGTATAAAAATACATTTTTATATTAAAAATACCAGCAATATATTTTTACATAAAAAAAAAATCAACAACAACACCTATTGATAATAAAATGACCAACAATATATTTTATCTGTAGTTCAAGGCATACAGATGCGTACCATATGTTTATTTTTCGGCAATAAATAACCCACAGAGATTGATATGTGGCTAAAAAAAATCAAACAGACAACCAACACGAAATAATTTTTTCATGATATTTGTCCATATATCTTACGATTTTCTAAAGAAATCAGACTGTATACAAAATATAACTACAACATAAAATTCACATATCTCCGTCTCTAGTAATTATGTCTTCAAAAAAATCTACAGTGTAACCCGGATATAAGAGAAGCAGGTATAAGATAAACCCGGATATAAGAGAGATTTTCTCTGGTCCCAAATTAGAGCCTGTGTTAATGTATATATAATAGACCAAACCCGGATATAAGAGACTTCTTCTCCGGTCCCGACAACTCTCTTATATCCGGGTTACACTGTATATGCAAAAAAGCTGGGTATCATCTACCATGTACTCAACTGTAAAGGCCGAATAACATCTATCATATTTTTATTACTTCAACGTTCCCAGGGAAATTAAATTTCGGCATTAAATGACCCATGAAGGCGTTGATATATCGTTAAACAGATCGATAAATCAATTACATATCTGTCACATTTCCCGTCGATTGTCGCTACAATACCCAGATATTTAAATCACTCCACCTGCTTCATTTGAACTCCCCAACGAGCTTTGACTGTCTATTATGTACCTGAAGAAACATTACTGAGGAATAACTTGCGCGTGCGTAAGATCTCGTGCTTTCTCGTTAGGAAGTGTTTTTTTTTTCACCAATCATTTTATATGTAAATGGATATTCGCTTTTATAATTCAAATAGCAGAAATTTTTACTTGTAAATGTATTATTATTATTGGATTCTACAAGAACGTCTGGAAATAGGATTTTATTGTTATTACTAAGTTCACACGTTATTCCTGAAAGAATTCGGTAACGTAAAACAAACACTAGTCAATAAATAGACAACGAAATCAAATTCTTTCGAAGCCAAGCTACAATAATATAATGATAATAAATAACAGTAGCAATGTTAATATATTCTCTCGCTACTTGATTTTGGCAATAACAAACAAAACAAATTGACTCTTCGTAATACTATTAAATATGCGTTACTAGAAAACTAAATATATCAAATTAGTTACGTAGTAAAAAAAATAACAGGAGAAATCATTATCAGCAACAACATCTCTCCAGCAAAGTCCAAAGTAGATTTCGATAGAGGACGAACAATATGTATCCAGAACTGTTGCCTGGCAAAATAAATAATAAAAGAAAAAAAAAAACGTCACCAGTCTCTCATCAAAACTACTGAAATATCTTACATCACTCGGACCATAGCTCCATAAAGGACCATTTAAAACAACACGAATGTTTACAAACTTCGATACGCAACGTACTCGTCGAGATACAAATTTAATAAACGCCTCTAACTGTAAAAACAACGTCTAAAAATAATAGAAACCTCAGGAGGAGATAACTCAACAACAACTACGAACACGCCCTCAACTTCTTCAGGAATTAAAAATGTGTCTAGCTTTCGGCAACCTAAATAGCATTTACAATAATAAAAAATCTTTTAAAATTGCTAAGGGATTAGCCGAAAGTACTCCGAACATGCAATCACTTGGCCAATTTTTACACAAAGAACCCAAATAGAAACCTTTTGTTTGGACACTTGAAGAAAAAACAATAAAAGGGATTGCTAGCTAAAATGCAAATCTATCTATCTATCTATCTATCTATCTATCTATCTATCTATCTATCTCATATATATATATATATATATATATATATATATATATATATATATATATATATATATATATATATATATATATTGTGTATTTAGGCAGCAATCTCTCTTTTATATATGATTCGTTAAAGGCGACTGGCAAGTTAGTGCGATTAAGCTTTTTATTTAATTTTTCTTATGTTTGTACAATTGTTTTCTTTCTGGACACAAAGTGTGTAAAAACTGTCCAGATGTTCTGCATTTTCGAGCGCTTTCGGTTAAACCGATAGCCATTATAAACGATGATTTTATTTTAGTTTTAAATCAATGTATGGCTTATGTATATGAATTTAGACTTATTGCGCGGTTTCATTTTCAAAACACAATCAGTACATTGTGGCCTTGTTCGTAGGGAATGTCATTTATCGTTAGGCTTTGATTTCTTATTATTAGGGCTTCTATTATTTTTAATCTTTTTTTAAAAAAATGTGGATGAGATTATTATGCTTGTATTTTCTACTAATATGTTTCGGATGGAGTATTTTAATTTAATGTGTGTGTTCAAAAGAGTTCTATTGTATCTGCGGTCGTATAGGTGTAAGGTAAGCCGTCTAGATAGGCATGTAGTAGTGTAACCGATGTAATTATTTATGAGTTTGCTTTGATGGATAAAGACAAAACGATAACTGCTGAACATAGCGGAGGCGTTTCGTCCTCTGATGAACTTTATCAAAGCAAAATGTAATGTGCAAACCGGACGGCAGGTGAACATGTCTACTTCTAAAGCATTATTTGGTAAGAATAACTTAAGCTCCTAACTGAAAATCAGTTAAAGTATATCATAATAAGTAAAATGAATAAGATAGTATTTAATATTCATTTTACTCATGAGGAAATGGGTGTTCAAACTTGCTTAATGTAAGAGCCACATACGATAAAGTTCAGATGTTTGTGAACCGCAAGACATGCACAACTATTACACATACGTTTTTGTTAAATGCATATTAACATTAAACTTACGTGGTAAACCAATGGGGTCTCAATTCATACCCAGTCAATAAATATAACTTCTTATTTGCCTTTTATATGTGGTTATGGGTATATATGGAAACTAACAGTTTTTGTTAATACATAGTTGAACAAAGTAACTAATAATAACAAAATAAAAGTCATTGAAACAAAGCAAGTTCAGTGGACCATTGATGACAATTCTAGAACAACGTAACTATAAACAATTTTTTCTATCCTCTACCAGCCGCAATGATGGAGAAAGCATTACCTCGAACCATCGCCAGTGAGACACGCTGCAAGAGTCACTCCGTTTCGCGAGGCTCGTTCCTTAATCGAGAAGCAATGGCGCCAATCCTCCGAAGGAACGCCATCGAACGAGGGCCAATAATCCCTGAAATCTCCATTGCCACAGGAGTAAAAAAAAATCTATCAGCAAGAGAAGAATATTTAACTATTTTTTCATCTCTGCATTTCGGACCTTTTACATTAACTGTGATGTAAAAAGAAGCCCAGTCAATATATTTCAATGACCTGTATATGAAAGGTCAAAAAGTCGCATGTGGCTCGCCAGCCGCGGTTTATCTATATAGATAATAAAAGATTAAAAATATACGCTATTAAAATTTAGAAAGAGAATCATTATAGATTTCTGCTATATCCTACTTATTTACCAATTACTCGCGCACATTGCCAAAATACCAACTTGAAAACATCAATTAAAATTACTAGTGCAATGATAAAACAATTATTTTTAACTGTGGCTCCATATTTTACATCACTATTGCGTCAAGAGATGTGAGGTCTGTATTTAATTTATCTTTAATAAACTAGACTTAGATCCGGTGGGAAAATTCAACGCAACTTCTTCGCTTAAGATCTAAAAAAAAGTTTCTTGGTCATGTTGAAAATAGTTACCGCCATTCCATCAAAAAACAATATTCAATATACAGACAAATTGTAGACTTATAGATATGTAAGATGTAATATGGATTTAATCAAGAATCTATAGTTAAATAGCAGACTCAATTGACCACATATATAAAAAATATACAATACACGGACAAATTGCAGACTTATAGATATGAAAGAAGCAATCTGAATTTAATCAAGAATCTATTGCTAATTAACCGACACACTTGACTAGATATGGCAAAAATATTCAATACACGGACCAATTGTAGACTTAAAGATATTTAAGATGGAATCTGGATTTAATCAAGAATCAATAGTTAAATACTAGACACCCCTGACTGAATATGACAGCAATATTCAATACACGGACCAATTGTAGACTTCTAGATATTTAATATGTAATCTGCATTTAATCAAGAATCTATTGCTAATTAACCGACACACTTGACTAGATATGACAAAAATATTCAATACACGGACAAATTGTAGACTTATAGATATTTAAAATGGAATCTTGATTTAATCAAGAATCTATAAATAAATAGCAGTCACACTTGATTAGATAAGGCAAAAATATTCAATACACAGAGAAATTGTAGACTTGTAGATATGAAAGATGGAATCTTAATTCAATCAATAATCTATAGTTAAATAGCTGACACACTTGACTAGATAAAGCAACAATATTCAATACACGGAAAAGTTTAGACTTATAAATATTTAAGATGGAATCTGGATTAAATCAAGTACCTATAGTTAAATAGTAGACACAATTGACTAGATATGGCAACAATATTCTGTACACGGTGAAATTGTATACTCCTAGATATCTAAGATAGAATCTGGATTTAATCAAGAATCTATAACTAATTAGCAGACACACTTGACTAGATATGGCAAAAATATTCAATACACAGACAAATTTTAGACCTATAGATATGAAAGATGGTATCGGAATTTAATCAAATTTTAGCCGACACACTTGACTAGATATGGCAACAATATTCAATACCCAAACAAATTGTAGACTTATAAATATGAAAGATAGATTCTGTATTTTGTGGAGGATTTCAAGTTACATTGCTGGTATACCAGAGCAGATGTGGCAACAATATTAAATACACGGACTCATGGTAGACTTATAAATACATAAGACAGATTTGCGTGTGAGAAATTTTTATGCGTGACGTAGAGAACCAGTGAGCTTCTGAAGAACTTAATGAATGGAAGGTTATAAGGTGAGTGGGAGGCGGTAGGAATGTTGAACAATTAATGAGAAATATAGCTGAAAAGATTGGTGTTTACATATATGTGGTTCAAAACACGACGCAAAATGTAGGTTACATAATGAATTGATATGATTCACGCACTCGTCGGACTCAGGCAAACAGTGGAATTTTAATCAGAGTTAAAAGGTTGTTAACCTTCGCAAAGTCAGAAAAAGCTGTTTCTCGAAAATTTAAGCAAGAAAGCTCAGTGATTAAGAAAATGTAACTCTTAAAGTCTCCAATTTTTTTGACATCAATGTGAAAAGACATAAAACACTAAAAGAAACAGAAAATTTATTACCTACTGAGTTTTTACTGTATCAATATGTTTATCGAATTGTCTGTATTCAATACTCGCAAAAATTATCGTAAACCAGACACACAGGCAATGAGAGAGAAAGGGAGTGAGACAGACAGATAAACCAGAAACTAAATGGGACGAGAAAGAAAGGGTGAGAGAGAGAGAGAGAGAGAGAGAGAGGGGCAGCCAGGGATCGAAACAGAGTGAGACAGAAAGAGAACAAAATGGAAAGAGCGAATGAATGAGAGGAAAACAGAGAGAGTTTGAAATAGAGAGAGAAAAATAGGCAGAGATCAAATTATAGAGAGAGTGAGAGAGAAAAAGACAAAAAAGAAAAAGTAGCGAGAGAGAGTGTGTGTTTGCGAGACAGAGAACCAAATGAAGGGAAACGGACAGAGAGAAGACAGACAAAAAGTGAAGAGAGAGAGAGAGAGAGAGAGAGAGAGAGAGAGAGAGAGAGAATGTGGGAATCGAAGTTTAGGGAGAGAGATAAAGAGTGAGAGAAAAAGACAGAGAAAGAAATGGAGAGAGAGAGAAAGAAAGAAAGAAATTCACAGAGAACATTATGGACAGAGAGAGAGAGAGAGAGAGAGAGAGAGAGTGAAAGAGAAAGACAAAGATCGATAGGAGGAGAGAGGGGGAAAGGGAGAGACAGAAAACAACACGAAAAGTAGAAAGAAATATAATCTCGTGAGAAAGAGAGAGAAAGAAAACTGAAATAGAGAGAGAGAATTAGAAAGACAGGCAGACAGTAAGCAAAATGGGGAGAGATCAAGAGAGAACGGGCACAAAAAGCGGAGAAAGAAACGGTGTGAAGAGCAAGACGGAGATCGAAATGGAGAGAGTTAGACAAACAGAAAATTTGGAGAGAGAAAAAGAGAGAAAGTGAAAGAGAGAGAGAGAGAGAGAAAAGGGAGAGATACATAGAAAGGGGGAGAGAAAGAGAGGCAGAGAACAAAATAGAGATAAAGTAAGAGAAAGAAATATGGAGATTGGGAACATGAATATAATAATACGCTTCCACATAGAAGCAGAAATCCGCTCACACAGAAACACGTGAACAGTCACATGCACACATACACCTACACACAGATAAGCACATACACACAGACAGGCACGTGTGATCAAATGCACGAGTGCAAAGTTACATAATTTGTATTTTGCACTTCATGATCTTCATGAACAATTAAGCGGAAATATTCATTTGTATGTTAAACGTAAGAAAAGTTTTTAAGAAGGGAAGGAAAATTTATTATACAATAGCACCAGAAATCAGCGTTTAACAAAGGTTGCATGGCCCGGCTACCTTTGGTCTAGAAACGTAATCTGATACAGCCGTGCAGCCTCGCGTCCATTACCATTCGCACGGCCTTATGTAAAAATCATATCTGTCTGCTCATGATATGAATATCCTGCCATTGTTAAACGGAACACTTCTCATTTAACTCACTACAACACGCATTAAAGACAGTCTAGCTACAAATGTACACAAATGACAAATGTAACCTAGTTCAAATGGCAACACACCGACATCTACCGTAACGTAAAGCGATAGATTTGCGGACATATGTTTATGTGGAAATATGTGAACCAATAAATCCGTAACTAATTCATTTTTATCTTGAAATATTTCTGCCTATATTTCTGAGATAAGGTATTATGTACACTATTTACATTATTCGGACTGTTGTCCTCATCTTTGCCTTAACCAGGTATTGAACTCACACTCTTTTGATAGTAGAGAACTTGGAGAGGGGAATTAACAGGAGATAACTGATAACTGACATCCATGGCACGTGGAACTAGGACAGTCTACCCCAGTGAGCGAAATAAAGGGTTCAGTTCGATATTCCAACCACCTGAAGAAGACCGGAGTGTACAACGGCCGAAACGTTATAATAAATATGGCGACAAAGATGAGGACAATAGTCCGAATAATATAAATAGTGAAATATTTCTGTCACACTTTATTATGCAAACCGGTGCTGTTAAAATGTTCATACCTATATTATAATTATAATAAGTGTATTTAAGTTTACATCACTTTAATTAGAAATGTTTCCGCTAAATATTTTGGTTGTGAGACATCTTATTATGCAACTCGATGGTTGTGCAATATATTGTAAATAAATTTATAGTACACCCCTCAAATCTACAAAACAACCATTCGGCCTTGCATGGAATACTGCTGCCATATATGGTCAGGAGTCACCGCTGTTCCTTTCAAGGTCCTCGACAAAATCCAGGGTCGGATATGCAATGTGACTGGTCCTGATCTCGCATCTCGTCTACAGTCACTTTTTCATAGACGTGCCGTAGCTTCCCTCTGTCTTTTCTATAAGATACTTTCTCAGTAACTGCTTCAACGAGCTACTTTCGCTGGTTCCCAAACTGCATGAATTTAAGCGTTCTACTAGGTTGGCATCTCAGTCCCACCCTGTCGAAACGCTTCAATGGAGCCGTCTCTTCTACTCCAATAGCTTTGTCTTGCGCTTCCCGTCTGTGGAACTCCCTTCCTCTTACTTGCTTCCCTGATAGCTATAGTCTCCAAATATTCAAATACAATGTCAATCGACATCTCTTTTACTCCATCCTTTTCTCTATCACGCCTCTTTATTCTTGCTCCCACTCTCTGTAACCCCTTGCATGCTAGTGGCACTCCCATCTTGCTTGGGATGAACTGCTAACATCACCATTACCATAAGCCGAAAAAATACAAGAAGAAGACGGAAATAAGATATTGTATTTGAATTAAAATTAAAAGATTAAATATTTGAAGACTGTAGTTGGCAATGAAGCAAGAAATCGGAAGGGAGTGCCACAGGTGAGAAGTGCGAGAAAATAAATCATAATAGAACACACTGTACGATTGCATCTAGCTAGTTCAAAAGTAAAACGGTGAGACCTATTTGCCAATCTAGTAGCACCCTTAAATTCATTCAGTTTAGGAAACAAGGGAGAAAGCTCATCAGAAAATTTTTCATGAAACTATTTGTAGAATTGGCAGAGCGTAGTCAGGTCATGTCGGTGAGAAAGTGACTGGAGTCGTAAAACCGAGTCAGGTTCGATTACACTAAAGGCAGTTCTTTTTTTGTCAAGTTTTGTCAAGAATTTCGAGAAAAATAATAGGAGCACCAAACAGATATGGCAGCAACATTCAATGCAGAGACGCGTGGTAGATTTATAAATGTCCAAGATGAATTCTGGCGAGGGGATCAACTTTCTGAGCAGTCAATCTGAACAGTTAGTGTTAGTGTGCTTTGGTAATTATATAAAAAAAATTCTCGTACAACAGTTTTTCAGGAAAATAGGTGGCTCAACTCCAGTAACTATTATCGCTCCTTCACGTATTCTTGGTAGTTTCCTTACTAACATTTTGTTTAAGGTAGTGTGGAAAGTCAACATTTTGATCGTGCCATTTTTTCTCTTCTATTTACATATGCGATCCATTTTAGTCGTTGCTGCTTTTAGAAGTTTCCAAGTGATTTGGGTTTTGATATTTGGTAAAGTTCTTACGAAACAGAATAGAACTGATGGTTGCATCGACCTAGTTCAACCGTAGAATTGTGAGACCTACTTGCCAAACTATCAGGTCATCCCATAAGTTCTGTCCGAATTTTGAATAAAGAAAACAAGTGACCAAATGTTACATTAATTACAGATTCAATCAACAATGTATTTTCCCTGGTTATCTATGACTTCCTTCCATCTATTAACAAGCTTACTAATTCCATTATTGTAAAATTCTTTTGACTTTGATTCGAGGAACTCACATATGTCAGTTTTAACCTCTTCCTGTGTTACAAAAGCTGTTTCTTCCAAATGATTCTGTAAGCTACGAAACAAATGGTAGCCTGAAGGAGCAAGGTCGGGAGAATAAGGTGGATGAGGAATTTTCTCCCAAGTTCTTCGATCTTTTGTGACGTGATTCTTGCTGTGTGTGGTCGCGCATTGTCCTGATGAAACATCACCCGTTTTCGATTCACTAGAGCAGGTCTTTTTTTCCTCAAAGCTTGGTTCAAACGCTCTAATTGCGGACAGTATATTTGAGCATTAATTGTTGCATTAGGTGGTAAGAATTCAAAGTGGATTATTCCTTGGAAATCCCACCAGATTGAAAGAAGAACCTTTTTCCCATGAAGTTCCCTTCTCGGCTGTGGCTGGGGTCCTTCCCCTTTATCAAGCCACTTTCTACGACGCTTAACATTTCGATAAAAGATCCATTTTTCGTCGCCAGTCACAAGTCTATCCAAAAAAGGTGAAACAAGTTGGCAAGAATGGAGAGAAGAGCAGATGTCAACTCGGGATTTGAGGTTGTTTTCAGACAATTCATGAGGCACCCATTTTCCAAGTTTAGGAACTTTTCCAAGTTGTTGAAGATGACGATGAACAGTTGTATGGTTTGAACTGAGAACCACTGCCAATTCCTCAACTGATAAAGCAGGATTTTCTTCAAGGGCTGCTTCAAGAAGCTTTTCATCAAACTCAACTGGACGTCCGGTTCGATCTTCATCTTCAAGGGTGAAATCTTCACCTCTGAATTTTGCAAACTATCTTCTGCAAGTTCTTTCATTCACACATTCCTCTCCATAAACTGAGTGAATGTTTCTAGCCGCTTTGGCTGCCGAGTTTCCTTTCTTGAACTCATAAAGCATTATGTGCCTCAAATGATTCTTGGGTACTTCCATGTTAGCAGGGTTTTAATCAAACAAAATTTAATTTTATTGTTCTCTGAAATAAAATTTGATCAGTTTAAATGCATCTAAACATAAAAATAATGTTCAGCTCCATTAGACATTATAAAATACTCTTTAAATTTCGTTCATTTTAACAAAAAGTTAAAATTCGGACAGAACTTATGGGATGACCTAATAGTAGAACGCTAAAATTCATAATGTCGAGTCAGGAATGCGGAAAGCTCATCAGAACAATTTCCATGAAAATATTTGTTGAAAAGACTGAGGAAAGTGATGTCACTTCGATGAGAGAGTTACTGAAGTCAAAATTCGAGGTTAGGCTATGTTATAAAAAATTCACAGCTAAATGATTGATGTACAATGAAGGATATTTATGCAGAAAAGTAAATATTTAATGCGTAAAAGAAATGCTTTTATTTTTATATTACGAATATATTGTTTTATCTAGGAATATAGACGCGATTTACAGTGAAATCTTGCATTTAACTTAAGGCATTGAATGTGTGAATATTTCATTACTCACTTCTGTTTATGACTTTTTTGTCTTTAATGTTCAAAAATATTCTTTGTATAAAACATATTGTTTACAGTATTGTAAGTTATACTTTCTAAACATTTGGAACTGGGATATTTAATTCTTGATTATTTTGCCTTGATATGGAATTTTTGAAAACGTTAGTGGTAACTGTTATACCTCCACCCACCATGAGATTCCTATATATTATCGATATCATCCCTCTCCTACAAGGTTCATACATACTATCAATGTCATTATTCCCATGAGGTTCCTATATACTAGTTATTCTAACACCCCACTGAAGTTCCTCTATACTGCCAATGTAATTTATCTCCATGTAATTTCTATATATTATTAAGGTAATTTCTGTCCCATAAGGTTCTTATATATTATCAATGTTGTTTCCACCAGCATGAAGTTTCTATATAATATCAATGTCATTTCTATCCCCATGAGGTTCCTATATACTATCAATGTCCTTTTCACCCTGGTGATGTTCCTATATACTACCAGTGTCGTTTCCACACCTATGATATTCCTATATACCATCAGTGTCATTCCCACCTCTTCAGGTTCCTAATGTCATTACCACTCACCATGAGATTCCTATATACTATCAGTGTCGTTTCCACACCAATGATATTCCTATATACCATCAGTGTCATTCCTACCTCACGAGGTTCCTAATGTCATTTCCCCCCACCATGAGATTCCTGTATATTATCATTGTCATTCCGGCCCCATAGTGCTCATATATACCATATGGCAATGTCAGCAAGATCTCAGCTGTTTCAGAATAATTCTTTTAATTTTTCTCACTTGATAAAAATTACCTTGAATCTTATTCACTACTAAAGTTGACGTAAAGAGGTGAATAGTCACAGCCCCCTAACCTTGTGTGCCACCCAGTCTAAGAGAAAGAAAACTGAATTCTAAAGCATGAAGAAAGTGTCGGGGTACCATGCAACTAGCTTTCTCAAGAAGATATGGAAAAGAATCTTTATATGACCATCATCACCTAGATCCTGACGGGACATAACATTAAGTGAACATTTCCTGTAGATGTAAGTTTTTCTGAGTTTGTTCATCACTTTCTGTGTCCGTTCATATCTATCTATCTATCTATCTATCTATCTATCTATCTATCTATCTATCTATCTATCTATCTATCTATCTATCTATCTAATGAGGAATATTGCTTTTTCAGTCACATGTTTTCTCAGATTCTATGTTCGTTTGTTTTTTTCCCTCTCTCACGATCTATCTATCTATCTATCTATCTATCTATCTATCTATCTATCTATCTATCTATCTATCTATCTATCTATCTACTCAAGGCACAAACCTTTACTGCTATGATTAACATGTTCACCGCCAGAGGTTAATGACGAAATACGACTTCAAACACGTTATATATAATAGCCAACTTAAGCAATAACAAATTTTATAGCTTTAGCTTAAATCTTCGCATTGTTTTCACAGTAAATGTATCACTGCGAATAAACTCGTTGGTGAAGACCGGAGATGAAAATATATCAGAAAATACCAACCACGAGATAACTCGTAGTCGGCTTTATAATAATTCGTGAATGTGTTTATCTGATTCTCTAAAATTTCCATTAACATTTAAATTCTGGTTCTGAGAATTTGAACTGAAAAAAAAAAAACTTGCCAGTTTTTCTTTGTCCTTACTACGACGTTAATACGAATGAAAGCAAGAATCACAGACTTCACGTAGCGATATACGATTATTCTGGTACAAGATTTTGCGCCCCGAGTGAAAATCGAACTGACTACAGCCTGCGTGACTAGATTGTGAATGATCGCACTAAGTTACATGCATCGCCCACCCATTGAAAACCGAACTAACTACGCTGACGAGACTAGTTGCTTAGGGTACCAGGCTCCATTCTTCCACTTGTTATCGTAGGTTTAATCTACAACACGTCCTTATTATGAAATGCCATTCAGTAATTTCAACTTTCATACTTAATATTGTTGGATGAATGCGTGGTATAATGTTTTGCCACGGTTCGCCAAGTTAGAATTTCAGACGTATTCCTTACATTCACTTTCGCTCAAATATACTCCCGAAAGGTTTATTATCTCCCATCTATGGGTTAAACAGTAGGACAGATTAAGCGCTTCAGCCATTGTTGGCAAACATGCTGGGATAAGGAAAAATAAATTAAAATTCCCCAAACCGGCTAGGTAGAACTCATTAGCCTTCACGTGATCGTCAAAGCAGTAAACGATTCTTCTGTGGTTTTCCTTCACTTAGAGTTCAAGGGAAGGGAATCCACGACAGAGAACTACCCTTCCCTTGGAAAGAAGAGATTGGGCGTAGGCCTAGCCATCCCCCCCCACCCCCGGAACAACTAAAAGACTGAAACGTCACAGAGACTTTATTTGCATTAAGGTATTAAACTGATCGCCCTAGGTTATATCTTGATAATTATTGAAAGAATTTTAATAGCCAAATTGTTTTATAGTTTCGGCGTGAGGTGATGGTTAACAAGCATATTTGGTTCACCATTACTACAGAATAGTGCGTTTGGTATTTACTCGGTGGCCCATAGAATTGGTTGAACAAAGCATGAATTCATGGAATGTACAGAAAAAAAGAAATTTTTACTGGATTACTATGAGTTATCTATCGTCTTATATGGCAGTGGATCCTGGACAATCTTCTCTCCACGAATGAGGAGAAAACTAGAGGCAAAAGAAATGTGGTTTCCTCAGAAGAATGCTGAAAATTCTATGGACGGAACGACTAATCAACAAGAAAGTTTGAAGGAAAATGCCAAATGAATGAATCAGGAAAAGACTGATGGAATTGCTTGGACACGAGATGAGGAAGGAGGGCTTGGAAAACATAACTCTCGCAGGGCATGTCGAGGGCAAGAGAGAACAGCGAAACACTTACCGGACGAGCTTGAGAGAATAGATGGCGCAAAATTGTCGGGAACCTTAGCAGACAGAGGGAAACTGGTAATTATGACTTAAAAGGAAACTCCACAAAGAAGAAGACATAGAATAGATAAGAAAGTTGCAAAGAACAGCCTATGATATAATAGGCCCTATAAGTTGGGCTCAAGAATACGTCGACCACATCCCGGTATAGTGAGGTAGGCCTCGATAAAAGAGGAATACTCTCTAGTATACCCTTTACCTTTTTGATTCTCGTGCAAAGCAAACGTGTGTCGACCTTTATGAGTCACATGCCCACCAACCTATACGTACTTACGCAAAGGTTAACGGACGACAAGAGTTGGAAGACGGCTTGTCGATTTCTCCTTTTCAGTTGCTAAAGGTTACATAATCAATATATCACCATATATATATATATATATATATATATATATATATATATATATATATATATATATATATTATAGTAATTCGTCGAAAGCACTGGACGGCCGTTTCGTCCTATCTGGGACTCATCAGCAGTGCGCATCCACTACGGAGAATCGAACCCGCATCTATTCGATACAACGCGAACGTCATACCAACTGTACCACGGGTCTCGAAGGAGACATAAACTAGTCTCGATATAGCGCCGCTACTCACTCAGTTCCGTTCACCGATACCCATCCAAGCATACAGAGTTATCGAGAGTCCCCGAAGCGATCCGGGTTCGATTCTCGGTAGTGGATGTGCACTACTGATGAGCCGCAGATAGGACGAAACGGCCGTCCAGTGCTTTCTGCATTCTGTTGAGGATTCTAAGCTCGACGAATTACAATAAAATTAGCCTAAATCCCCAAATCAATTACTTATATATATATATATATATATATATATATATATATATATATATATATATATATATATATATATATATATATATATAATGGGAGCGTGGCCAAGTGGTTAGAACGTTTGAATCACACCATGGTCGATTTGTCAGGAAGCAAATTTCTTGATGTTATCGGTTTGGAGGAAAAACAATCCCAGCATGCGGCGCCTTTGGAAAGTACACGAAAAACATACTACGGGTTGACCCAAGCCTTGTGAGTGAAATTGGGTAGACGGAACACTTGGGTGCCGTCGATAGCTGTTCTAGCACGAAATCACAAGGGCCTGAGCGTGCTGGCTTTGTTCAAATTGTTGATCACGCTAAATAACACGCTATTTCCCAGGAAACTGTAACTAACGTCTGCTCAGCATAGTTGTAGCATCAACCACAGGAGGACCCTGTGTGTGTTGAATCAACACAAATGCACCTGAGCAAAGCGTCTGCAAAAGGATTGGCTATCCGCCCTAGTAGACGGTCATCCTCAAATACGAGTGGCCATATAAACACTGTAATGGGAGAGGCAGATTCCCGTCTTAACCCTTTATCAGACCTCTTGGTAAGGAAAAGTGCATTCTTTCAAAGTGAATAACAGCGTTTTCCCCATGCGAAGGATCGTTAATTAACTTGAAACTTTTAAAACCCTTTATTCTACATTCAACATCATCACTTGATAAGAGACCGGAGGTGTTAAAACAAAATGGCTATTTTTGTAGTGATTTTATAACATATTTATGTTATAATATTTAAATAAATAATTATATCTGCTCTACTCTGTATTGAGCACTCTTTTAAGAATAGTAATTGTTGGTTATTGCAATTTATTCCGTATACACCAATCCTATACTTGTATATATATATATATATATATATATATATATATATATATATATATATATATATGGTATTACGAGAAAAAATGGTAGTAGGAGGAAAAATTAAACAGTTTGTCTGACCATAGCAGAGAGCGTGAAACTGCGATGGTCAGGCAAACTGAGTAATTTATTTTTTTTGCGATGGTCAGACAAACTGGTTAATTTTTTCCTCCTACTACCATTTTTTTTCCTCCCACTAACATAGAACACCGATATACGCAATCATATATAAATCCAAAATTTTAAATTTAATCAGTTTGTCTGACGATCGCAGAGAGCGTCAAACCCAGGGTCACAAACTCACTTCAATCCAACTAAATATTTTAGCTCTATCACTGATATTGAGCGCTTTCCAATATATATATATATAATATATAAATAATATATATAAAAAATTGCATATATATATATATATATATATATATATATATATATATATATATATATATATATATATATATATATATATTGTCTACACAGAAAACACATTGATAAAAAAACAAATCTTTCATTTATCTTCTACCAATTCTGATGAATTCCTATCTCTAGACTCGGACAATGAAAGTAAAAACATAAAATGTTAAACGAATTTTTTCAAAGTCACTTTTTTTCTTTCATTTTTAGTCACGAGTAAAGCCAGCTTGGGAAAAATATATGATTTCATTATTTTTACATTAACAAGCAGACACATACACATGTTTTCGCCTTCGATCTGATGAAGTGCATAGGCGAATGTCTTTTTGAAACATTATAATTTCATGGATGTTTTTCCAAGTCTTAATTCATATATATATATACATATATATATAAATATATATATATATATATATATATATATATATATATATATATATAACTGTGCCGTCAAAAATAAAGGCAATTGTTAGAACATTTTAATAGTGAGATGAAATGAAACAAATGCCTTTCTTTAAACAATGTATTCACTAAAGCTGAAATAAAAATTCAAAACTAAAATAGAGGCCAATGAACCGTTTAATTAATTCGTTCTCTTGATATATTTTTAGAGATTTAATAGTATTTAGTGTTTATAATTCATTCAGTACTGCTGGTCATTTATAAACCGTTTTTTGTTCAATATCTGTTCATGCTAAAAATTTCTGTGTTTCATATAAAATTTAAATGGAAGAATCTCTCGGAAGAAAAAAGTGAACAACAGAACGACAAAGACAAGAATAAAGCCTGTTTGAAGCAGGGAAATCACTTAATAGACAAAAGTATCTGAGTGCCTTACATGAAAGGCTTGTACAAATATGACTTTAATCTAAGAAATGTAGGTGTAAAAGAACTGATTAATCAAACGGTTCATTTTGCTCAGGAAATAATTTTGTATAAATGCAGATAAGTATTTTATTTGTATAGTTTATTAAAGCAAATAAGGTGAGTAATCGCTCACAAATTTACAAACTCGAATTTATTTAACACACCTGGAACAGGAAATATATAAATAATACATAGACTGACGACTGCGTTTAAGCATGAAACAGCGTGCTGCCTGCGGTTCTTGACTTCAATGTCCACTTTTATATTCACATAAGCTCTGTCCCTGATAATGAGTACTTTAATAAATGAATATAGCATACTTTATAACTGCTGAGGGATCTCCCCTTTTTACACAAATGGACTCACCCAAGGTATACTTATACTACTACCAGTGAATACCCGACAGTCAAGTCGTAGTAGTAGTAGGAGTACGTCAGAGTCAAGTCGGACAGTAGGAGTAGTAGTAGAACGTTGAGTCGGTCAGTAGAATAACGTAGCGGCAAGAGTCACAGTAACGAACACGTAGACTCAGTCAGAAGTCATACAGCGATACGTCGATATCAAAGACTATATATATATATTTGTCTACTAACCCCGCATTCCTGGAACTACTAACCTGTATTACCAGTTTGTATTATTACGTTAATATATTTATTTCCTATATTCATTCTTGGCGTTTGTTATTATTTGATACCGGATTTCATCCCGGAATCCACAACAATAACTATATTTTATCACATTATATATATATATATATATATATATATATATATATATATATATATATATATATATATATATATATATGTTGTCTATGTTGTAATGATACTTCAACCTGAGCGCTTTGTTCTAATCTATTAGGTAATTCCAAAAGCAATCAGTATGTTAAAGTAATTGCCACGCACAAAAACAACTTAGTATAATCTTTAACAGAAATACATTGTCAATTTAATGAAACACACGCACAGACATACAAACACGAACACACACAAACACACACTCATAAATATATTGACTTTTTTAAGCAAAGTTCGTAAAAAAAGACAACACTTCATTTAACAAGACCCCCTCCAACTTAAACTTTTAAATATAATACTTCTTTGGTAAAAAATTAAATCATTATTCAAAATCGATTGAGAATGGAACAAAAATTTTAATTTTTAGTTCCAATACATAGTAATTTCTATGTCGCGATGAAAGCATATTTTTAAATAATAATGTTATAATATTATGCTTCACTTTGTATCGATCATTTAAAAAAATAAATGCTAAAGAACTGTGGTTTATTAATCTGACTGTTCTTTTTATTTTAAAAGATATATATATATATATATATATATATATATATATATATATATATATATATATATATATATATATATATATATATATATATATATATATTTCGAACTAGGTTTGCGTTTTCGTCGTTTCGCAAGGATGAATTGACCTACATCATATTAAGTAATTTTTTATATGAATTTAATTGCCAGTGCGCTGCTGGTTATGTGGGGCGTAATACCTTGCATTTGGAAACAATAATTAACATGTACCTTCTAAAATACGACTTGGCAAAATAGATAACATGTGTTATCTTCCCTCTACAAATATGGAATCGGCTATTGCGCAACACCTAGTAGAGAATATAGCCTGTGCCAAGTCGTATACGAAAGAGTGGTTCAAAATTATTCACATAGCTAGTTCCAACAATCATTTGAAGATTTTGGAATCAATCTGTATAGGATTACGGAAACCTTCTCCTTGCCGGCAGAAGGGTTTTGTGAAGTCCCTT
>OZ038483.1:35093132-35208132 GCA_964036315.1 Acanthosepion esculentum | reverse complement strand
TCTACGTTTTATCTTAGTTATTCGCTTGTTTTTTTTTTGGTGGGGACTGGAAATTTAAGGCACTACACGATTTTTTCGCCCTGTACAAATGTTTCAGGGGTTTTTTTTCCCAATTTTTTTTTGGATACCAATTTGTTTTGATATACTTGCAAAATGTGCCATCCGACTGTCCTGCTATTTACCTATAGAAGGAGGGAGAAGAAGAAGATTCATACGTTTCCCAAGGTATTAGCACGTAAGCGAATGTAATGGATTCGACTGGAAATCGAGCTCGGCTCGCCGATTCCTCAATCCAAGCCGCCATCCATTACTCCACTGTGCCCCCCCTCTCTCTCTCTCTCTATATATATATATATATATATGTATATGTATATATATATATGTATATATACATATATATATATATCTATCATATATATATATATATATGTATATGTATATATATATCTATGTATATATATATACATATATATATATATCTATCATATATATATATATATGTATATATATATATATATGTATATATATATACATAAATATATCTATCTATCATATATATATATATATATATATATATATATATATATATATATATATGATAGATAGATAACGACAGGGCAATGATAAAGCTTTCTCTCGTTTCGAAATTATAAACAAAGATTGCCAAGGTAATGTTTTCTGATAAGTTAAAAAAATATAAACGAAAAAAGGGCGTAGTTATTTGCTGATAAGGGAAGAGGTAGCAATCTGTTTTTTTAACGTTAAATGTGTAAGCGAGAGACGAGGTAAGAGGGGATTTAATAATAGGATTAAATAAAGAATGGAAGGGATTAATGATTGGACAGAGTAGAAAGTGTAATTGGGAAGAGAAATGGAGGAAGCAGGTATGAATAAAGATATAGACTGCATGGATGTGAAAGTGATAGTCTACCAAAGAAACAAATATAGAAAGAGTGAGCGACAATAAGAAAGAAAACACATTAAGAAGGGAAGGGAGAGTAAAGAAAAAAGAAAGAACAATGTAAGGTAGAAAGAATAAAATGAAAAAAGAAAGAAAGAAAGAGAAATTAGAAAGAAAGAAAGAAAGAAAGAGAAGTTAGAAAGAAAGAAAGAATGAATGATTCAAAACGAAAGGAATAGACATACAGAAAGAAGAAGAGAGGTAAAGATAGAAAGGATGAGGGAAAAGAAAAAAGAAAGAAACAAACAACAGCACTAAGGAAAACGGAATACGAACGAAGTAAGGAAAAAATGGAAGAAAGACAAGAAGAGACGAAAGGAATAAAGAATTAATAAATAAGTAAGTAAGTAACGAAGGAAGGTAGAAGGGAATGAAGAAGTAAAGAAAAGAATAAAGAAATAAATAAAAAAAGAATGAAAGAAGGGTGTTTAAAGAAAAAGGAAAGACAGTTGAAAGTAAGAAAAGAAAAGAAAGGAAGAAAGAAAGCAAAAAGAAAGAAAGAAAATCATTAAAAAAGAAAGGGAGGACGCAGAGGAAAAGGAAGAAAAAAGAAAGAAAAGAAAAGAACAAATGAAAGAATAAAGACACAAAAATAATTAGAGAAATGAACAGAAATAAATAAATAAAACGAAATAAAAGAAATAAAATAAATATTAAAGAATTATGAGAAGAAAAAGAAAGAGATATAATGAAAGAAAAATAAAGCAACATTATATGGGAACAATGACTCAGCGCTATTTCTGGTAACGGAAGTAAACGGGTACATAAAAGAAATTTCGAACTGAAGGAAAAGAAATAAATAAAGCAAAAGGTAAGAGAATAGGTTTCAAGGAAGAAATGGTGACAGGAGAAAATAAACAAATTAATAAAATTTAAACGAAAGAAAGAAACGGAGAACCTTTAAGAAATTTGAAGAAAAATAAAACACCTTAAATTAAATCAAGTCAAATTTAAAAAAGATAGAAAGCAAAAAGAACGAAAAAGAAAGCCGGTAAATATTTCAAATTGAGTTAAGAGGAAAAGAATTAATATTCAAGTTATTAGATTGAATAAATAAATAGATGAATAAAATGATGAGAAAATGGTAATCAAGTCGTTGATATCGGTTGAAGTAAGGGAGGATTTAAGACAGAAAAGGAAGAGAGAGAGAGAGAGAGAGAGAGAGAGAGAGAGAGAGAGAGAGAGAGGGGAAGAATAAAATGATGATAGCAAGTGAAAGAAAGGAAATTAGGAAAAATAAAGGACAAAAAGTGACGTAAAAGAACGAAGGAAAGAATTGATTTAAATTTAAATACGACCCAAGGCATCATAAATATAAATAAATACGACTGATATATGCAAAGGAAACAGGAAAGTAAAATATATAAATGGAAATATAAAGACAGAAAGAAAGGAATAACTGAAAAAGAGAAGACAAGGAATAATGAATTAAAATAGAAAGAAAGAAAAAAGAAAGAAAGAATGTAAATTGAAATAGGAGAAAGAACGAATTTAAATGGAAAGATGAGAGAGATAGATAGATAGATAGATAGAGAGAGAGAGAATAATTGAAAAAAGAATAGGAGAAATAATGAATTAAAATAGGAAAAGGAGAAAGAAAGAATGGATGAAAGAAAGAAAGAAAGAAAGAATGAATGAAAGAAAGAAAGAAAGTCAGACAATTGAAATAGGAGAAAGAAAGGATTTAAATGGAAACATGAGAGGGGGACTTAAAGTAAGAAAGAAAGAAAGAAAGAAAAGAAGAAAGAAAAAAGAGAGAAAGAGGGGAAGACAGAAAAAGAATTTAATAAGGAATATGAGAAAGAAAGAATGAAAATGGAAATTTGAAAGCTAAAAATTATTAAAATGGAAATAGGAGAGAGTGAGAGAGAGGGGAGAGACGGAAAAAAAGGAATAATTGAAAAAAGAATAGGAGAAATAATGAATTAAAATAGGAAAAGTAGAAAGAAAAGAAGAAAGGACGAAAGGACGAAAGAAAGAAAGAAAGAAAGAAAGAAAGAAAGAAAGAAAGAAAGAAAGAAAGAAAATTGAAATAGGAGAAAGAAAGGATTTAAATGGAAACATGAGAGGGGGACTTAAAGTAAGAAAGAAAGAAAGAAAAGAAGAAAGAAAAAAGAGAGAAAGAGGGGAAGACAGAAAAAGAATTTAATAAGGAATATGAGAAAGAAAGAATGAAAATGGAAATTTGAAAGCTAAAAATTATTAAAATGGAAATAGGAGAGAGTGAGAGAGAGGGGAGAGACGGAAAAAAAGGAATAATTGAAAAAAGAATAGGAGAAATAATGAATTAAAATAGGAAAAGTAGAAAGAAAAGAAGAAAGGACGAAAGGACGAAAGAAAGAAAGAAAGAAAGAAAGAAAGAAAGAAAGAAAGAAAATTGAAATAGGAGAAAGAAAGGATTTAAATGGAAACATGAGAGGGGGACTTAAAGTAAGAAAGAAAGAAAGAAAAGAAGAAAGAAAAAAGAGAGAAAGAGGGGAAGACAGAAAAAGAATTTAATAAGGAATATGAGAAAGAAAGAATGAAAATGGAAATTTGAAAGCTAAAAATTATTAAAATGGAAATAGGAGAGAGTGAGAGAGAGGGGAGAGACGGAAAAAAAGGAATAATTGAAAAAAGAATAGGAGAAATAATGAATTAAAATAGGAAAAGTAGAAAGAAAAGAAGAAAGGACGAAAGGACGAAAGAAAGAAAGAAAGAAAGAAAGAAAGAAAGAAAGAAAGAAAATTGAAATAGGAGAAAGAAAGGATTTAAATGGAAACATGAGAGGGGGACTTAAAGTAAGAAAGAAAGAAAGAAAAGAAGAAAGAAAAAAGAGAGAAAGAGGGGAAGACAGAAAAAGAATTTAATAAGGAATATGAGAAAGAAAGAATTAAAATGGAAATTTGAACGCTAAAAATTATTAAAATGGAAATAGGAGAGAGAGAGAGAGAGAGAGAGAGAGGAGAGAGAAAGAGAGAGAGAGAGATAAGGAGACGGAAAAAAGGAATAATTGAAAAAAGAATAGGAGAAATAATGAATTAAAATAGGAAAAGTAGAAAGAAAACGAGAAATAAATAAATAAAGAAAGAAAGAAAGAAAGGAAGAAAGAAAATTGAAATAGGAGAAAGAAAGGATTTAAAGGAAAATAGGAGAGGGGGACTTAAAGAAAGAACGCAAGAAAGAAAGAAAGAAAGAAAGAAAGAAAGAAAGAAAGAAAGAAAGAAAGAAAGAAAGAAAAAAGAAAGAATGTAAATTGAAATAGGAGAAAGGATTTAAATGGAAAACGGAGAGTGGGAGAAAGAAAGAAAGAAAGAAAGAAAGAAAGAAAGAAAGAGAGAAAGAAAGAAAGAAAGAAAAAAAGAAAGAATTTAAATGGAAATAAGAAAGAAAAAAGAAAGAAAGAAAGAAAGAAAAAGAAAGAAAGAAAGAATGTAAATTGAAATAGGGGTAAGGATTTAAAATGGAAACAGGAGAGGGGGAGAAAGAAAGAAAGAAATAAAGAATTTAAATGGAAATAAGAAAGAAAGAAGCAAAAAGGATATACATGGAGATAAAAGAAATAAATAAAAAAAGAAACAAAAAAATTAAATGGAAACAGGAGAAAGAAAGAAAGCTCTGGAAATATGAAAATGAAAGAAAGATAAATAAAGCATCTTACCAAAGATCGAATGCAGAATGACAAAAAGAATTGTGCGCGCGCGCACAAACACACACACACACGCACACATATAAATATACACTCACACAGAATAAGTGAGAGAGAGAGAGAGAGAGAGAGAGAGAGAGAGAGATAAAGAGTGATAGAGAGTAATTGAAAAGATAGTTGGATAAAGAGAAGGAAAAAAGAAATGAATGCGTAATGGATTAAAATAAAAATGATACAAAGAGAACGAGAGGGAAAATAAATCTAGATTATATTTATATATAAATGTGTGTGTGCGTTTTCTATGTGAGTTTAGTACATCACATGGTCACAAGTGCCACCACCCTGTAAGGATCGAACTGACTACGCTAGCACAGCAATAATATATTACAAAACTTGTTAGCCATTACATCATGGCAAAGTTTATATTATATATATATATATATATATATATATATATATATATATATATATATATATATATATATATATATATATATATATATATATATATATATATATAGGGAGACAGAGAGAGAGAGTGAGGTGGAGAGAGATGTCGGGGAGACAAAGAATCACGCGACAAGAAAAGAATGTGAGATATAAGAAAAGAAAGATAGCAGAAATATGGGAGGAGGCAATTCTTGGTAAACAGTTGTGGAATGTCTGAACTGTAGATGCCTTAGTATTGATTTTAGTTGCTATGGGATGAACCCGTTGTAGTAGGCAGTGGAGTTGAGTTTTTCGTGAGACGGCCATCACAGTACACTGCCACCATCTCTTCTTCGCTTCTATCCGCGTCCACAATCCACCATCAGCCACATTACTTCTTCCTATCTAATTTGCATAATGCCATTCGCACGCATTCTCCTCATTGGTCCGTTTTTTATGACGTCATTTCTATTCCTTATTTCATCCGCCATCTTATCATAATATTATTACTCCCGCCCCTTCAGTATAAACATATGTCTTTCTCTCCCTTCTCCTCTTGCAGAGCTCGAATTTCTTTGGAAAATTAGGACTTCAAATAATTTGCATAAGATTATGCGTCTCAGTCAGTGTGTGTTAATGGGCCAATGCTAAGATGTGTTTTTTTTTTTAGGCGAGGGCATTGGAATGTCTGGCGATTACGGCTGGAGCTGCGCCTTTCTGAGTTCGTTTCTCTGTAAAAACATGTGTGCATAGGTCTGTTTTTATGCATACAAAAATAATTCACACTGTTCTGGTTGCCGAGTATGGGTAGCGTTCAGAAGTTCCGTTTTATTCTATCAACTCGTAAACCCATCTCCTTGCCAAAACATTAAAACAAACACCACGGTGGGGATTTTTTATTTATTTTTCAAGCTATCAAAATAGACCATACTGCTTCAGTGATCTCGAACCTCACTGAGTGCCTCACTCCATATTTGACCTTGAGGCAGTCTAAGTTAATCTTAACACATATCTCTACGTATCTCATATTGTTACCAGATCTCATATTGCAACTTTTTTTTGTTATGATAACAAAAAAAAGTTGCAATATGAGATCTGGTAAAAACATGTAATGATAACAGCAAAATTGCAATATGAGTACTGGTAAAAAATGGTTGCTGAAAAATTAGGTTTATAATACTCAGAAATTCATACCCAGATGTCTTCAAGGACACATGGCACAGTGGATAAAGGCGTTGGTTAGATCCAGTGACAGACCCAAAGAGTGTGAGTTCAATACCCGGTTCAGTGGAGAACTTTCAGAGGGAAAATTAGCAGGAGATAACTGATAACTGACATCCATCAAACATGGCTCGTGGAACTAGAACAGTCTACCCCAGTGATCGAAATAAAGGGTTCGGTTCGAAATTCCAACCATCTGAAGAAGGCCGGAGCGTACAACGGCCGAAATGTTGTGACAAAAATGGCGACAAAGATGAGGACAATAGTCCGACTAAGGTAAATACTGAAGAATCAGCAACATTATTGGTTCTGATCTGGTATCTCGGCTTCAGTCACTTTCCCAGCGCCGTAAGATTGTCTGTTTGTGACTTTTCTATAAATACTTTTAAGGCGATTGTTCGGATGTCTTCTTCCTCATGGCAGCTAGGCTCTTTGAATATAAGAGCAGGACTCGACTGGCGACGAGGTCTAATCCATTTACAGTTGAGTTGGCAATATGTAACCGTAAGTTCTATGCTAACAGTTTCTTTTCTCACACTTCTCCACTGTGGAACTTCCTGCTCCATGCCTTCCAGCCAACTTTAATCTGCAAAAATTTAAATGCAATGTCAATCTCTATCTTTTGTCTTCCCGATTTTTCTTCTTTTGTTCTCGCTCCTTAGTAATGTTTCTAACACTTCCACTTAAGTGTGGTAGAATTTTAAAAAAAAATGTAATGAATTTAATTCTCATTGTGTGTTCAAAAACATGGTCTGGTCCTAGAGTATTCTACTGCTGTGTTGACTTTAGCTATTGAAGCAGATCTTTACTATTAGAATAAGTTCGATGCTTACAAATACTCTATTATTTAGACCTTTGTAGTACTAAGATTATTTTAGTAAGCATCAAGGTATCTTACGGGGCTAATAACAATGGTAAGGAGAGTATTAAGCGACAGAAAAGAGTACTGCACCGTTACGTGATGTCTCCTATATGGCAGTGAGTGCTGAACAATCTCCTCAAAGATAACGAAGAGACTTGAAGCAGTACCAGGCAGTACGAATGAACGGCACTGGAACCGCACGATGGTCGGATCAGTCTCCCACCAAAGCGTTCCAAAATTCTCCCCGATCCCAAGCATGACTCTTAATATAGACCAACAACCGAATATACCCTATTTCCGATTTTGTTGCTACTTGATCTCCAAAAACAACTCACCCACTCCTTGATTTACGCGTTAACCTTCGGTCAAAATGGATGCCGGTTAGAAGACCAAACTTCAAAGGGAACCATCTGCTGCACATGAAACAGAACCACTTGAGATCGAGATTAAAAACCACCTCCTCAATTTTCCCGTGGGTGCCAATTATATTACATTTTATGATAGACTAAGAGAGATAAATGCTAGAACAATTAAAATCGGAAAACAGTTGTTTTAAAATATAAAATTTATAAACGTCCCTTTATCTTTATCGTTTACGATTTGAAATTGTACCCACAGCTTATGTAGGACAGACTTTTCGAGGGGATGCTTCCCCAATCACTACGATCTGAATCGCTTCAAGTCTAGCGTCAACAATTATCTATCCTACATAAACTCATAATACGCATAATACTTTACTCCTCCATTTATGTCCTTACAACAACCTCTTTTAGTTATTATCAACTTTGAGGGGCTCTTTTGCCTTGCATTGGGTGAAAAATTATATATATATATATTAAGACATTTTTATGTTTATACATTCTTTTTATAAATACAAATATTTAAGTAAATGCTCTGTTTTATAATAAACAGTATTAAACAACATTTACCGGCCTGAATGTCTGAGAAGTTTTCATTGGAAAAAAATCGTCCTCCGACAGGAATCGAACCTGTATCTTATACGGAACCGTCATATAGCCTATGAAAATTTCTCGGACATTCAGGCCGGTAAATGCTGTTTAATACTGTTTATTATAAAACAGAGCATTTACTTAAATATTTGTATCTGTAAAAAGAATGTATAAACATAAAAATGTCTTAAAATAATTTTTCGGCCTTTGTCCACTTCATAATGTGTGACGTCATTTGTTTACATTTGATACGCCATGAGCAGATATGAATGTACGTGAGAGATTCATTGAAGATTAAAGTTTAAAGACAGTAAAATCGACTTTGCTAACCGAAAGCTCCTCTGTGGCCGAAACGGTTAAGGCACTTCAGGCTATATGACGGTTCCGTATAGGATACAGGTTCGATTCCTGTCGGAGGACGAAAATTTTCTATGAAAATTTCTCGGACATTCAGGCCGGTAAATGTTGTTTAATACTGTTTATTATAAAACAGAGCATTTACTTAAATATTTGTATCTATAAAAAGAATGTATAAAAATGACTTAAAATAATTGTCGGACTTTGTCCATTTCATAGTATATATATATCAGACTGACTCTATTATTGATGTAAAAACGTCGCGTAACGCAGGAGTGTTTTTGTTTTTAATCAGTCTGCCACAATAAAACTAAGAACCCACTTCAATCAAAGGCTTGCATCACTTTTTGACAGCTGACAATCCATTCTTTGGAGATTTTTAATGCATTGATGTAGTAAAATCACTAACAGTTCATTTACATTATATAGTAAACCTTGCTGCAGTTCCTGACAACTGGAAATCCCTTCTTTCCTGATTTTCAATGCAATTCTATCGTAATATAAATTGCAGTACATTTCTCTCATGAAATATCCGAGTAAAGAAACTAATTATACGCATAATATTAGTATGTCAATAACGATATCATTAATTCCAAATCACGGAAAATATATTCTTAATTTTTTACAAGTATTTTTTTATTCCCTCTGTTCTGGCTGGGTATTGAACTCACAGCTCTTTGGGGCTGGTCACTTTTTAGATTATTTCAACCTTGGAGAGTTGAGTTACTAAAGACAATTAACTGAAATTGAGACATCCAGAAAAGGCATGGCACGTGGAATTAGAACAATCTACCTGCGTTGACTAAATAAAGGGTTCGGTTCGGAGCGTACAACGACCGAAATGTCGTGAATATGGCTATAAAAAATGAGGACAGCAGTCAGAACAAGGCACTGTAAATAGTGTACATAATACATCATCTCAGAAATATAGACAGATCCTTTTTCTTTTAAATGTTCTGACGATCTACGTTCCAGAGTTCCATCAGTTCAGACATTTGCAGCTAAAACCCACCATGTACGCAGGGGCAAACCATCCTCAAACCGATTCGTATTTATTTTGTAAGTCTAGTTCAATTCGTACAGCTAATTCTCAAGAGCCGCGGTTTCGTGAACCCCACCTCCCATAGGATGCTTCCCCAACCATTACTATCCTAACCTCTTCAAGTACAGTGTCAAACGTTATTTTACAATTTCTTACGTCCATAAGACAACACCATTCTGTAGCACTTTTATTGAGTGAAGAGTTTCTATTCATCTTGTCCTTCCGTTTTTTGGGAAAGAGCTTACGGCCAAATCACGTCGAAACACCGGTACTCGTACGATTACGGAAATTAAGCGACGTCGAGCCTGGTCAGGAGCTAGATTGCTGACAGCTGGAGAATACCAGGTGCTGTAAGCTTGGATGTACTGATAGTGTAATGGATAACGGCTCGAAATTGAAAATCGGAGGCTCGAGTTCCGATTTCAATCGGAAATCGTTATATTCACTACCACGCAAATACTTTTGGGGAAGGTATGGGTTAATTATTAGGGATTTATTATCAGTAAAGCATTATTGTCACCCAAAATTGTTACAATGTAAAAATAATTTCTGGCTTTAAATAACCTGCAAACGATTGATAAGCTGTAAAAAATCAAATCAATCAAATCAAAATTTTGTAAGGATTTCGAAAACTGGTTTTCTCCTGTTTCTTATCATCCTGTGCGTGTCCAGTGCTCGATTATTTGTCCCTAAATTTTTCTCACTCTTTTTTCTGATCATTTGTTTTCTTTCTGTTCTTCTTAAATCTGACTAGATTATTACAAATCCTGTCCACATTTGTTGATACATCGGGTTTAGATGGTCCGAAAATACAAAGGTGATTAGCTTTCCATACTTAACCTGCCACATAAGTTTGCTCTGACATTTTAAATACAAAGAATTATAAATGATTTGACGTATAGGGTGACCCCCAAAAAACGGGAATTTTTGAAGTGCGTATTGCCAGACATGAGCAAGTGGCAACACTGCGAGACAGTGACCATGAGCAAGTAAATATTTCGCCATTTTGGTAACAAGGATGAAATTCACAATATCCCAGATGAGATGTTGCATCAGTAAACAGGGGTCTCAACAGCAGATTTCAAGAATGCATTCGTACAGGAGGACACCATCTACAAGACATAATTTTAAAAAAATGAAAATTCCATCATTGTTCCTTAAATGGCATGTTTTAAGGTTTCAATTACGATGTATTAAATATTTTTCTTCCATCACTCTTGGTTTTATTGGATTGTTAAAAAGTTCCCGTTTTTTGGGTCACCCTATATTTGTTTAATAAATCCTACACATGAGACAACGTAGTAAAGGAAAGCATGGAGAAAGGACCAACTATCAAAGGAAAGAATGCAAGTTTGTCAGCAAAAGAGAGAGCTGAAATTACGTATTACATATCGTGGCCGGTAAAATCAAACAGATGCGGAAACTTAAGTATCTAGGTAGTGTACTAACAGGCAAAGTTTTGTACTTGCTTGATTTTTGTATCTTCAATTTGTAGTTCATATCTTGGGCTGTTGCTCTTGTTGACAACAATACATTGTCTCTTATTACAATTGATCTTATACTGAAAGATTTTATCAGGGAAATATGGCAAGCGGCTTCTGAAGTGTGACGTTTTAAAAATGTCGATAACTTCAATGATCATTGAAATATTCGAATATAATAAGAGTTGTAAGAAAGGAGACAGAAGGAAAAAAATTCAAGAAGAAGAGAAAAGAAAGAAAAGAAAAAAGGAAAAACATACAAGAAGAAGTGAAAAGAAAGGAAAAAAACATACAAAAAGAAAAGGAAGAAAGGGGAAAAAAGGAAAAACACACAAAAGAAGGGAAAACATGAAAGGAGAAAAAAGGAAAAATCATACAAGAAGAAGAGAAAAGTAAGAAAGAGAAAAAAAAAAGGAAAAACGTAGAAGGAGAAGAGAAAAGAAAGGAGAAAAAGAAAATACTTACAAGAAGAAAAGAAAAGAAAGAAATGAGAAAAAGGGAAAAAAACATATAAGAACAAGAGAAAAGAAAGGAGAAAAAGGAAAACATACAAGAAGAGAAGAAATCTAAAGAGAGAATGGAAAAAAACATACAAAAAGAAGAGAAATGAAAGAAAGGAGAAAAAGGAAAAACATAAAAAGAAGTGAAAAGAAAGAAAGGAGAAAAAGGAGAAGAACATACTAGAAGAGAAAAGAATGTAGAAAATGGGGAAAAACGAATAAAAAGAAAAAAAGTGAAATAAAGAAGAAAAAAGAAAAATATTCAAGAAAAAGAGAAAATTAAGAAAGGAGAAAAAGGAAAAAGAAGTATACTCTCAAAAGAAAGAGGACGATTTTAACAATAGCCTCATCGACGATTCATTCATTTTGATTAATTATTTCATTGATTTTTTACGTCTTATCAACCTTTTTAGGTTAGATAAAGCCGAAACATATTTCTGGATTGTAAGCATTTGTTGGAGATAATGATTTTCTGATACAAATAATACTATTTAACCCATAACTGGGAAAAGAAGAGACTGATTCATAACTTTCACAAGGATATTTGAACGTAAGACAATATTACGAACCCCACCGATTCCCTTTATTCTTTACACCACCCACACATCCAAGCTTACTGTACCTGGTATTCCCCGGCAGCCACCATTCTATGTACTGACCAGGTCCAATGTTGCTTAACTCGTGTTTCAACTTGATTTGGCTCCCAAGCTCCTTCCGAAAATCGAAGGATAAGTATTATAAAGATAATGAGAAACTGTTCCTCCAATACAAAGTCCAACAGCCACTCAAGGTAGAGGGTTACTGAGGAATTTAGAGCATTTTTAAAAAATAAGAATATATAATGTTCCTTGAATGAATCAATCTCGGATTGAGGAATCGGAGAGCCGAGTTCGAATTCCAGTCGAATCCATTACATTCACTTATGTTCTGATACCCTTGGGAAAAGTATGAATCCTCTTCTTCTCCCCACAGCTTTGGGTAAATAGCAGGACAGCTCGGGTTCTATAACTTTGTATGGCAACTGGTCTACCACAGAAAGAAATGGCAATCTACTGCGGCAAAATCTGCCCCGTCCTTCATGTATCGAAAAATACATGATCGCCTAAGCGTGTATCACGCATGGCACATAACCGGCTGACAATGGGGCCGGGTATCAATGGCGCATGGCTTCGATCAATTTCTAGCAAAATTGTCTCAACTGACTATTCACTACTGTTATGTGTCTAATACTCTTGGGTTCTTCATTGTGGATGCTTTTTACAAAAGTATCGTAATCTTAAAATATCATTTGAAGTCTTGCCATAAAACAGTGGTTAGCAATTATGGAAAATTGTTCAGTAATCCTAGATTTAATTAAACACTCTTGTTGTGTAAGGAAAACTCTTAATGAATGTTGCAATTTAATATCTCTTCTACAGAAAAGACATAACATATTAATCATATCACTAATATTGTTACTAGTATCTTTTATTATATGCCGTCTCCTTTTTGGACGTAGGCGAGCACGACTCTCCTCAACATACTCAGTATTTTTCTATTACCACCGCTTCCAGTGCATGTTCTACCATCAACTTACAAAAGCGTTTTTAGATTACTCGCTGTTTCATTCTGTACCTCACCTCTTACGTTCAACATTCCCTGTGAGTGTCAAATTCGCCAAGTACTCTTTCCTCATTATGTATCTTCCGATTCTAAATTATAAATGTTCTTTTTGATTATATTTTCCTTAAGACTTCATCGTTCCTCATTATATTTCATCCATGGTATTCTCAGCTTCAATTCTGTTTAACCATAAATGCTCCACTTCATCTGTCATCTGCATTCACTACTATATAAAAAGGGTGATAAATACATAACAGTTCAACACTCTTTTCATTGTTTATGGCGAAATGTTACTGTTTATCAACACTTTCCTTAGATTCTGGAATGAATCTTTCACTATTCCAATGCTTCTTTGAATTTCGGATTCATAATTTTGATAGTCTTTTATAACAGTTCCCAGGCTATACATTCTGTTTCCTTACAATTAATAGTCCTTTCTTCTCGCTTTCCTGTATTAGCTTGTCTATGAGTTCCTACAATTAGTATTGGTAAATCGTAAAGCATCAAATATTGCTTTGAGTTTCAAGTGACATGAATTTGTAGAGAGCCATGGCCGACCACGCCCTGAAGGGACACGGCACGTAAATAGTGATAACATTGCCCCCTGTCCAAAATGTTATACTTTCCTTAAGGCAAATGACATTTAAAGAGGAAATTTGTGCTATCGGACCAAAAACTGAGATATCATCATCATCAGTCCCAGGACCCGATGTGGTCATAAAATCACTGCATTGGTGAGTACCTGACCAGTTCGTTTTCTTCCATATCTGCATACAAAGCTCATGAGGTATAATTCCTGTGTATTTAGGGCAAGTAGACTGGGTGGAACTTCTTCTTCTCAAGGTCAGACCAAAGCCGATGTCCTCTAAGTTTAAGGCACTTTTGTGTGTTTTAAAAGAAGAGGATTTACTTCCGGGTCAGTTGATCAATTTAAAAAAAAATACGTTTCATTAGATTCTCTCAGTTATGTCAGGTACGAGGGATTCTATACAGTCCAGTACCATCTGACGTATGGTTGGGTCGTCATCGACTAAAACGATCCCTACAACGCTTCCGAGGAAGGTAGCTAGACACTCAGTAGGATTAAAAACAAGACCAGTCAAATGGCGGTGAATCTCTTTTCTTTTTTTTAAAAATTCGACAACCGTTTAAAACAATGGGTCTTCTTCTTGTATGTTTTTTCCTTTTTCTCCTTTCTTTCTTTTCTCCTCTTCTTGTTTGTTTTTTTCTCTCTGTTTCCAAATTTAATTCATTTCCTTTCTTTAATCACTTTTAATTATCTACTTTTCCATCCCTCCCCTGCTTTTTCTGTTTTCCTCCCCAGCAGTATTTTTATTGCCTTTTCCTTTCTCTCTTCTTTATCGAACTTTTTTTTGTTTCCTCTTCTCCTTTTCTTTTACGCCACTTTTTTTTGCTGTTAATTTGTTTTTCTTGTCCTTCCATTCCAGTCATTTCTGTTACATTAACCTACGCGCGAATATCCTTGCGAACGATATGCATCAATCTCCTCTTCCCAGCTATGGGTTAAATAATAGGTCATATAACTGGGAAAATAATGATCGTTAATACAATATTCATTCGAAAAATAACTAAAGAAATATTCTTGTAATCCAAAATATGTTTTGACTTCAAATAACTATACAGATTAAGTAGATTAAGTATATTAAATAACCGAATAGATTTTAATAGATTAACGGCAAGGTCTCATCATTTTATAGTTGAGTTTGCTGGATGTTACCGTAAGTTCTATTTTAACAGTTTCTTCTCTCATATTTCTCCCTTGTGGAACTCTCTTCTGGCTTCATGCTTTCAAGTCAAGTTTGATATTCATAAATATAAATTTATCTTTCTCTCTTCTTAATTTCTGTTCTTTTATTTTGCTCGCGCCATAATAATATATTTCTTATATTCTTTCTCACACAGCAACTCCCTGCGACTTAGTGGCTTTGTGGCGTTGCTTTGGGTGAAAAAAATTAAAATTAAAAAAGAAAGAAATACACAAAGGGTGAATAAGCTGTGAGAAAAAACAAAACAAAAACAAAGAATCAAATCTATTAATCCTGCTCTTTTTTTCTAACATTTTTAATGCAGACAAGAAAATAAATTTCGCCGTTTTATCATCTTTTGAATCACAATTCTTATAAGTAAATCTTATCAATTTAATCACAACTATTTTAACTGTGACAATTAATACTTCCTTATTACACTCTGCGCAGATAGGTAATGATTTGATCGGTGTTGAAATCATTTGAATTTAAGCAAAATTTAAATGAGATATGCTTGCCTTAAGACTATTAAATGGTGTACGATCTTGATAAACAAGCGAACAGAAATCTATGAAACGAACGTGGCCTTTTACCAGATTTACTAGATTTGGTAAATTCAATGAAACAACTGTTATTTTGATTATATTCATTACTTCAATTATTTTTATTATAGTAAACCGTGTGAAGCCCAAAATAAAACATTTGGAGAGAAAAAAAAAACTAATATTTCTCTAATAATATCGTCTGTATCACGATAACAGCGAAAAGTGTCAAAAGTGGGAAAATCTTTTAAAGAATCAGTAAAAGCGTAGAGATAATAACAAAAATAAAAATGATCTAATTTTATTTAGATTGATATTTTAAATTACGTTTTGGCAGTTATATTTTTTAATCTCTATATAACTTTTGCTTTTAATAATAATAATAATAATAATAATAATAATAATAATAATAATAATGATAATAATAATAAAAAGTGAGAAAATACTCGTAATTTTTTTTCAGGATAGCACAACTTCTGCCAAAAACCACTCAATAGATAACTAGAGCTATAACCTTCAATAAATTAAGAAAATTTCAAGTGACGTATTTGGTTAGACGATTCTAGAGTTTTACTTTTGTTTGTTTGTTTATTTCATAGCATATCAACTCCTTATGGGTCATTTAATGCCGAATTTTAACTTTCTTGTGAGCTTTGAAGCAATAAAAAAATATTATATATATGTTATTCTGCTTTCACAATTGAATACATGGTAGATGATACTCAGCTTTTGTGCATATACATGTTTGTGTGGACATGATTGCTAGATTACTTCTTTAAGAAATTGTAGGATATATGACATTAATGTCATGAAAGAGTTCTTCCGCGTTGGTTGGTTGATTTTGTTTAACAGCATATCAACACTTCTGTGGGTTATTTAATGCCAGAATCTAAATATTTTGAACACAATTTTATGGGTTCAACTAAATATATATTGAACGCAATTGTAAACGTTCGACTACAGATAAAATGTATTGTTGGTCGTTTTGCCATAAAATGCATTGTTCATAATTCTACTATAAATACGTAGTGTTTGTAATTTCTGTTTATATAAAAATTTATTGCTGTTATTTTTACTATAAAAATGTATTTTTATACTTTCATAGAGATGTGTTTTTATTTTGGGCTTCACTATTTGCCAATATCCGGGACTATAACAGATGACACAACACCGGGACAGAGTGTGACACGGGGACAACAGCAATTAAGAGATAGTTCTACGTTCCCGAAAAGCTCCAATCAGATGTAGTTTATTGTCATACTAAGGAGTTTTACGCCGAAACGCTCATTAGGACCGGATGGTTGATAAAATGTTTGATAATTTTATTCATCAAACATCGAACCCTGATGAGCGTTTCGACGCGAAACTATTAAGTCAGCTAACCAGATAAGTCACTTGAACTTAATTTATTGATTATAACTCTAGTTACTGAAAAAAAGATTGGTATACGAAATAGAAATCATATATATCTCAATTTAAACGTTATTTCAGTGGATACTCATTATTTGAAATTAAATCCATTACTTCAGAAATTGCTTTGTTTGGATATGACACTGAGCAGATATGAAAATTTCTAGAGACTATGAATGAAAAGGATTTTGCTTAAAGTTCATCGCATGTAACGACGGTTCCCCCTGCTAAGGGGACGCAGGTTCGGATCCTGCCGGAGAGCGCACATTTTGCTTTAATAAGATTTCTCGAATATTCAGGACGATAGATGAAAATAAATAAATAAACCTTTTAATAAATAACCGGAGCGTCTATTAAAATATGGACATCCAGTAAAAATAATATATATATATATATATATATATATATATATCAGAACATATTTGAAACTTCTATTTTAGCGTGTTTTGTTGATGAACTGGCTTCATCAGAAAATCATTTTATTCTACATTGGCTCCGTGCTTAGAGAGACTATTGGGCTTTAAACGCACCCCTAACCTCAAATGGAACTCTTACATACGATCCATCGCCAAAGACGACGGAAATAATGGTCGGCTTCCTGTCTTAGTAATTACCTGATTCCTTATACATTACAAGAGCCAGTTTAGGCTGAAAATGGAGTACTGTTGTCATATTTGGGCGCAATTCCTTTTGGGTAACGAATTATTTTACACCTTCCAACCTCTCTCTCACAGGTGGGATGTGGGAATCCTCTTACTGCTCTATCGCTACGTTCACGGAAAGTGATCGGACGAACTATATTACTTGGCTCTGCCAGTTCTAACCTTCACGGTTAGGACTTGTCATGAGACATATATTGTAGCAAACCATTCACATTTGCCCGTAAGCCATCAGCGAAAATTAAGTTCCAATCGAATAGCTTCTTCTTGCGAAACACTGTCCTGTCGAACCGACTCCCAAGAGGACGTTTTTCCCGATTACTACGATATTAACCGGTTCACTTCTAGGGTTAACTGTTAACTTCCTCTTCTGTCCGTATAGACTGCCGCTTAAGGTAAGCCTCTACCTTGAGTGTCCCCCGGGCCTTGAACACGGACAACCTTACTGTAAAAAAATAATAAAAACGTCATTTACATTAAGTGGCTAAACGTTTGTTTGTTTTTAATTTTTTTTTATTTTACAAAGTTTCAATGTCCCACATTATTTCAATTTATTAAGAATACGGGATAAACTAAAAAAAATCCGCTCGTTTATTCATTAGCGGAAAAAGATAGCATTTTCAATAAGTAATATGTAAATTAGATTAATATTTTCTTTAAAAAGGTGTTTTAAATGTTATTGCATATGCGTATGAGCTGCCAACTTACTGATACACACATATACGTGCGTATTTATAGGTGTATGCAGGTATATGTAGATATATGTGTATTTAGAGATATAAGACTATATGCAAATTTAGAAAGTAGGCGTAAATTTTATCTTTGACGTTGAGAACCAATTTTCCCCTAATTTTTTATCTTACGAAATCATCTTCCCCAGTTCTTTAGAATTTACTGATGCTACATTTGACATGACAACCATTTTGTAAAACGAGAAAAGTATGTCACTATTAAAAAAAATAAATCATGAAAATAAACAAAGAATAAAAATGAAAAGAATTTCATTCATTACATTCCAGTTTAAATGCATAGCATATATATATATATATGTATATGTAAATATTTTTATATAATTTTTTTTATTTGTTTAAATTTTGACGCATTTTTTTTTTAAAAAAGGTTCTTTTCGAAGAAATTTTAACTCTTGTTAATCATAATGATCACAGTACGTGTAAAATCAATGAGACACGATGCGAAACTGAAAGATCATCTTTTAAGATATTACTTTTTTTTTCTACTGTTCATTTTCTTCGGAATATACGTTTTATGCGTTTTCTTTTAATTTTCTTTTCGTGATTGCTTCGATAAGATTTTTGATATTATTGCAAATCGTTAAAAATACCAACTATCAATTGAAATAATCAAGGAATACCTCAGCATTTAATGATTTCAAATATCTTGACGCACACACAAAAAATGGGCATGACAAAAGAGAAATATTTAAGCCAAATAAATCAATACGTATAAATATTAGAAGTATATATACATATATATATATATATATATATATATATATATATATATATATATATATATATATATATATATATATATCAGTGTGCGCTTGTGTGTGATAGGTGTAGATATATCCATACATAAACAGTTTAATCAAATGAACAGAATCTTATAAATATTTCCAGAGAAATGCCAAAAAATTCTTTTTTGTCTTGTCTATTTTGATTAAGTGAAATCTTTCCTTCATTTTATTTATTTTCCTATCTACATAAGTACCATGGGTCAGACATGCATATATATATATATATATATCTATATATATATATATATATGTGTGTGTGTGTGTGTGTATAAAATCAATCGTAAAAATGACGAAGATAAACCCATAAAATATTTAGAAATTGCATATATATATATTTTCAAATCTCAGAATGAGTTGTTTTGTGTTATCAGTAAATTTGCCAATCTTTGTTCATCTTTATTTTTCTATTACTTTCTTCCTGAGTATTTCGAATGTTGCTATATTCATTTTCAAGGATAATTCTGTTTATATTTACGCAACGGTATTTTTAAATGCCGGCGTTCTTTCGTTTGATGGAACCAATTTCAAATCACTCATCGTGACATCATATAAACGGTCAAACTGAAATTTTTATGAGTTTTTTAAACTCATTTCAAAATACGGCACACAATTTTTTTAAAAACCCTTCAATATACGGTCCCCAATGGAGAAAGGCACCTAATGTAATGTTTTCTGCTTCACTTTTATTTGATCAGCCCCCAGAAGTTTTAGTCTTTCTTTGTACTGTGTCATATATAAAATTTTGGTGTTATCTACAAAAATTTCTCATGTATATTTTCTTGAATTTAAATTATGTATTAAATTTAAATTTATCCTAAATAAGACATCTTTCTTCTACATTCGAAAGCACTTGGGAAGAAAATAATATAAAACAAAAATATATATGAACTTTGGAAAATTTCTCGATAACATAAAACAAAAATTCGGAAATTTGAAAAATAACGTTTAAGTCATATATATATATATATATATATATATATATATATATATATATATATACACAAATGGGAGCAAGAATAGATAGAGTACATTTGTCGTTGACATATTTCTCGCAATCGCCAATGATGACCTGTCTGTTCCGGTTTATCATGACATGAAAAAATAACTCATCCAACTCCATCCTCCATCCATGACCATACTTTTCTATTTAGCGTGGATCTCGAAGTAAATTGGTTAATCAAGACGTACCCACAAGTCTATTTTTAATTATGACCTTATGTTCCCCGCCTTTAACTTTCGGAAAAGAGGTAACAGTTTGTTTTTAAATTTCCTTAAAAATCATTTAATTACCAGTTGCTTACCATCGCATGAAGAAATACCATCATAGTATTGAAACATGAAAGCTTTTGTCTAGCGATTTCAACATGTTTTTATTACAATCTCTTATAATAGAAATAGTATATATATATATATATATATATATATATATATATATATTAATCATAATAATAATTTTATTTAAAAGTATTTTACATATAATATAATAATAAAATAATTTTAAATAAAAATATTATTCGAATATTATGCTCTACGTTGTAACGAGCACTTTTAAAAAAAGTAAATACTAAAGAACTGTGAATTCTTAAACTGTCGGTTCTTTATATATATATATATATATATATATATATATATATATATATATGTATTACTTAAATTATTTTTAGCCGTTATTCGTATTTGAGTAGACGCCCCGCTTATTTATTAAGCAGTATTTATTTATTTTCGTCTACCAGCCTGAATAATCGAGAAATCTTTTTAACGAAAAATATGCCCTCTCAAGATTCGTAAACTAAGCAGTTTGTCAAGAAATGAATGGATTTTTAATTTATTGATGCGACAGATTTTCATTACTTTTAGCGGATAATCGTATTTACTTTGATTACGTTAGGATACGAAACTGAGCAGTTATGTCTAGTTTTCGAGTCAAAGAAAAATCTGTTTAAATTCACTATTCAACTTTGGTTGGTCAACGATGCACTTCGTTTGCCGAGAGGTCAAAGTACGCTAGATCTAATGACGGTTTACTCTAGTAAAAAGGAAGGTTCGTATTTTTAGATGGAAAACGATGTCACAAGAATCTATTTGAGCTGTTAGGAGGATTAAACCTATTCAGAAACGATGTTAGAATAATCCAGAAGTTATTCTGGAAGAAAACCGGTTGCATCCGGATAGAAGACGAATTCAGTAGGGACACAAAATAGAATAGGGGCGTGGCGTAAGACAAGGATGTCTTCTCTCCAGTCTGTTTAACTTCTACATCGTAGCCACCCTACGGAAACTCATGACCCTACCAGGGCTTATCATACTTGAGTAACCGTAACAATATAAGAGAAGCAGGTGTCACTGTCTTGAGAGCAGACACAGAAAGAAAACCACAGTACCTCCGAGACAGAATATTAAAGGAAGGTAAGATAAAAAAGAGAGTTATCAACTGTAAGATAACTGAAGGCGCGAATTACGAAATGGTGATGTCAAAATCAAGTACAGGAATTAGAATATCTGGTAAGTGTTTTAACAGAGGATGGAACACGTGACACTGAAATCTGAACGCGCATTAGAATAGCGAAAAATGCATTCAAAATACTAAACAAAATCCGAAAAAAAAGCAGGAAGGTTTTGTTAGAAACAAAGAATGCTGAATTGCTATGTAATATCAAACCTCTTGTAATGGTAGAAAATGCCGGACAATCTCTACACAGATGAAGAAGAAACTAGAGGTAACAGAAATGTTACTCTACAGAAGGATACTGAGAATGCCATGGCCGGAGAGAGTAAGCAACATGAAGTCTCAAAGAAAATGGTAACGAAATTAAGACTTATGCTCAGAATGAGGCAGTTTTAATTTCTTGGACGCAGAATGACGAAGGAAGATTTGGAAAACTTAACTCACCCAGGGCATATCCAGAGCAAAAGAGATAATTGAATGCAGTGGACACACCTAGCTTGTGTGAATGGACAGGTGAAAGCTTGTTTACGGTCGAAACGCTCCTTAGAACGTGGCGTGATGAATTTTCCCAGTCAAAACCTAATGACTTCTATCGCCGAGACATTGAACAGTTAGTGAGCCATTGGCTGGAAGTTGTAAACAATGAGAGGGAATCCATTATTGAATGTGTTATGGGATCTTACCTATAATGACAGTGTGAACTCTTCCTGACACTATAATGACTGCGCCTCTCAAGAGAGACGTGTAGGAACGAGTCGAGACGCAGTCTCTGACTGTGCGCGACTTTTGTCAAACTCTCTGCTTTGGCAGAGAGGAACCCGGACGAGGCTTTGCCGAAGGGCAAAGTGTCGTCCGCGGAGGTGGACAGTCCCTGAACCCGTTTATACGGGTTCTAATGGGCATATTTTTGGCCGAGCCTACGGGCTCGGAGAACCCACATTAAGCCGGCCTTGTGCCACATGCGACCAACGTGGGAGGGTTGTTAAATATAGAAACGAGTCGAGACGGAATCGAGTCGAGCCAATAGTAGTTCACTCCAAACCAGACTGACAGTCATACTAACACCTTCAACATCTTGTATTATTATTCTGTGTAATATATCTTTGTTATTTCTACTCTTGTGTTCGTGTTGTTCTTCCTTGGTCCTAACCTTGGACCATAACAGTGGCGACGAGGATTTTGGACCATAAGAGAATGATTCATCAGAACTATTAATAAATAATCAGTATTAAAATAAATTATATAAAAAAAACTTAAGAATTTAAATAATAATCTAACCTAACATTTCTTTACTAAGTTGGAATAAAGCTAGGGTTACCTCGCAATCGTATAACAGAGAGTTGTGCTGTTTTTCTATTATTTCGACATAGGAATGATAGTTGCGAAATCTGTTTATCGTGTATTTATTGTATGGCGATCATATCTGCGTCTGTTAAAAATTTGAATATCAGAAATGCTATCGCATCTAAGATTTACATACGAAATCAAATAGCTTATTTGTTTCTCTTCTTTTCCATCTCTCTAAAATGTTCTGAAAAATTTGCCCCCGAGCGCTGAGCCCGCGCCGGGTATATTAATGCCTTCGAAGTGTTAATTTATTGATTAAAGATATTTATCAATCTTTAATTGATATGAGGGCTGTTTAGCGTTTATTTAATGAAGTACCGTACACAATATTCGAATCATTGCTTAACAGCTATCAAAATAATTTATTGTCGATCGCTTCTGGTTATATTAGTGAAGAGGTAAAAAAAAAAGAAAAAAAAAAGGAAATAAAGAGAAAAGGACAAAGAGATAAGAACGAAACTGGTGGAGGAGGAGGCGGAGCGGGAAAAGAGAAAGAGGAAGACAAAAACAAAATGGGAATGAAGGAAAAAGAGTAGAAGAAGGAAGAAAGTAAATATAGGAGGACGTTTTGAAAAGATTTGGATGGGGTGAAGGAAAATGTTTGAAATGATGAAAATAAGAAAGAGAAGGAGCGACGGAAAGAAAGAAGAGTAAAAAGGAAAGAAAAGAAAAAGAGAATAGACGGGAAAGAGAAGGCGGGCGAAAAGAGATGGATTGAAAACAAAACCGAAAATCAACAAAGAAGAAAAGTTGAAACGATAATGGTTGAAAATCGGGAAAATTGACTAAAGAAAAAAGAAGAGGAAAGAGAAGAAAATCAGAAAAGAAGAAGAAGAAGAAGTAAGTAAGTATCGAGAAAATGAAGAAAGAAGTTATAAGGAACGAGAAGAGGATAAATGAAAATGTAATAGAAAGAAAAAGAAGAAAAGGAAAAATAGTTCAGAAGAAAATAAAATAAAATAAATTAAATTTAAGATGAAAGACATTCATCAACGAGAAAAGTAAATGGTTTTGCCTGGTACATTTCCATCCGCAAGTGAACGTTGTTTTCTTCTGATGTTTTGAGTGGCTCTTGGCCTCAGGTGAATTTCTTTGCTTTTTGGTGGGCCAAGAAAGAAACGAAATCAATTGCGAAGGAAATTACTTTGATAGGGCCTAATTAGAAATTAGATTCCGGGAAATACGTTGTTCAAACTACAATTGAGGTTTGAAAAATTAAAAATTAAAATCAATGAATGAAGTAAATTGTATCAAATTTGAAAACGTTTGTTAAAAAAAATGGGAGGCGAAATTGAATTAAAACTAAATTACTTACTGCCGGGAGTTTTCCCGCCTGCATAGTGAAAAGGTGTGTTCTTATATGTCGTTCGGTTCTGTTAAAATTATATTATGATAAGGTTGTATTTTCACACACACACACACACACACACACACACACACACACACACACACACACACACACACACACACACACACACACACACTGAGAAGATTGTAAAACAAAATTCTCTAGACACTTAACGACATATTAGGGTGCCAACAGCTATCTTTGGCTGTGACTGACCAGACGATGTGCGTACATGAATGCCATCATTCACTTTGAAATGGACACCCCGACCCTACTTCGGCTTGACCTCTTTCCGAAGGAGATGATATGAGGATAAAAATTAACTCTTAGGCCCTTTATCAAAATGGTCGCCCCAGCCGTTTCCATAGTAATTAATTTTGCGAATGAACATGCTTATAAAGATGCGTAAATTTCAAGATTGGTTATTCCTAAATTTTCGCTTGAGGATGAAACAGGGCTTGATACTTTAATTCAATTTAATTTTAATAATTATATTGAGGTTTTTGGCTCTCGTTTTTGAAACATGAGAACTCTTATGTAGCGAAGGAATCATATTTTAAAAAATAATTATAAATATATATAATTTGTATATATATATATATATATATATATATATATATATGTATATATGAAGAAATATAGCTTTAAGGTGTGCCATATTTATGGAATAAAGTGCTCAATATCAGAGATAGAGCGTATGTAAATATAAATATAAAAGTGAACATTGAAGTCAGTACTCAGATGCGACAGACTGTTTCAGGCGGCCTGACGATTGCGTCCAGCATGAAACAGCCTGTCTTCTCTGAGTGTTGACTTCAATGTTCACTTTTATATATATATATATATATATATATATATATATATATATATATATATATATATATATGAATTATGAAATATAATATTTTATTATGGAATTCAATGCTAGCACAATAAAATTGGTATTAATCAACTAATGTTGTCAAAAATTTTAAGATAGCCTTATATTGGTATGAATCCTGCGTTACAGCATATAATAACTATCCCTATGAAAACTATTAATATCAAGATAATATCTTATTATGGGATGTCAGGTTTTATTATGCAGATTGAGAAACATCTTTTTTTTTTACTTATAAAATAATTTAAAAGATACAGGCTAAAGGATGTTATTTAAATTTACTGGTTCGGTCGTATCAGTTTAAAAAAAGACACTTCGACTAATATAAATAGTCTAACAATTCAATGCATATCATTTTAAAAGAGTTACCTATACTTTGTTATAACTTATAAATTTTAACCTTTGAATCTCTGCTCACATCATTGACAACTATTTACTAATGAAATTTGAAAAAAGCCTCAGCAGTACGAAATTATTAGTGATAAAAGCAGTTTCAAACTTGACTAAAACGATCTATAATTTTACTGTATACCCTTTATTATCTTCTAAGTGAATTTGTTTGATATTTTCCCTGAAGTATACACCCTTTAGTTCAGTCATTAGACCCTTCCAATATATCATTTATTTTTCTATTGTGTAATTAGTTTCATCTACTTTTCACAAATTACATGTTTTTCTTACATATTTTCTGTGCTTATCAATATTCAAAATATTCTGAAAATTTTTTCTCCGTTTAAATTTTGAATACTCATATTTCAAATATGTTCTTCCTGAAAATTAAAAAAAATATTCTTGCTTATTATGGTTTAAATCCTTAAAATTTTTTAAATTAATTTCTTTTCTGATTTTTCTGTGATTCCTGTTATAGTTTTTCCAAATTTCTACTAGAATTTTCCCATTAGCAATACTGCATAAGTCTTTCTACTACTGAAAATATTTATACAACTGAAATTTAGAAAAAAAAAAAATATGTAGAATATGCGATGGAAAAGTTGTCGCAATTTTATAATTTTACATTTTGCGCATGCGCGTTGTTTGTTTTTGATTTTGTCGACTGCCCAGTACAGTAGGGTCAGTTGTTCACCGTCTATGAGAAAAGAACACTATGACGCAATTCACTCTGAAAAAAAAAGACCAAAATGTTTAGAAAGAGTTTTAATCGCTAGATCATCCAGAGTAATGGTTCTTACAACATTCCACCATTCTTGGCAGACCATATCTTATCAAAATGCGGGATATTTAATAACAAAAGTGACAGAAACACAAGAAAAAAGTATATAAATGAATTCGATTAGATTTTATACACAAAACATATGTTAAAAGAAATTCTTTAAATTTAAAGTTTCTAGCGTCTCACTTTCTGCGCATGTGTAGTCGCGTCAACGTAAACTTTCTAAACTTTGTCATACATCTTTCCCGTAATATATATATATTATTGTCATCCACAGACAGACTGTTGTGCTGTATCACAACTCTTCAGTGTGGCTAGACGTCCGGTTGCCTTTAGCTCGGATTGAAACCCGACAGAATTGGCGTCAGTTGAAAATTCTGCCACGTCAGGGATGAAGGTGAATTTTAGCGTATATATATATATATATATATATATATATATATATATATATATATATATATATATATATATATATATATATCAGTGCTTTCGGCAAACTTCGCCATCGCTTGTGGGATGAGTGGGGTATCCGACTGGATACAAAAATTCGGGTTTACAGAGCTGTTGTTCTTGCCATCCTTTTGTACGGCTCAGAGTCGTGGACTTCATACAGGTGCCATATCCACCAGCTCAATGTTTTCTATAAGAGCTGTCTGCGTATCATTTGTGGAGTTAACCTTCAAGACAGGACATTCAATGTAGACCTGTTTAACAGGTGTAATATTGGAGGAATCGAGACTTTCCTCATACAGTCTCAGTTGCGGTGGACTGGTCATGTCTGGAGAATATCTGATGACAGGATAACCAAGTTCCTAATGTACAGCCAGTTAGATCAGTGAGACAGGAATATAGGGTGCTCAAGGCTTATATAAAAAAAAGATGAAGAGCAACTTGTCAGCTGTCAATTTACCTCATAACACTCTGGGGCGTTTAGCTTTGGAGCGAGTAGTGTGGATATCAACGTATTTTAGTGGACTCAGCGGTTTTCAATCTGATAGACTGAATCGTCTTCAAGAAGCGAGAGCAAGATCTAAAAGGTCAGCCAATCTAACAGTGATCTCATCCCACAACCCTTACCTTGCTCCATATGCGGCCTCCTTTGTAAATCAGTAATGGTTAAGTGTATTATCGCACAAAGTTCATAAATGAATCAATTGGTTATGTTGTCGGATCCTCATACGTCGAAACCGACGGCCCAGAGTCCATTATATATATATATATATATATATATATATATATATATATATATATGTGTGTGTGTGTGTGTGTGTGTGTGTAGTCAAGTTTCTGTTATGTTTACATATGTATATGCATTGTTGTTTGACTTTAGTAAATCAGTCAGTCATAGATGTTGTAGGATTTGAAAAAAAACAAACAAACAAAACTCACCAACAAAAATGGACGCATGCGTAAATATATGCCTTTTTTTATCTGACCCGGTGATCTTTTGCGTATTTTTCCCCTAGACATGAAGCAGCTCCGACTCTGTAGAAATGGCGGAAAATTCCAATTTTTATTTATGCACTTCTTGAAATGAAAACAACTCAAATAAATGTCTGTAAAAGCAAATATTAAAATAAAAGAAATGATCCAATAAACTTGCGGCAAAGAACCTTTTGCAGTCTCTTCCCCTTCGATGTTAACGGTTATTTTGCTTCTATTTCAAATGATACCAAAATTTTATTTATTAGATTTGAACTTTATATGCTCCTTATTCTGTTTCCATCCCATCTTTCTTTTTCTTGGAATTATCCATTCTTTATTTTTTTCTTTATTTTTTCTTTCTTTTATTAATTCAATTATTTGTGCATTAAACTTTCCTTCCAGAATAACGGCTGTTTCTATCTTTTTACTAGATTTCGTTATGAAAAGTCTCTTCTTTTTTTATTGCTTTTTCTTTTTTTGTATTTTTATTTGAATAATTTATTCAATTAGTTTTTCTCAACGAATATCATTCTCTTTTTGCCTGTCTATTCATTTTATAACTACGTTTGTTTCTTTGTTTCTTTCTTTCGGGCCGGCTTTCTTGCTCGGTTCCTTCCTTTCTTTCTTTTATTATAGATAAAGCAGGAAAGAAAGAGAAAGAGAGAAAGCAAGCTAGAAAAAACGATTTTCTAGCTTGATTTCGCTCTTTCTCATTCAATCTTTTCTTTCTTCTTTTCTTTCTGTTCTCTTTCCTGTCTTTCTTTCTTTCTTTCTTTCTTTCTTTCATATAATTCTCCTTCCCATATTCCGATTTCTTTAATCTCTTTCGAGACCATACTTTCTTATTTATTTTATTACATTTCAAATGATCAAATTCAAATTCTGTCAGATGCGCATTTGGATTGCCTGTCACCTTCCAGTCATTTCTTTCATTATGTTAAAATTCTTATTATGATTTATTTTTTGTAAGTTATTTTGCATCCTAATTTTAAACTGGAATGCAATTATTTAGGTAAAAAATATAAACACATACACACACTCACACACAACGATTCTTTGGTTAATATTTTCAGAGTAACTGTTGCCTTTTCATTACTTCAAAAATTTTAAAAGCAAACAAAAAATACGAAAACACAAAGATAGTTTGATGCATGTCAACATGAACCTTTTTGGTTAATGTAAGTAGAGCCCCGCTGCGTAACAATTGGATCATGAAATTTATTTTTTCTTTACCAACAAAAGAGTAAAATTATGTTATGTAACTTTTAAATAATTGTAATCTTCATCACCTCATCTAGACCATTAATTTTAAAAAGGTTGTAATATTTAAAACAAATAAACATAAACCGGCAATATTATTCGTCCTGACCTGTCACCTCGGCTTTTCTATAAATACTTTCATGGTAATTGTTCTGATGATCTCTTCGTTATGGTAGCTAGACGTTATGAATTTAAGCGTCGTACTGGATTGGCGGGAAGGTCTCATCAATTCATAATTGAATTGGTTAGATGTAACCTTATGACGATAGTTTCATTTCTCGCACTACTCGTTTGTGGAGCTCTCTTTCGGTTTCATGCTCTCCAGCCAACCTGCATTTTCAAAAAATTAAATGCAAGGCCAATCACTATCTACTCTTTACTTGATGACTGTTCTATTCTTCTCACTTCCTAATGTGTCTCCTTTTTTAGTATTCTTGTTCTTCTACACCCAGGAACCCTATTTTGTCTTAGTAGCTTAGCATGCTGTGATATAATTAAAAAAATACATATTTCTGGTTTTAATTTATCTGATAGACAAAACAATTCTTTACTTTAAATTTTTATGAAGTATTAACCATTGAATTCCATGTATAACAGACAAGCACATCTAGACAGAGCTACCATTAATCTAATTATATATTTTATAGATACAAACGTTCAAGTGTATTTGGTATTTCAAACTGTGTGTAAGAGTCCCAAGAATAATATTTAGGTCGACGTGTGGCAAGGTAACTTGTTTTTTTAGGGAAGTGTATGCGTGAAACTGACCCAAGTAATACCTTTCTCAACTGACAAAATATCTCCATATATGCAGTACCACGTATCACGAGCGTCTTCTGTTCTATACTCCTCCCTGATCTAATCACATAAATGATATGGAGATGGCGGTCGCCTTGGTCGAGTGCTTCTACGAAAAGTTGGACGGGATCCGCCCGTCTCTTCTGTATTTGTGCCCACTTGGTCTCTCTCGTTATTGGCATAATCATCGTCGTCTTCAGCATCTGTTTCCTCTGGTTCCGTAGATGAATCACTTGGCCCCTGCACTGAAAAACAGCGGCGAATTTGAGTCGCTCTCAGACGACTTATCACTGCTGTCATCTTCCGACGATACAGATCTCTGACGCGGGCGGAGGTCTCTGGTATGGCGTGGCGTTGCATTGATGAGAACTGAATATGGGCTATAGACCCTTGTCACAGTTCTTTTTTTTTTAATTGCGTCGAACATCGACCATGTGGTGTCTTTACCCATACCGCATCTCCTACTTTGTAGATTCAAGAATCTGTGCATTCAAGTGGCAGTGCAACATCGATACTCTTTATGCGGGCTTGATAGTTATATATGGAGTTAGCTGGTGCTGACAAAGCTGTTGTGTGGTCTTTTGGCGTCACATTTTACCAATATAACGCCTTCATATAGGAATATCCCGACAGAGCAGCGATACGCTTGTGGGTGCGATGGCATTTCTCCCCGATGCCATTCCCTGATGGTTGATAAGTACACTGCAATCTAAATCGGATGCCTCAGTTCTTTGCAAACCTCGCGAACGCCTCCCCACAGAATGCTGCATTATTGTCGCTGAGCAGCTTGGAAGGTGGCCCTCTCTCGCAGAATAATAACTCCAGCTGTCGGATGATGCTGGCAGTGTCATGATGGAAATCTGTCTAGGGCCACAATCTATCAGTGTCAGGTAATGCCGGCCCTCATAATGTATTATGACCATCCCAACCCTGCTCCTATTCTCGCACACATCCAACCGCTCAGCTTTTCAATGCAATGCACAAGAACCGGGTTTATGTATTGACACACTTCGCACTCTCCAACCACCGCCCGAACATCTGCCTTTGAGACCTGAGGGTGGACCGTCTTACAAGATACCAGTATGCCTGCTACGTCGACGGATGGCTTGATTTTGAGTGGATTCCTGCTCTTCTATAGATACGGCGCACACTGGGTCCGTTTCTTTCCAAATCGCTCCCATCCATCGTCGAGGCACTCTGGTGAGATGATCGGCTCAGTTTGCATGGGATCTGACGAGCTCTATGTCAATAGTCAATTTCTATTCCTCCACCAGTTCCTTCATTGTGCTGAGACGACGTCTTATTAACATTTCTTCATGCGCAATCGAGATTTCCCAGACAATCTATCACAAACCCACCAATGCAGAAACGTCGAGTCAGCCTTCAGGTGCACCACAGTCGCTCTCCATTGCAGTTCCATGTTGATGCCTCTCAAGATCTGCTAGGTCGATATGCTTGTCTTTGCATTCTGATCGCAGTCAACAGGCATCTTCAAACACAGATTCGCCGCTTTCTACAACGACACAGTGACTTCGTGTCCATCACCTCACCAATCCGGATTCTTCTGTGACAATCTGGTAAAGATGTCCGTCAGCATCCGAGTCAGAGGTGGGTCCCGCACATCATCATCCCAGCCAGTCGTCATAGAGCTCGAGCGCCATTTTATGAATGCAGTTGCGAAACGGAGCCAGCCACATACTGGCAAATGTTCAGTCAACTTCCCACACAGGGAAAAGATAAGACAATATACGAGATAAAATGGTAATGTAATGGCTGACTGCTTGTCTTCAACTATGCCCGTCTGCCAGGACGTCTAGTCAATCCCTATTTCAGACGTCTGCTCAGGCACACTTGAGTTTGCTCAACACATGTGGTTTATAATGCAACTATACTGAACGGACCTTAGTTACAGTTTCTGGGAGAGAGCGCATTATCTGGCGTGATCAACAGTCTGAACGTACGCTCAAACTTTCGGTCACCATGACTTTCGACTTTGTGCTAGCCCAAGTAATGACGGCAAAACACCGACGTCTCCCAAATAGTTCCGTCTTCCTAATTTCACTCACAAAGCCTGGTCTGTTTTTCAGGCAATTTCCAAAAGTGCCGCTCTACAGGCCGATAGCATCAAGAAGTCATCTTCTTTACAGATTGACCTTGGTGAGATTAGAGTCCGGGTCACATGGCCAGAAAGTGAACATTCTAAACATTCGACCATGAGACATAAAAAGAAAACAAAGAACTATAAAATTTACAGTATTAGGTTTAGTCTCACTGTGATACTATTTGTCGTTGGCGCGGTAAAACGGATGAAAGTTTTCTTAAAACATAAGAAAGTGCTGAGAAACATTGAAACGAGAAGGGTTAATACCAAAAAACCCGTGGGAAGAATTAAGAATTTAATTCAAATATAAACGACTTGAATTTTATGTCGAGCAGTGTGAACAATGGAAAAGTGACCCTGACTTAAGGGGCAATGTTGATTGACACACAGCTGCAAATGCAAGCTGTAAAGCGAAAATTTCATTTTCGTAAACAACGAATTTGGAGATGATTCTCTTGGTCGAAAGTAATTCGTGACAGGAGGTGGGGGTGGATAAGCCATCCACGCCCACTGAGAAGGTTTAGTGAGCGATCATGATATGAGAGATTGGGAGAAGGGAATTCCCCCAAATCATGCCAATATATACGAATGCGCGAAGCGAATTCGCTGGGAGAGAGACGAGTTGGAGCAGAAGAGACAAGGGCAGAAGGGAAATGAGAGGCCCACGTGATTATCTGCCGACGAAAGATCCCGACGAAAGCCCCTTATTTAAGCAATATGCCAAACTTTACCAACAAGAGAAAACCAGATTTTTGCCAGGTCGACAATAGTATCAATTTAGATGCGGGCTGAACTGATATCAAATTGTATGCGCACTCTGATATAAACCAATTATTGTACTGAGGACTGATATAAAAACAGTATTTACTTTTATTCAATTTATTCGAGTCTTATTTTTTTCTCTGTAGGTCATCACCCTGCTTAGACCAGCCCAACACGAAGATACCTGCGACTATTCGGTCTGGGCCTCCTTATGATCAAACTTAAATCCCAACGTGGGATAAGGCAGGTCTGCGATCAAAGCGATCTTCAGCGATCAGTCGCAGTGTTAGAAGTCTTGGACGACCGTTGAGGTAGTTGAATGATTATATCATGCTAATTAAAATATTTCTCTGTGTAAGTGTATGAAAGAAAACTCCTATGCCCATAAGAGAGAGGAGGTGGCACATTTAAAAATATTCAGAAAGAAGACAATCATTTTGCGATTGGGTTCTTAGAGTAGGAGTCAGCTAGGTTTCCTTGAAATCGTCTTGGTACAAATTGTTTTTCTTTACGCAGTTGAGTCTTATCATCATCATCATTTTCCATCCCATGACCGGATGCCGTTTTAGAGTTCTGCGCAGTTGAGTACCTGATTAGTTTCCTCGATATATCTCGGATGCGTGCCAATGTCTTAGTCACTGAACGATCTTCCATCCTTGTGCGTGACATTTATCTTTCTCACAGGATTGATATGGCAAGTCTCTAACTTCTCTATCCTCACTTCCATGGAAAGTGCTCGGACGAACAACATTCCTTGGTTTCACTAGTTCTAAACTTCATGGCTAGAACCGCCATGCCACTTACATTGTAGCAAACCACCTATGTTCCCTCCGTACTCCATCGGCGAGAGGTAAGCTCCAATCGATCTGCTTATTCCCGCAAACCACTGTAAGAGGATGTTTCTCTGATCACTACCTGTTTCAGTCTATTATTAAAAGTTATCTCCCCATCAAACTTCCTCTGAAAGCAACCATCTACGTCGAGTGCCAAACGGACCTGTTAAAGGGTGGACCTTACTGTAAAGAAACCCGCCTCCTCAAATGTATAAAACACACAGACATACACAGACACACACACACACACACACACACACACACACTTTGCTTATGTCACAATACTCAGTTCTACGAGATTCACTATTTCTTTCTACCTATTCTGATACTTACCTGGCACAGGTGTTAACCACAGCCAATGAGGGTTTTAATGAGGTCTGGTTATCGCCACCTGTGATGTAAGTGGAGCTATATTTCTCTTTATTTTAGATTGGAGATGTTTTTCAACCCCGGGGATTCCAGCCAAGAGGATGTTTCCCTGACCGTTACAATCTTAACCTATTCAAGTCTAGAGTTAAACCGTTACCTTCCTCTCCTATCCGTACAAAATGCCTCCTAGAGCAGACCCCGAGTAGCCCTGGGTAGACCTTAAAAACTAAAGAAAGAAGTTCACTCAGCGACGTTGTCAGCCCATCTTTTTCTTAAAGTGACATCTTGTTGGATGGCAGTGGAATGATTATGAGGTGTCTCTATCATTTCAATATTCTCTTCTTGACGGTAGATATGAAATCTTCCAACGGACCTGTTTAATAGTGTCTCATACTGCATCATTTGTCATGCTGTCTACACAGGAGATGGTTATGTAGCAATTCATTTCTAATACTTGTATTATTCGCTGTAATTCTTGTTAGAGTTTTTGGGTATTGTATGTACTACTGAGTCAACCAAAATGAGCTGACTCATTTTATAGTTGACCAATAGAAGGTTTAACCAATCAAAAAGCTCAAAATATTCAATTCGACGTGTATAAAGGCAGCCATGTTTTTTCTCAGAATATTCACTGCCAACCCCCGAGATCTTCGAGGACTGAAGAATTACGGAACAGCTGCTGTAGATTCTATTGGCAATTATCCTGTCTGACTCGTGAGTGTTAATCTTTAACGTTGTTTCATTGAACAGATTACGTACTGCGCTGGATTCTATATTCATAGACTACGACGAACATGGTCAACAATTCTATTGTTAATATCAAAGTTGCACTTACACAGTTCGCTTTTTATTTGTTTTGGGGTTTACTAATCGCTACCGGGCTTAGTGGTTTTGCAAACTAAACAAAACCAATTGATTGGTTGATCATTCTATCTGACAGAACAAGTATTGTGCTCGCAAATACGTCCGCCGTAATCAAACTGGCTTAAGGGAAAACTATTTTTTTCTTCTAGAAATCAGGTGCACGCGTTATGTCCATTTTTAGAGCTTTCTGGTTGGCTGGTAATTGCTTGTGATGTCTCCTATAATTGATGCATAGGAACATATTTGTATAAAGACCACTGGAATGACTAGGAGATGGTGACATTCGATTTCTTTCTTCCACTTCCTAAGCTAACCTTGGTAAATCTGAATAACCGTTTCACTTGTGTTTTTCACCATTTAACAGAAATAGTATCTGTCTATATTTCTGAGATATTCTCCTCATCTTTCTCACTGGATCTAACTAACGCCTTTATCCACTGTGTCATGTGTCCTTGACAGGACCCAAAGAGTGTGAGTTAAATACCTGGTTTAGGCGGTGGAGAACTTGGAGAGGGGAATTAACCGGAGATAACTGATAACTGACATCCATTAGACATGGCACGTGGAACTAGAACAGTCTACCCCAGTGAGCGAAATAAAGGGTTCAGTTCGACATTCCAACTACCTGAAGATGGCCGGAGCGTACAACTGCCTAAACGTTGTAATAAATATGTTAACAGAAATAGTTATGTATTCTGAAATGGTGCCAGAGTTTCGTGTTCAATCCTAGTTAAAAAAAATTGAATGTTGACTTTTTTTTTAGGCAAATAAGCATGCTATCATCAGCGATGTTTCGACTTGAAGGCACGCTTAAAAAAAACGTTGATTTATTATTTTCGGTGTGATTCCTTGTTTTCAAACATGCCCATCTGTCCAGGGGTCGTTTGTCTTTCCTTCAGCACCCAAAGAACTAACCTGTAGCTTATACAGCAATTATGCTGAGCGGACCGTCGTTGCAGTTTAAGTAAGTATTCTGCCAGGGCCAGATACGGTTTTTGAACTCAGAGTTGTTCTTCTGAGCGGACCTTCGTTGCAGTTTAAGTAAGTATCCCGCCAGGGCCAGATACGGTTTTTCAAATCAGAGTTGTTCTTCTTCTATAATGGTTTCTAACTACGGTTATAGAATCCGGTTTACATCGATATTTAATCCATAGCTGGAGTGAGAAGAGCTGGATTCATCACTTGTTGAAGGGTACTCGTGCGAAAGGTTCTCAATACGGGAATACGAACTCTGCTCGCTGGTTTCTCGTTCTTAGATTCTAACCATTGCACCACCTGCGCATCCAGTAATTTGACAGGTTATGGAAGTGTTGTTTCTACAATTTGAACGTTCTACCGTATTCAGATAAGAAAATAACAATCGATAAACCTTTCACTTATGAATGGGAAGGTTTTGTTTTTTTTTAAATTAGATTTAAAGTGGACGAGAAAATTCTGAAAATCAAGCACTGTATCGTTTGAATGAATTAAGAAGAGAAAATGAAAGTCATTTACCTCACAGTAGCGATTTTCCAAGCGTAGCTCTGATGTGACACAAGGCCGAAAGTATGGGGCACACAGTGAGGATCGAACTCACTACTCAGTCGTAATAGTTCTAGCGAGACAAGTTTGCTAACCATTACACCGCCTCGAGATGCCCCATTTACCTCATAGTATGGGAGAAGAAGAAGCAGCGACAGGCGATTCCTTTTATAAAAAGGTATTGCGACAGACCAGGGAAGGAGGCGAATTATGGGAAGGAAGAAAAGCTATAAAGCTCGATCGAAAAAGTAGTCGGTGATTTTATTCGTTTCGTACGAGAAAGGGTAAATCTCACTTATATATTTTTCTTTTTTTGGAATAGTCTATTTTGACGTGTGAGGGGAAAAAGTAAGTGATCAAGTTTTGTTGACGTTTTTCTGTCTAGTCGCGTTGTTTTTTTTGTCATTGTTTGATAGTCATTATTTGCAATACTGTATTTTTTAATTGTTTGTTTACGACAGGAGCTGAGGTCGCAAACCCATCGCTGTGTCAGTCTTCTGGGCCACAAAATTCTCCGGTGCTGTCAACGTCAGCATGGGTTTCAAACAGGCCCAGGAGAAAAGACAAAACGTACTATGCTAATATTCAGGAAAAGTATCAGCAGTACATTTCTGGTAGTGATCTAATGACTATTGAAGAACTTTTAGAGTGAGTAAGCGCTCGGACCCTCTCCCTGTTAACAACGAATGTTAAAACTCTAAATCTGATTGTTGTTAGCAGGTAGGCCATGGAGCAGGCTATAAAAAAAACTCCAAATAGCACCGAAAGTACTGGCAAAAAGGAATCATGTCATGTGAGACATCCTGCTGGCGACGGAAAAAGTGGCCAAACGGTTGGCGGGAAATATACAACCAAGACCGTTAGACTCCAGACTGATTACATGGACACTCGCTAAACGCGGATCTCTCTGCATGGGGTGCCCCTGGACATTACTGAAGACCACCAGGAGTCCTTCTTTATGAAATACGGGAAGGTGGGGGACGTCACATCTGTATTGATCCAATCGGGCTTTGCTACCGGCAATCTTACGCTGTCAGTACACCTAACATATAAAGAATTCCTGAATATCCTCATTGAAAATGAGGAGGACCTAGGTGAAGGAATCTCCTCCACTTCCATGAACAAATCAAGTTGCGGCTGACATTCCTCAGTTTCGCCGAATTAAGCGACTACCTGCGAGGGTAAGATCACAGAGGGCGGAGTTTACTTGGTATTCAAGAGGGTCAGCAGTGGCAAGTCGCCGGGGCTTGATGGTCTGTCCTATGAATTGTGCTTGAGACTGTCGACATCTTTCTGCCGATTTGGACCGTCGTGTTCAACAACTGGTTCTGGTGACCGTCCCCGATCGGATATCCAGGGTTGTGATCGCGCTGTTGAAAAAGGAATACGGATGGTAGTTAATTACAGGCTCATAACTCTGCTAAATACAGATTCAATGATTTTTGTCATGATGTCTGACGGAGCGTTTGAAGTCAGTTGCCAAGATTCTATTGGGGCTCGTACAGAACTGGCCTGTGAAAGGACGGACAATTCAGAGCAACCTTCATCTGATCTGTACGATCTTAGAGGGTGTAAAAGACGACGAGCAAGCCGCACTGACCAGTTTGAGTCAGTACAAGGCGTTCGATAGAGTCGACCATCAGCACCTGACTTCTGTCCTGCAGATCGCCGGATTCAAACCCGACTTCTGAAGGTGGATCAGCCTCCGGTATCGTTTCGTACAAGGCTGTCGTACAGGTGAACAGAAAGCGGTCGCACGCTTTTACGCTGTCTCGGTCAGTTCGTCAAGGTTGTCTTCTGCTGGAACTACTTTACGTTTTGGCGTTGGAGCCCCTCCTCCGCTGGCTAAGGAACAGAGCATACAGTTCGACCTTACGTGGAATTGGTGTCCCTATTGTGGCTCGAGCAAGGGTTTCCGCGTACACCTATGACGTATCCATTTTTGTGTTGTGCCGCAGTGACATTTTGGTGATACAGAAGACGCTTGCATGGTAGGAGATCACGGGAGCCAAGTTTAACTGCATAAAGTCTTCTGATTTGCGGTTAATTAACTGGAAGGGCGTCGATCTTCCGGGGACGTTTCGTTGGACGGACAGACGGACCCGTTCGCATTCTTGGAGTGTGGCTCTAGCTCGGGCTCCAGCTGAATAAGGATTGGTCGGAGGTACAGTCTGGACTTAGCCCTGAAGGCAGTTGCCCATGAAGGGTGCGCCACGTACGTCTTCCCTATCTTCTTTTACCGGTTATCTGTACCCCCGCTCTGCAAGGACTGTAAGAAGGCGCTCGAGCTCTTGATCTCCTCTCTGTGGGGTGGTGACAATCATCAGATCTGCAGAGAGGTCAGTGTCCAACTTCCGTGTCATGGAGTGATGTAAATGTCACACTTGGTGACTTTTAGCGTACCTGGCAATTGATTCGGAACTCGTTATCTCTCAATGACATAGCATTCAGAGAGGACTGAGTGGATTTGCCCAATTGTCATCGGTGTGACCTTTGTCTAGAGGAAACGACTACACACTTCTTCTACCACTGTGCTCATGTGCGCCCGTTCTGAGTTGACGGCTCGTATCCAACCAGAACTTCTTGTGTCCATCGTTCTCGTATACGCGTGCGATAATGTGTCGCACTCGTATCTAGGGTGAGACGAATAGTGCTCCTCTAGCCGTGGCAAGAATGGCCGTATGGACGTATCGAATGTGGGAAATCTTGTGATATGAATGCTATTTTCATCAGGATCTGGTCGCATCCTTTGGGCATCAACTCAGCACGAAAATCAGAATTGATAGAAAGCGTTTTTCATCGACAGATTTCAGCGAAAGGTGGGTAAAATTGGCAAGCTTGGTTCGAGTAAACGGGGCCTGCCTTGATTTTCTTTACTAATGTCCCCTTTTGACACAACGGGGCGATTTCCTGTCGAACCCGACCCTGGTTAAGATAGACCCTCTCTGCATACCTAGTTAAGGCGAGTAATTATTGTTCCCGACCTATTCCCGACATTTTCTTTTGTTATGAACCACATCGAGATTCCCAACCACCCCAGTTTTTTTCCCGTTTGTATTTCATTTCAACTGGGACGGTCTTTGATTTTCTCACTTCACCATTTATTTTTATCCTTCTCTCTCCGTTAGTGAGTGATCGTCTTGATTCAGTCTATAGGCTGAATACAGTGGTGCTCTTATTCTTGTCGGATGGACGGGACCTATTACCTTCTGTTAACTTTAGTTTGAATGTTTTGTAAAAATTTTAGTTTCGTATTTTGGGTTAATTCCCTCCGCCTCAAGTCAGGATAATATATTTTTATAACGAAAAAAACTTTGAACTTTTTAACAGAATGAATATTTTATGACAACGAGAATTTTTGTAGGTTTCCTGTGAATATGTGGTATTCTGGTATATGTAGGATTAAACGGTGATGAATACATTCTTGTGGTGAATGAGCAAATTGTAATGGATGAATGGGGCTTGAATCTGTTTAGCTAGGTCTAGGATATTTAATGTTAACCAGTCTTACCCCACTTCCACTTCGGCCTTGTGCCCAAATTGTTATATTTTATACAATAAATAATCGTTTCGTAATAGAAAGGTCGGGAGAGAAGAAGTGAGGTGTGAAGGGCGAGAGAGATCATTGGAGAAGATGTTTTTATTTTATTTTTATATTTTAAGCCACACATTCGTAAAAAAGAAATAATAAAAAAGAAAACACACACACACACAAAATACGTAAAGCATAGTGACATCTAAGTTTATATATTTCATATAATAATATTGGAAAATGCCAGTAAAATGTCGTAAGCCGAGTCGTTTTAAGGAGAGAAAATTATTAAAGCGAAAAAGTCAGAAGAAATTAAATAGCGAGATGAACAGAGGAAAAAGAAAGCAAACAAGGAAGAAAATTAGGTTATGCGCCATCAGAAAATCGAAGTGAAAAATATAAGTACATACAAAGAATATAAAAGATTTGACAAGAAGAAAAAGAAAAAAAGCAGACGATCGAAAACTGTCATATTGAATAACTATTTTGTTCTTATCCTATAGTTTATCGAAACCAGAATTGAGAAGAACGTGGCAGTAGCGAAGAAACGTTTAGCGGAAGTATTATTTGTTTTTAGATTTTCTTTGTCTAAATTGTCTAGCCGTTTCTTTGTAATTTAGAGCTGATTAATCAACCATTCTTATTCAAATCAAGAAAAAGCAAAATAAATATATCAGAAAACCATCATTTCCATGCCTTTGCTAAGAGACGAAGAGTGATTTTTAAAAAAAAAATTAACTCCAAATTTTTTTCAAAATTTCGGTCACTAGTACTTTTTTATTTAAATTATTTACAAGTGAACGGAACGATCGATTGGTTGGTTGTTTTTGTCTAGTGCCATATCAACCTTTAGGGATAATAATAGTGTAGTGATACAAGATTTACTATTTAACCTATAACTGGCAGGAGAAGAGTCGATTCATGCCTTCCCCAAGAGTATTTGCGCGTAAGTGAATATAACGAACCCGACTGGAATTGGAACTCGGATCTCCAATTATCAATTCCGAGTCATTATCTGTTATACCACCCGCACATCCAAGCTTAAAGTGCCTAGTATTCGCCTAGAGGTTGCTTAAATTCGGTGATCGAACAGAAACCGGTGTTTCAACGTGATGTGGCCGTAAGTCGCGGAACGGCCGAAACGTTGTGATAACAACAACAAAGATAAGGACGATAAATAATGATAACACTTTATTCCAGATATTCAGATGCAAGTGCGTCTACTTATAACGAAACAAGAATAATTCACCCTGATCTTGGATGGGCCCGAGATGGATGGGAACCTGTTAGGGTTCCAGCTATGGGTAAATATGGCCCCTCAATAAAAAAACTTTATAAGTATAAAAATACATTTTAATAGTAAAAATCCCAGTAATACATTTTTATATAAAAAGACCAGCGCTCATATTGCAATTTTTGTTGTTATCGCTTTTCTCTGGCACTCCTTATTACTGGTTCCAATATTGTATTCATTTCTATGCTCGGTTGGCTCAGGAGATTTTTGTGACCTAGCATATGTGCTGATTCCTTAAGTTTACGAATTTTCCAATAGTGTTCTATGTTTATGATTGCAAACTGATCCCACAGAGAGTAGTGATATCCATTCTCTCTCCATATGTGTTAAGCCACGCCTGATTTTTCTACTTCCCCTCGTGTTACTGCTTTCTGGTGTTCTTGAAACCTTACCATAAGTGGGTGGCCTGTCTCCCCTTAATATTTCTTTCCCTGGCTGCACGGGATGGAGTACCCACAGTCTTTAGTCATGTTCTCCTCTATGGGGAGTCTTACTCGGGAGAGATATCTGCGAAGTGTCGTAAAGCTTTTGAAGGTTGTCCTGATGTTATATGGACCGCAGATCCATTGTATTTTCTCTGATAACCCCTTCACATCAGGCAGGCAGACTGTTTTCTGAGTGTTGTTGTCCTCCTCTTGTGCCCGCCTATCCCAGTTTGTTCTTAAGTTATTAACTTAAGAATTAATATTCATCAGAAAATTCAAATAAGAAACCACGTAATTTTCACGGGTATTTCTAGGTATTACTAATATTCAAAGGTGCACACATACAGGGTGCGATGTGTAAATTTTGGCCATTTAACATTTTTATTTCGCGCATATTTAAAATGTTTTAAAATTGAAATTAAATAAAACAGATTCTAACCTAAACATCTTTTAAAATTGTAATTAAATAAAACGTACTCTAACCATAACACCTCTCTCAAAGCAATCCAAACACTGAAAAGAATCCAAGTGAACACCGAAAGTCAAATGAAATTAATAAGTTAGAATATAATATTGAACATTAAATGTCCTTTATACATACATATATACATTTATAATACTAAATTTATAAATAAAAGTTTATTGAATTAGTGAAATAATTTAACCACCTTTGCCGTCATTGTCATAAAGTTTACATAAAATAAAATAAAATAAAATAATATTTACTTATACTCGATAAGAATAAATAATTTTAAATACTGTAAGTAATCCTAATAAATTTACTTGGTTTTTAAATAGAAGTATAGTATATTAAATATTAAAAATAATTTTTTAGAAAGGTGGATAAAACATATTCTAACCTAAACAGTCCCTCAAAATCTTTAAATATACAAATAGAAAAAATACCATAAGAATTTTTGCCGTTAGAAAAAACCCAGATGGCATGAATTTAGCGGATGTCAGAATTTGTTAAAAGATACATCCCTACCCATCCCTAAACATAACCCCGCTTTCAAATGTAACTATTAACTGATACAACGAAAATTAAAAATTGAAATCTCTACCACCCCTTATCTAGATGAATGGATTTATCGGTAACCTTGGAAACCCTCAAACTATGAATCTTCCCTGTGCCGTTAACAACCGTAAATTTTAAAAAGTAAGTTACGCTACTGTGTAGCGGTAAAACCATATTTTAAATCTATTAATTTATAATATATATATATATATATATATATATATATATATATATGTTGCGTATATTTTTTATTTTGTTGTTTTCTTCCTTGGCGCGGTCAGTCATGGATCTTCACAGATTTTATTTATTCATTATTCGTGAATTGCCAGGACTTCTTTTAAAATATTTTTCATTGAATTTTCGTTACTTTTACAATAGGTTGCAATACAGTTTTCTTTCTAAGCAGATCACCATCCAGATTTAGTGTGCCTAATCTCCTCTACTATTCAAATCTAGTGTGCCTAATCTGCCCTACTATTCCAATCTAGTATGCTTAATCTGCCCTACTATTCCAATCTAGTGTGCTTAATCTCCTCTACTATTCAAATCTAGTATGCCTAATCTGTAAGACTATTCCAATCTAGTATGCTTAATTTGCCCTACTATTCTAATATAATGTGCCTAATCTGCTCTACTATTCAAATCTAGTGTGCCTAATCGCCACTACTAATAAAATCTAATGTGCCTAATCTGCAAGACTATTCCAATCTAGTATGCTTAATCTGCACTACTATTCAAATCTAGTGTGCCTAAACAGCCCTACTATTCCAATCTAGTGTGCTTAATCTGCCCTACTATTCCAATCTAGTATGCTTAATCTGCCCTACTATTCTAAACTAGTGTGCCTAATCTGCCCTCCTATTCTAATCTAGTGTGCTAAATCTGCCCTATTATTTCAATCTAGTATGCTTAATCTGCCCACCTATTCTAATCTAGTGTGCCTAATCTGCCCTACTATTTCAATCTAGTATGCTTAATCTGCCCTACTATTCAAATCTAATGTGCCTAATCTGCCCTACTATTCCAATCTAATATGCTTAATCTACCCTCCTATTCAAATCTAGTGGGCCTAATCTGCCCTACTAATCAAATCTAGTGTGCCTTATCTCCCCTACTATTCAAATCTAATGTGCCTAATCTGCCCTATTATTCAAATCTAGTGTACCTAATCTGCCCTACTATCCCAATGTAGTGTGCCTAATCTGCCCTTGTATTCTAATCTAGTGTGTCTAATCTGCACAACTATTCGAACCTAGTGTGCCTAATCTGCCCTACTATTCAAATCTTGTGTGCCTAATCTACCCTACTATCCAAATCTAGTGTGCCTAATCTGCCCTACGATTCCAATCTAGTATGCTTAATCGCCTCTACTATTCAAATCTAGTGTGCCTAATCTCCCCTACTATTCAAATCTAATATGCCTAATCTGCCTATTATTCAAATCTAGTGTACCTAAACTGCCCAACTATTCAAATCTAGTATGCTTAATCTGCCCTACTATTCAAATCTAGCGTGCCTAATCTGCCCTACTATTCAAATCTAATGTGCCTAATCTGCCCAACTATTCTAATCTAGTGTGTCTAATCTGCCCTACTATTCAAATCTAGCGTACCCAATCTGCCCTACTATTCAAATGTAGCGTGTCTAATCTGCCCTACTATTCAACTCATAGTAATAGGAATAATTGATGAATCCATCCTTTTTTCAAATGTCCTTTTTGCAAACGTTAAAAAAACAAAAAACTTAGACCTGAATTTGAACATGTCTCTCCGAATCTAATATACGCGATAATGACCGGTACTCTACCCACACATTTAATATAAATATTACTACGAAAAAGCACCAGAACCGCTGAAAAATTAAAACTTTCTTACAAAATTGTAAAAAATTGAAATTATATCTTTTTAGGGAATAGAAAAAGCTGCTTTTCTTTGTAGAATAAAATGTATAGTTTTAGAATGGAATTTCTTTCTTTTATTTGAAAGACAAAACCTTTCATTTTACAATTAATAAATGTATCGACATCACAAAATATAACCCACTTCAATGTTTACTTTTTCTTCGGTTGGCGCCTTACCAGTTTCGTATGTTGAACATAAAACTTTATTAACCTCACTTTGTGGCATCACCACCGGGCTATTTAAGCTTAAATCCCAGAATGATTTTACCTGCGTAGAATTTTCAGCGAAGACCAAACTAGATAAAAATATGTTATCCATTACAGCTGCAAGAAAGGACGGACTTATGAGACTTCATTTAAAAGGAGTTATTTTCTTGTAATGGTTTCGTTTCACCGGTTTTGTAATTACGATGATTTTGCCTTCTTTTTCTTTCCGTTTGTTTTTTTTTTTTGCGATGCATTTAATATACATTTATTTGCTGTCAAATACAAAACGTGTTAACCGAAAGGATGCTTTTAAAAGACCAAACATTTGTATATTAGCAGATAAATAAAAGAAAATAATTAGAAATTCGGAAGAATGTTCTGTTGTCCGATGACTGCAACACAAAGTAATTTTAAATTGTAACTAATTTTCTTTGTTCGAAGTCAGGATTTTACTAATGTCGAAAATGTTTACTTCATGACAATTTCAAATTAACTGGCGAGTCTTTTAAAGACGTAGTCGGTCAGGCTTTGCAACAGTTTTCTCTTGATTATCTGTAAAATGTCATAACTTCTGGGAATAATCAAAGAATTTATTAATAAGAAGATTTGATATTGATGCATGGAGGATTTCACAGCGCTACTATCCTTCATAGTCAGCTTATGAATTTTTCAACCCGCCCTCGTAATTGTATACGAATTTAACGTGCTAACCCCAACGTAAGGCGGCCTCATCTTTGGAGAGTTTTGGAGTCTTTGCTTAATAAATCTTACATGTAATATCACCGGTTATATATATACGCTTACAAAGTCGAGCTGACGTTTCGCATCCTAATACGAAACAAGACGATGAAAGCCCCATCACGCCGTTGAGAAAGTGAAGTCGAGATGCCTGGTCAGGATTACATTACAGGCATTTCTTTGAATCATTTCAAGAATCTCGATATGCACAGCCGGAACACAAGCCCAGATATGGCAGCAATATTTCATGCACGGTCGAATGGTAGATTTATAAATGTCCAAGAAGGGACGACAGAGTGAACGAACATTCCTCGCAACGAAACTAGCAATTGATTCAATGTAATCAATTCACTTCATGTCGATATAAAACGTAAATACAAAAAGTTGCTCTCCTGGAGTTTAGCATCAGCCATATGCTGATGGCAAGCAGAAACGGTACTCTAAAGCAATAACTATATACAATTATATATGCTCGACAGAAGATAAACAAACAGAAGAAAATTAAAGAAGGAAAGGTTATGATCTCGAAAAGCAGCTCCAGTCTGTGGTTGATTGGGGCAGAAAATGACTTGTAAACTTTAATGTCTCCAAAACGAAACTGCTCTCCTTTATCCAACGCAGAGAACCCTCCCTGCATCCCATCAGAATGGCTGATGCCCAACTCCTCGAGAGCGTCTCGTTACGCCTGCTCATAATGTGAAAAAAAAAATACATTGAATCAATAGCTTCATCTATCGCAAGGAAAGTTGGTTCTCTGTGTCGTGCCAGAAAGTTTTTTTGTCGTCTGAGTCCATCCTTCAAATCTATAAATCGACCATCCGTCCCTGCATGAAATATTGCTGTCATATGAGGTCTGGTGCCCCAGCGTTACGTCCCGAGGTCCTAGACAAAATTCATAGACGAATATGCAATGCGATAGGTCCTGATCTGGCATCTCGTCTACATTCGCTTTCTCACAGACTTGCCGTGGATTCCCTCTGTCTCTTCTACAAGTATTTTCACGGCAACTGTTCTGACGAGCTACTTCCCAGACTTCATGAATTTAAGCGTACTACTAGACTGGCATCTCGGTCCCACCCTTTCACTGTCAAAACGGTTAAATGTAACCGTCTCTTCTACTCAAACAGCTTCTTCTCTCGCACTTCCCGTCTGTGGAACTCTCTTCCTCTTATCTGCTTCCCTGATAACTCTAATCTTCAAATATTCAAGTGTAATGTCAATCGACATCTGATACGTTCATCTTGTTTCCTGTCCTTCTCCGTATCCTTTCCTCAAACATGTCTCTTGACTCTTGTTCTCAATCCTCTGTAACCCCTTGCGTGCTAGTGGTACTCCTGCCTTTCTTGGGGTGAATTGCTTAAAAAAGCTACAGAAGAAATTAATCTGGATCAACGTGTTTTTTATAGTTATAGGTAAGTTTATTTTAATACAAATTTAAAAAGAAAATCATTAATCTTCGTTTATTTTAGATACATTTTTTAAACCAATAATCCCCGTATAATATATGGACTGCGTTAACTAGATATTTTTTTATTAAAATTTAAATCATGTAGCGGTGTGTCTCCATACAGCACCTGACGATTGCGTTGTGTATGAAAATCCGAGTCGTGCTACCGTTGAGGAAAAATGTATGTTTATTAATATATATATTGCATATATTTTGGCGGCATGTTTTCATTAAGATATGTACCATTAAATAATTTAGACAAGCTTTGTCTACTTATTTTTAATAGGATCCTCTCGTAATAAAGGACATTTTCTTTTGGTATACTTATTAAAGAAAGAAAGAAAATTACGGTGTTGATGCATATTCATTTTATTCCGAGTACTTTCGACATTAGCGCAATGTCGTCATCCGGGTCTTGTCTTTTCTAAGACAAAAAATGTTGTGTTCACCATTTTTCTAAAACAAAATTGTTGTGTTCATCTGAAAATTAATTTTATTTTACGTCTGAAGCGAAAAACACTAAGGACATGTACTGTACAATTTTAAATTTTATCACGTAGGCTCACCTGCAAATGTCTAGGGAGGTAACTAAATATTTAATGAGATATGCCTTAATATATGTATGTGTGTGTATGTGTGTGTTTCACGCCGATCGTAGTCCTTATTATTATGATTATAATTAATAGCTCGAGGTGAACGAATGAGATTTAAAATGTCGAGGAACAAGTCAAACGTAAGAGACTGCGCAGTAAATCTTTCGCTAGAGAGATTTTCAAAGTGCATCTACAGTTTAGCTATAAATTTTATTAATGCTTCTGTCATTTGAACAAGGGTCAAGGGAGTAGCCAACCATTGAGAGATTCGAAAATCATTAGCCAATTAGGAATTGAGCGTTGATGATTTTACACGACACAATGACACTCCAATGAAATTGTTAGAACTGAACATACAACTACTGTGTTTATAGAATTATAAAAGCGCAATGCGACCCGCTCACATATGTGAGTACAAATCGTTTCTCATTTTGAGTCAACTGCAGGACGAAAAGCTTTCCCAAAATCATTCCATTATGACTGTCAAATGTTTGAACGCAATCTTCAGACCATATGAGATGGAGAGTACCTATAAGTTAGTTATTAAGGTATTATAGTTAGAGAGTTTAAACATGGCTGTCGTCATTTGGTGTTGATCTCTTTGTCTACACTGCTTACGTTTACAGACTCTCTATCCCGCATATTGAGTCATTTTACCCTATAAATATAGCATACCATAAAAATATTTCATATATTTCCTAATCAATTCACCCCAAACAAGGCGATAATACTACTAAGACGCAAAGGGTTTGTGGAACTGAAAGAAAACGAGAAAGCTTTTGAAGGAACCGAAAACCCAATTCTACACAGGAAACAAGGGATAAAATTCTAAAATTCTTGTGCAGCTCAATAGAATGGAGACAGTGTGAACCGGATGATAGTGGAACCTATCAACTATTAATATATATATATATATATATATATATATATATATATATATATATATATATATATATATATATATATATATATATATCGGTGGCATGCTGGAGTAGTGGAGAGCCGAGTTCGAATTCCAGTCGAAACCATTACATTAACTTACGTGCTTGGGAAAGGTATTAATCCTCTTGTTCTCCCTCCAGGTATGGGTAAATAGCAGGACAGACTGGGATCTATAGCCTTGGATGGCAACTGGTCTAGGAGAAGGACAATTCTGAATTCAAAACCTACGGAGGGTCGTTTGGGGACCTTGTGGCACGTAGTGCACCAAGTTTCTGCATTCGGCCCTTCAAAAAGTGTTGTTGGTTCTGCGCAAAGCCTTTACCAATATAAAAAATGTTCTGGTGTCTGGGCTATCGGTTCCTAGGATCTGAGCTGATTGATCCCCATACGTCAAATACGACGGAAGAGTCCACCATATTAAGAATAAGGCACGGTCGAGTAGTGGATAGCGGATCGGATTGAGAGCCGACTTCGAATTCCAGTCGAATTCATTACATTCACTTATGTGATAATACCCTTAGGAGATTTATTAATACACTTCTCCCTCTAGCTATGGTGAAATAGCAGGACAGACTTGGCTGGCAATATAAATATATATATATATATATATATATATATATATATATATATGAAGAAATATAGTCTTAAGATGTGCTATATTTATGGGATAAAGTGCTCAATATCAGAGATAGAGCGTGTGTAAATATAAAAGTGAAAATAGAAGTCAACACTTAGAGGCGACAGTCTGTTTCATGCTAGATGCAATCGTCAGGCCACGAGTGCTGTTATTTTTCTCGGCTATTTATATATACGGGTCAGTGGTGCATTGTTGGTGGTCTATTTTGGCGGTTATATATATATGTATATATATATATATATATATATATATATATTATAAATTAACTGATTTAAAATATGGTGTCGAAAAAAACATATTTTAAATCAGTTAATTTATAATTTAAATGCTCTGTAAATTTACATTGAGCACTATTTTGTAAAAATAAAAATAGAAAATATCAATAAGAACACCGGATTATATATCTTACTCTTTTTTCTTTGTATTTATTTATTTATATATATATATATATATATATTTATTTATTTATATATATATATATATATATATATATATATATATATATATATATATATATATATATATATATATATATGTGTGTGTGTGTGTGTGTGTGTGTGTGTGTGTGTGTGTGTGTGTGTGTGTGTGTGTGTGTATTATGAATTAAATCTCTGGCGCACAGTGACTGACCACTACAGTCAATTTCATGTTTTCACGCCATCGTCAGGCGGTCGGCAGCTGTTTTGCGAAAATGCTCCGTGTGGCATTGAGAAATTTTGTCTGCTCCCGCAAACTATTTCTGGTTGTTTTTTTTGTTGGTTTTTATTTCTGAGGGGGTACAATTGGCCGGATTGGTGCTTTCCCCTTTCCAGCTGAGTTTGTGTTGTTGTGTGCATGACAACATAAGAATTGTCACAACTACATCTAAAACGTCTTAATCAATAATAAAAAAAAAAAACTTGAAGGAGGAATTTACTCTATCAAATGCAGGAATTGCCAGAATAAATACATTGGAGGAACCTCAGGAAGTTTAAACAAAAGAATATATGAACACAAAAGGGACATTAAAAAAACAACAACACACAAACGCATTGGTTCTTCACTGTAACGAAACTGACCCCAATTTTGACATAGGGAATGCTACTTTGATTAAAAGATAAAATAATTTACTAAGGCGAACATATCTGGAAAGTCATGGTAAATCTGTGTTTAGGCTCTTACAATAAATCAGTATTCTTGGTGGATTTTCTGCTGTCACAATGTGGGATAGTCAGGGACAAAGGTGATGGAGAGAAAAAGAATACAGATGAATTTGGCTAGATTGAAAAAATATGCTTTCAAAAAATATTCTTTCAAGAAAAACATTCTCTCAAACATTTTGAAACTACCAGCGTCTCTCGTTTCTTGCGCATGTGTAGACGTGTCAACATCAAGTAAGCCATTCCGATGAAATTCTAACGGACGAAAAGCGCCACAAAAACTTTTTTTTTCCAATTTGTCATACTATTTTATAACCCACCTCTCTCTCCTTATATATAACGGATATATATATATAACGGATATATATATATATATAACGGATATATCATTCAATAAATAAGGTGAATTTTTCGGTATAACGACTTCTAATGCAGATAGAAGCTTACTCTTTATTATTTGTTTTTGTTTTACTTCTTTTTCACATGGATTTAATTTCTTTTGCAGATTAAAAAAAAACTTTGAGAGTTTTGGCGATTAACAAAGATGGCCGACCAAGAAGCATGCTCCAGGATTGAACAGCGGTCAGTTATCAAGTTTTTGGTTGCTGAAGGGTGCAGCAGAGTTGAAATACTTAGGAGAATGTCAACTGTGTATGGTGCCACATGTTTCAGCCAAAACAATGTCTACAAGTGGGTAAATTTTTTAAAGAAGGACGGAGCAGTGTTGAGGATGAAGACAGGCCTGGGAGGCCTACAGAAGTGAGGTCTCCTGAGGTGATCGAATCAGTCAATGACCTCATTCAGTCTGACAGAAGGGTGACAGTGGATGACATTGCAAGGACTTTGAAAGACATAAAGAACAAACTCAGGGCTCATCAGTCAGAAGGAGTCATCTTGCATCATGACAACGCAAGGCCTCACACAGCAGCCCAAACGGTGCAGACCACCAACGAGCTGGGCTGGGAACTGCTCCCTCATCCCCCTTACAGCCCAGACCTTTCCCCTTCAGACACTTTCACTTGTTTGGTCTCTTGAAAGCGTTCACGAGAGGCACGAAGTTTAAAAGTGACGATGAAGTCAAAAGTGTTGTGAGCGACTGGCTGAGACATCAGTCCAAAGATTTTTACGCCTAGGGAATACGGAAGCTTGTGCACAGATGGGAAAAGTGTGTAACAGTGCTGGGAGACTACGTTGAAAAAAAAGTAAACTTCTATCTGTATTAGAAGTCCTTATACCGAAAAATTCACCTTATTTATTGAATGACCCTCATATATATATATATATATATATATATATATATATATATATATATATATATATATATATATATATATATATGTGTGTGTGTGTGTGTGTGTGTGGTTGATGATATCTACCCTGAGTCTCAGTGTGGCTTTCGTGCAGGTCGGGGCACCATAGACATGATTTTCTCCCTGAGACAGGTTGCTGAGAAAGTTCGTGAAAGAATCAGGAGTTGTATATGGTGTTTGTAGATCTCACAAAAGCATTTGACACTGTGAACCCGGCTGCTTTGTGGAAGGTTTTGCGAAAGCTCGGTATACCCGAGAACATGTTGCAAGTTATAATATCATTCCATGAGGGAATGAAGGCTAATGTTGTTTCAAATGGTGAAACCTCTTATTCCTTTGGCGTCACAAATGGCACAAAGCAAGGATGTGTTATGGCGCCAGTACTATTTGCCCTCTACTTTTCCGTAATGCTGAAACATGCATTTGCTGAGACCGAGGATGGGGTCAAAATTCAATTTAGGACAAGTGGTGACCTTTTCAATCTTCGGAGGTTTAAAGCCAAAACTCGAACTCGAACCAGTGTAATTCGTGACTTACTGTTTGCTGATGATGCAGCGCTTGTGACTACTGCTTTTGACGAAGCTCAGCACCTGATGGACAGATTCTCTGCTGCTTGCAAAGCATTCGGCTTAACAATTAGCATTAAAAAACTGAAGTTGTTCACCAGCCAGCCCCAGCACCAAAGCAAATAAGAGGCATCAAGTAAAAAACCCACCCGTTCATGTTTTTCCCGGAATACCAATGCAAGTTGATGGACATAATCTGAAGTATGTAAAGAACTTTAAATATCTTGGCAGCAAAGTTAACTCAAGTGGAACACTGGATGATGAGATAGTCAATAGAATAGCAAAAAGATGAGGACAATAGTCCGAATAATATAAATAGTGTACAATATCAAGAAGTCCAACGAAACTCATTGAGTTGAGGATAAATTACGGACTGGCAGAAAACGGTTAATTTCTAAGAGAATGAAAAGAAAAAAAAGTGTTTGAGCATGTCGCCCAAGAAAAACTCCCCCCGCAGATTGTCTTATGCTAGAATCTATCTAGAACAGGGGAGTAAATATTGTTTTATGATCAGATGAAACCAAATTAAAAGTATTGATCACATTCGTGCGCTTCGTCCACCGCAAAGAAAGTTGCCGTGCCAGGAATTTTTTCTCGCCGGAGGCGATCCTTCAAATCTACAAATCAACCATCCGCCCTTGCATGGAGTATTGCTGCCATATATGGTCCGGTGCCCCTTCTGTTTGTCTCAAGGTTCTTGATAAGATCCAGAGACGGATATGCAATGCAATTGGCCCTGATCTGGCATCTCGTTTGCAGTCGCTCTCTCACAGACGTGCCGTCGCCTCCCTCTACCTTTTTTACAAATACTTTCATAGTAACTACTCCGAGCTGCTTTCCTACTAGGCTGGCATCTCGCTCACACCCTTTCACTGTCGAAACTGTTAAATGTAGCCGTCTCTTCTACTCCAATAACTTCATATCTCGCACCTCTCAACTGTGGAACTCCCTCTCCTCTTCCTGTTTCCCTGATAGCTATAATCTCTAACTATTCAAATGGAATGTCAATGGACGTCTTCAGATGCCTTGATCTATCCCTTATCCTTCTCTTCATCCTTTCCTCTATCACTCCTATTTGCTCTCGCTCCAACTCTCTGTAACCCCTTGCGTACTAGTGGCTTCCCGCCTTGCTTGGTGTGAAACGCTTTAAAAAAATCTCTCCCGTTATGTATCGAAGAAAGTGAATGAAGCCCACAAACCAAAAAATACACGCCCTACAATTAAGCACGCTCTGCTCTGGAGATGTTTGGCTGTTCTGGACCAGGAGAACTAGTGAGAGTACAGGGTATCATGGAAAAGAGCAGTATTTTGCTAGTTTTAAAAGTAATATAAAACAAAATGCAGGAAAGCTGTTTTTAGGGGGTCACTAGAAGTTCCAGTATGACAATGCCACGAAACTCATAGCATGAATTGTTACAAAATACTTAGTAGACATCAAAATTAATGCGTTGGCATACCATGCACAAAGTTCTGACCTAAACACCATTGAAAATTTATGGGCATATTTAAAGAAAAAGGCAAGAAAAAGAAGTTCTTTGAATTTGGAGGATCTGGAAGCTATTGCAAAGGAAGAATGGAGCAAAATACCTATCAGTGTGTGTTGTGATATTGAAAGGAACTATTAAAAATCATTAAAGGTAACAATCAAGAATAAACTTTACAAAATTGATTATTGTTAGACATTAAAATAAACATTTTGCTGGGAGTATCACTGGACATTTTTTCATCATTTGCGTAAAAAAATCATCGAAGGGGGTGCGAATCATTTTACCCACAACTATATATATATATATATATATATATATATATATATATATATATCTATATGCGCGTGTGTGTGTGTGTCTGTGTGCGTGCGCACGGGCGTTTATAGATTGATGTGGTCAGACACATAAATTGAGTGCGAATCATAATTTACAATGTCGGTCAGTCCAACTAGTAATGTCGCCCTTGTGTTGTTGGTATTGTACCGAAACGTAATCGTTCTGTACATTGTAGACTTTTATTTATATGCAATGATTAGTCTGTCTTTATCTCAACCTGAATTTCATTACTTTCGTTCTTTGTTTGTTTCTTATTTTCATATTTTCCCTCATTTTCTTTTATTGCCTCTTCATCTTCGACACATTAACGTTTTTTTCTTTCTTTTTTTCTTTCTTTCTTATAATCCACTTCATCTTTTTTGTATCTTTATTAACCTCACATTCCTGTTTTTTTCTTTTCATTCTTTCTTTCGTATATTTATATACCATTTCACGTCCTTTATTTGTTCTTTAAGGACGTCTTATTTCCGTTTCTTTCTTTCTTTCTTCTTTCTCTCTTTTTATCCTCATATTCCATTTCACGTCCGTTATTTGTTCTTTAAGGACGTCTTATTTCCGTTTCTTTCTTTCTTTCTTCTTTCTCTCTTTTTATCCTCATATTCCATTTCACGTCCTTTATTTGTTCTTTAAGGACGTCTTATTTCCGTTTCTTTCTTTCTTTCTTCTTTCTCTCTTTTTATCCTCATATTCCATTTCATGTTCATTCTTTGTATCTTTAAGAACGTGTTATTTCCGTTTCTTTCTTTCTTTCTTTCTCCTCACTCTTTCTTTCTCTCTTTTTATTCTCATGTTACATTTCAAGTTCATTCTTTGTTTCTTTCTTTCTTCTTTCTCTTTCTTTCTTCTCTCTCTTTCTTTCTTTTTATTCTCATATCCCATTTCATGTTCATTCTTTGTATCTTTAAGAACTTGTTATTTCCTTTTCTTTCTTTCTTTCTTTCTTTCTTTCTTTCTCCTCACTCTTTCTGTCTCTCTTTTTATTCTCATATTTCATTTCATGTTCATTCTTTGTATCTTTAAAAACGTCTTATTTCCGTTTCTTTCTTTCTTTCTTTCTTTCTTTCTTTCTTTCTTTCTTTCTTTCTTTCTTCCTTGCTTGCTTCCTTGCTTGCTTCCTTGCTTTCAATAGTCCCTTTCATCATCTTTGTATCTTTATCAGCGTCAGATTTTCGTTTCTTTCTTTCTTTCTTTCTTTCTTTCTTTCTTTCTTGCTTTCTTTCTCTCTTTTTATTCTCATACTCCATTTCATGTTCATTCTTTGTATCTTTAAGAACGTCTTATTTCCGTATGTCTCTTTCTTTCTTATATCTCTTTCCATCTTCTTTGTTTCCTTTTCAGTCTCACATTTTGTTTTCTGTCTGTCTTTCTCACTTGCTTTGTTTCTTACTTTCTTTCTTTCTTTCTTTCTTTTACTCCCTTTCATTTTCCTTGTATCTTCATCATCATCTAATTACCCTTTCTTTCTTTCTTTCTTCCTTTCTTTCTTTCTTTCTTTCTTTCTTTCTTTCTTTCTTTCTTTCTTTCTATTAGGGAATAAATTTTAATACAACTTGCACATTTGCGTCAGTACCAACCCAAAAGCACAACATATGAATGAAAAAAAAATTAATTAAATAAAATTTTTCACTTACATTAATAATAATTCACGTGTCTGATTGTTATCGGCTGCTCCGAAATTGACTTTTGTATCATGAAAAACATTTCAATATATTTTTACATTTTAATTATATGTTATATTTTCCAACGAATTCTTTTTTTTTTTTTTGTATTTCCATCACAATCTTCATTTTCTACCCTTCCACCCTAATCACTAATGAGTAACGGGGCATTTTAATTAGATGACTTGATTTTTTTAAAATTTCCATATATTTTTTGTTTTCTTTTCGGTTTTGGCAGTTTATTGGAGATATTTCATTGCACTAGCCTCCGGGGATGCCAATTTTTCTAAAAGTGAAAATAAATAAATGAATAAATGAATAAATCGGAAAAATTGCGACTAGTTCTGAATTATATTTTCTATAGCTGGTTCTCAAAATTTAATAGAATTTGCACAAACATTTCAAGTAATTAAGTCTTTTTGTGTTTGTTTGTTAGTATTGCACTTGTCAGATGTCATTATTATTATTATGGTCTTCATAAGGTAGTCATGAATGTAGTTCACTGGCGAGGCAAAGAACCAGGGAATGAAAAATAAATTTCCTTCGAAATATCTATTTATTTTTTTTATGTAGGTATGAGTCTATATATGAAAGTATCTATCTATCTACCTATATATATATATATATATATATATATATATATATATATATATATATATATATATATATATATATATATATATATGTATATATATATATTCTTGAAGTTTGTTCATGCGATGTCTGTATGTTTTTCAGTCGGCTCTTATGTATATAAAATCTATTTAAGTCTCTTCATATCTATCTAATTCTATTCGTATCTATCTATCTATCTATCTATCTATCTATGTCAATTTATTATATAGGTATACATGTGTATATGGAAGTTTCTATTTATCTATTTTTTCAATATGTTCATGCGTATATATATATATATATATATATATATATATTTATTTCTCTCCGCTTATATATATATATATATATATATATATATATATATATATATATATATATATATATATATGCATATATATATATATTTCTCTCTGCTCATCTATCTATCTATCTATCTATCTACCTATCTATCTCAATTTATTATATAAGTATACATGTGTATATGAAAGTTTCTATCTATCTATTTTTGCAATATATTCATGCGTATATATATATATATATATATATATATATATATATATATGCATATATTTATTTATTTCTCTATGCTCATATATATATATATGTGTATCTCTGCTCATCTATCTATCTCTCTATCTATCTATCTCTCTCTATCTCTCTCTCTCTCTCTCTCCATATATATATATATATATGTATATATATAGATATTCTTTCAGTTTGTTCATGCAATGTCTGTATGTTTTTCAGTCGGCTCTTATGTATATAAAATCTATTTAAGTATCTTCATATCTATCTAATTCTATTCGTATCTATCTATCTATCTATCTATCTCAATTTATTATATAGGTATACATGTGTATATGAAAGTTTCTATCTATCTACTTTTGCAATATGTTCATGCGTATATATATATATATATTTATTTCTCTCTGCTCACATATATATATATATATATATTTATCTCTGCTCATCTATCTATCTATCTATCTATCTATCTATCTATCTATCTATCTATCTATCTGTCTGTCTGTCTGTCTGTCTGTCTATGTAAAAGGTGCTGCAGATATAACTCCCAGAAATGCCTCCCACATAATGGCAAGACATTAGCTATATGAATACATCATTGCCACAAAAGAACGCGGGAACTAATGTGAAAGGTAAAATCAGAAAATCAAAAGGAAGGAGGAGAAAAATAAATATAAAGAACTCAAAAAAAAGAAGAAAAAAACGAAAAAGAAAAAAAGGTTTAGTTCGTAAAGGAAAGAAATAAGAGAAATATTAAGCATCAAGAGAAAAGAAAGGAAAGATCTTGAGAAGTGAGAACAAAAAAAGCGTGGGAAAAGTGATCTCATGTTCTCTCCCTATTTTTATAATTACATCAATGACAAAATTTGGGACATCTGTTTGCGCTGCTCTTCTTTAGTTGTCTGTCATTTTCGGAAACATTCTGAACATTTCAAGCCTTTTATTCAGTAAATGGAATTTGGTCACCCTGAATCCATAAAAAAAAATTCAGAATGTGTAATTGATAAATATTAAATATTTCACCTTGGCATGTGGATCACTTATAACAAATTTAGTAGACGAGATAAGGAAATTGAACATGGAAAAGAATAGTTTTGTTCAACAAAGCAAGGTACTGGAAAACCAGTACATTAACCCAAGAACTCAAGTCATGTTCTTAAATAGCCTCGTCTCATCTTCTTTCTCATATGAATGCCAAGAATTGCATATAACTCTCTGTTATATGCGAAACTATCAGCTATTTACAGAAGCTTACGGTCACTCCCCTTGAAAAACCGGTTCCCGTACAATCACCAAGTTAAGCAACTTCGAGCATGGTCACTACCTAGATGTGATACCGCTTGGGAATACCAGATGCTGTTCGCTTTGATGTGCGAGTAGTGCAATGGATAATGGCTCAAAATTGTTAATCGGATAGCCGAGTTGGGTTTGTTATATTCATTTATGCGCAAATGCCCTTGGGAAAAGGCATGAATCCACCACTTCTTCACTCAGCAATGGGTTAATTATTAAGACTTTTACCACTAACCTATTATTATCTCAAATTAAAAGAAAAAAAAATCTTACAATCTTAAAATATTTCCTGGCTTTAAATAACCCCCAAAAGGTTGATAAGCCGAAGAAAACCGTTATAAAGTTAATATGATGGCGTAAATTTAAAGCAAAACAAACAAATCCAGAAAGAAAATATAGGTCCAATGTCAAAAATCCCAATGCACGTAAAACCTTCACACATGCGTAGTGGGACAACGTCGCTTCCTGGCGACGTCGGCCATATTGGATTTACACGCCAAACAGGTACATGTCCGCTTTGCCCGGCGTGGTAAGTGTATTCTCTCACTACAAAAACGAATCAAAGCAAGTAAAGCTATGAACAACAGCGTGTCTTAAAGAAGACTATTTTCATTATAGTTCCTAATTTGACGCTACAGAATCACAAAAAAGGATTCTGCCAAATAAAAGAAACAAAAAAGCTTCTCAAATTTGCTGCTTGCATTAACTGGAAGAGTCACAAAAATAATACCATGAAGATCTTTATGGATTTTGTTTATTTGTCTGTTGTGTGGCTCTTTAAAAAAACAAACAGAAGCGTATGCCGTTGACATTATTAGGCTCAAAGTGACAGAAAATTCATTGCGCTTGGAAAACGAAGCAATACAAAAGTTTCGCTCGGAAGTATTAGAAATATCTAAACGCTTGTTCAGCAATATCTAGAGTGTCAGCTGTATAAAAACACTTTCGCGGATCAATGGTTGAAAATGGATTCGTATGAATGAAGTTTGTAGAAGAAACATTCTTTGACCCTCGTGGACTGGTGCCACAGAAGTATAAACAATGAACTGTGACAAACAACAGAATCCATATCACTCGAGGACCTCCAACAACAGAGAAATGTCAACTGAATATAGCATTTCACTATAAGTGAAGGTATTGATATAGTCTATAAGATTTTGATTTTCCACCCGCCGAATAAAAGTCCGTAGTTTGCCGCCGTTGACTACACGGGCTGAACGCTCGAGAACAATAGGCGGTAGAATGTATTCACGAGAGGGACAGTTCTTCCCAGACTGCACCGCGTCATCGCCTGACGGAATATTAATTGATAAAACAAAGAAAGAAAGAATGCATTAAATATCGATAAAGAAAGAAAGTATTAAATAGTGACAAAGAGAAAGGAAAGAAGAAATAACCCATTAAATATTGACAGATGGAAAAGAAAAAAAGAACGAAAGAAATAATGTACTAAATTATTTACATTATTCGGACTATTGTCCTCATCTTTGTCGTCATATGAATTACAACGTTTCGGCTGTTGTACGCTCCGGCCTTCTCCAGGTGCTTGGAATACCGAACTGAACCCTTTATTTCGCTCACTGGGGTAGACTGTTCTAGTTCCACGTGCCATGTCTAATGGATGTCAGTTATCAGTTGTCTTCTGTTAATTCCCCTCTCCAAGTTCCCCACCGCGTTAGTTAGATCCAAGGACAGAACCCAAAGAGTGTGAGTTCAATACCTGGTTAAGGCGGTGGAGAACTTTAAGAGGTGAATTAACAGGAGATAACTGATAACTGGCATCCATTAGACATGGCGCGTAAAACTAGAACAGTCTACGTCCAGGGAGCGAAATAAAGGGTTCAGTTCGACATTCCAACCACCTGAAAAAGGCCCGAGCGTACAACGGCCGAAACGTTGTAATCAATATGGCGACAAAGATGAGGACAATCGTCCGAATAATGTAAAGAGTGTTCATACATATTTTTGCATACATATGCAAATCTTCACGTTATAAATAGCAGTTGGCTGGGATTTGTATTCTTTGAATATGAGCCCAAATCCTAGTTGCTTCCCCCATCACCAGGCAGAACCTCTTCCTCAGAGGGTCGCCGGGTTTATGGCACAGTGCCTGAAGCATCCCCAAAAGGGAAGTGCCGAGGAGCCTTGGAAATTTTTGTGCAGTAAGTCCGTTAAAAACACTTTAAACCTCGACCGTAGGCGCCCTGGTAAGTGCCACAAATCTTAACCTTGAAGACGAAACTACTAGAGAATAGTAGCGAATACTTTTAACTTATTATAATTTGCAACTCCCATTATATAATTATTACCGTTTTGACTGTAAACCCTTAACTTGCATATTGAGCCTTACTCTGGATGAATTTTGGTATTAAAAATTCTTTGTAGTTCCCTGCATAATTTTAGATATATTAGTAAATATGAACCTGAGAAAAAGTGAAAACTGAAATAAAGAAAACAGGACGAAACAAATTTCTTCTTGTTCTATGCGTAGCAACACTTCAGGGTGTGGGTAATCACGGCTATTCACAACGTCCTATCACTTGTAACACTTAGCAACGTTCGTACCTTTGTGAAGCCTCCTGTTCCCCGTTTCTCTATCTGTTCAAAAAAGCTAATCAGGTCGATGGCTCGTTAAAATCACTTGTCCCTCTGGACTTCGATATATACTCTGTGAGTATCAAATACTTTAAGCCGTCTTTTCTCATTATATGTCGAAGAAATTTCAGCTGTCACATGCAGATTCTGAGTATAAGTGTCCTTTTTGTTTTTATTTTCCTTCGTTGCTTACACGTTCCGTCAATGGAATTTTTAACATCCTTCCGGAGTAGAACATTTCTGTTTATTCTTTTCAGTACTCATTTATTTGCTTCTAATGAGATTTTATTGTTTCAGGTGACAGATAAGAAGTAAGGAACAAAAGCTCGAACGACGAAGAATCAGAGTCGGATAAGTGGCAGGTTGAAACGAATACATTAACCCATTAAATGCCATGATCCCCATTTGGGGATCTGTTAAAATTGAACCCACTACATGTTATTCCTTGTATTTACATTGAATTGCTTACATACATTGCATTTGCAGAGGTATATTTTACAACACAGCCTTTAAAGTTTTTATTATTAGCCGTAAGAAGACACTTTCTGTCGTAACTTTACATTTCACGAGTAGAAAAATAATGACTATTTTGAAAAGTATTTTTTTATTATTTCTAATCAATATTAATTTTTGATATTTTATACACATATATATTTGATGTTCTGGTTTCTATAAAAATGATAATAGTAACTACTGAAATTAAACATAAGGAATAAATAAACTCGTAAGACACCTGTCTGGGCCAAAAATGCGCTTTTAAAAAAATTGGCAGTTAATGGGTTAATGAAAAGAAAAGAAAAAAAATCATTATCAGTTCGACAACTGAAACAGCATAGAAGATATATTGGGAGATAATGATTTGCTGATAAAAGTCCTACTAATTAACCCATAGCTTTCGGAAGAATCCGTCCTCCATCAACGTACGGACCAGGCATGACGTTGCTTAACTTCGGTGAGCGTACGAGAACTGATGTTTAACGGGATAGAAATACAATAAAAATGTATGTTATATCCCATGCTTCTAGAACTGGTTCGACGATGGTGGCGTTAAAGAAGATTTCGTACATCTTGCAAAATATGTTGAGTAGCACAGATATCATATAGAGGGCATTACCCTGCCGCAGGAATTGTAGAAGAAATGACTGAATCATTAACATTGTTAAGTGTAATTGACAACATTCTCAACAAACAGAATTGACAAAGTTTTCAGTAAAGGAATAAAACAAGACAGGTTAACATAATACTAAGCAAACACTATACATGGAAGTCAAAACTAGGCAAAACATAGTAATAAAACAGGCATGGACAATATTTTCCGATTAGTGGGCCGCATGTGATATGGCTTATTATAAAACGGGCCGCACTAATAAAAAAAATTTAAAGCAATCTTTCGTTGAAAATCAAGCGGTCATTTTCACTAGAGAAAATCATATGTGTACCTTTAAAATGGGGGAAAAGATAATATCTTTTACTCGGAGAAAATATTTTTCCACAATTTAAAAATTGAAGATTTCGTATAATACTCTTACTCTTGACACTGATTAACACATGCAGTTGCATGTAATTTGTTTCTAAAATAAAAATAAATTCTTTCTAAAATATATATATATATATATTTATTTTCCAGAGATAAAAGTAATATGAACATTTCTCGTTTTTAAAGCTAAATATTTTTACACGTATAATCTTCCTTAATGAAAATCGCCAATGGTTTAAAATACTGAAAACGTTACTTTAATCGAAAGTAATTCATAAAAAATTGGACTTAATCATTATTATGTGCGTGGTTTATTCGAATTCCGCCTACAACGCAACAGGCATTTATAAGGACGGTTACTTGTGCAATTAATAGTCATTTCTCTTTGATACCAGCTTCTCTCAGCCTCTTTCCGTGGGAGAGTATGTGAGTGAACAAGTGAGAATGAAACAAAATGCCAAATTTTAATAAACGTTATTTTCCTCATTAAATTAGGCGTGCTATTCAGAAGGCGGAACGGGCCGCAGGTGGCCTGTGGTACCCAGTTTGCCTATGGTTGGTATAAAGTCAACAGGTTCACCGAAGAAGAATTGTTTTACACGGAAAATGGATACAGTTAAGGGGTTATAGCGTTCTGACTTCAAGACAAGAAATAAGAAAAATATGGTGGATGAAAGCGAGAAATATCCATTGTATTATTTAGAAAGTAAACTAAGCATGCATCTGTAGGATTTGTCTATAAATCTGGGAACTGATTGTTCGATCTGTTTCGTAGGCGAATACAATGAAATGTATTTCGGTCAATATTTTGAGGCACGGAGATAAAACAATTAATTTTGGATGCAGCTGAAGTCAAGAATAAAAACGATGCACTACGAAAGATGTTGCTTTGAAATAGATATAATTGACACACTTGGGCTTAGCCCGACAAGCCCGACCCTCGCAGTCATCACTGCTATATAAGTATATAAGTGTCAAAGGAAAACTGGAGATTTAAAATTTTATCAGAATATTTATCGCAGCATAACATAATAATGATAAAAGAGCATACTTCCTCGGCACTACCTGGGTTAGTTTTGATTTAATATTTGCTGAAACCCCAGGAGACCATCCTCGCAAGCAGTACCATTAGTTCGGGCGAGGGCTGTGGTCATTAGTCGGCACCTGAGACGTCCCCAAACCAGGAGTGGCGAGGGAGATTGAAAAAAATTGACCGACTTTAAACCTCGACCTTGTGTCGCATTTGGTAGAGACGTGGACTCACTTAAAAAATTCCCTTATATCAAAACCGGAATCTTTGAAAACGCTTAATAGATTAGCCGAAATCACACATAACGAACAACCATCTTAACAATTTCAGCAGGCACAAAGTGTATAAAAGGAATTTCTTGTTCGCACACAAGTAAAACACAATAATAAAAAAATATTTTAATGAAACAGTAAAAAGCGATTGCTGACTAAATAGGCAACAATCTATACAGCTCAGTAGCCTATTGTTCATGACATCGAAAGTAAAACTTAAAAATATTAAAATTATTATTTATTATCTGTATATATTTTTGAGATGAGGCATTATGCACACTATTTACATTATTCGGACTATTGTCCCAATCTTTGTCGCCATATTTATTACAACGTCCCGGTCGTTGTACTCTCCGGCCTTCTTCAGGTGGTTGGAATGTTGAACTGAACCCTTTATTTCGTGGATAAAGGCGTTAGTTAGACCCAGTGACAGGACCCAAAGAGTGTGAGTTCAACACCTGGTTTAAGCGGTGGAGAACTTGGAGAGGGGAATTAACAGGAGATTACTGATAACTGATATCCATTAGACATGGGACGTGGAACTAGAGCAGCCTACTCCAGTGAGCGAAATTTCTGCCTATATTTCTGAGATAAGGTATTATGTACACTATTTACATTATTCGGACTGTTGTCCTCATCTTTGCCTTAACCGGGTATTGAACTCACACTCTTTTGATAGTAGAGAACTTGGAGAGGAGAATTAACAGGAGATAACTGATAACTGACATCCATGACACGTGGAACTAGGACAGTCTACCACAGTGAGCGAAATAAAGTGCTCAGTTCGACAATCCAACCACTTGAAGAAGGCCGGAGCCTACAACGGCCGAAACGTTGTAATAAATATGGCGACAAAGATGAGGACAATAGTCCGAATAATGTAAATAGATTATTTAATATAAAAATATTATCTTTTTTATACACACACACACACAAACACAGATATATTTATTTATATATATAATATAGGGTATAGTCACACGCATACACATAGACACACAGGAACACAAACACATACATATATATATATATATGAAAAATGGTATCCTATATTTATTTATATTTATATCTAGTATTGACCTCACACACACACACAGACACACACACACAGACACACAAACATACATACATATATATATATATATATATATATATATATATATATATATATATATATATATATATATATATATATATGCGTACGTGTTTGCGTGAGTGGAGTTGCTGAAACCTTGCTGATATTATCCACTTTCTTTTTACAATGATGTTCGCTTTTTACAAGTTACAACGGCCTCTCTAGGCAGATGGTTATAGAGGAAGACGGGCAATATATTTCTCGAAGCCTTTCGCATATATATATATATATATATATATATATATATATATATATATTTATATATATGTATATATATATATATATTTATATATATGTATATATATATATATATATGTATATATATATATATATATATATATATATATATATATATATATATACAGTGTAACCCGGATATAAGAGAGTTGTCGGGACCGGAGAAGTATCTTATATCCGGGTTTCTCTTATATCAGGGTTTGGTCTATTATATATACATTAACACAGGCTCTAATTTGGGACCAGAGAAAATCTCTCTTATATCCCAGTTTCTCTTATATCCGGGTCTCTTATATCCGGGTTACACTGTATATATATGTACGAGGTCTGATCAATAAGTATCGAGACTGTTGCTAGTGCAACGGAGCTATAGTACGCAGAATGAAGCAGCTTGGTACAGACTGAATTTGAACGCTGGCGCTCATGCACACTAAGTTATAACGTTGTCGCTTACTTCCCTTGTTTATAGGAGTGCTTGGAAGGAAAGTGTGTAGTCATTTCACTACACCACAGAGATTACATGTAACAATGGCTTGCGCTGCAATTTTATGGTGAAACACACCATTCACCAGGTATGGTAACTGTCATATTCCCCAGATTTCGCCTCTTGCAATTTTTTCCTCTTCCAAAAGCAAATCCCCCTGAAAAGAAACAATGTTTGAAGACGTCGAAGAAATCCAAGAGAATGCGACGAGACAGCTGCTCGCTATCTCCAAAAGGAAGTTCCAGGAATGATTTCATCAATGGAATCAACGCTGCATAAAGGGTCTACTTCGAAGGAGATTAAATGACGAATTTATATGTTTTATAGTTTTCTTTTTATGAAACCTGTGCTGGTACTTTTTGCTCAGTCTAGGTATATATATATATATATATATATATATATATGTGTGTGTGTGTGTGTGTGTGTGTGTGTGTGTGTGTATGTATGTATGTATGTATGCATGTAGGTAGGTAGAGCGATAGATAGGTAGGTAGGTATCAGGGTGTATGAATATGTCTACAGCCTAAAAAGTAGTTATTAATTTACTATGTATTCTTATTGTTCATGGTCTAATGTTCTGTCTTTGTGATTAAAATCCGGTTGCTATTTGTTAAAGTTAGACTGCAAAATTATCTCTGCACCTTCACATCTATCTATCTATCTATCTATCTATCTATCTATCTATCTATCTATCTATCTATCTTCTTCTCTCCCTCTCTCTCTCACTCGATATATATATATATATATATATATATATATATATATATATATATATATATATATAAAGTGAAAGAGGAAAAGAGAAATAGATTGAAATGAAGTAAACAAAAAGCGTGGTGTTTACAATGTAAACCCGTCGCCAGACAGCTATATCCTGGCTTAATTTTCACACCGGGGACCATTTTCTTCCTGTCGCCTCAAAATTAATAACTCAGTCACAATAATAAAAGAATAGATTTAAATGAAGCAAGAAATGTTCATAAATCTTGGGGCGTCAATAAAATTATCTCTGTGATTTTTAAAAATTTTGTAGGCATCATTCGTCCATTAGCTTAGACAGGTGTGTATTAGGTTCGAAATTCATACATACATGCATGAATAAACAAGCATACGTATATATTTAAATACGAACATATATATATATATATATGTGTGTGTGTGTATGTGTGTGTATGTGTGTGTAAAATTAAGAAGTCACTTTCCAACCGACCTGCTATAGTTTTCTTGTCTGTCTATTTTATAAATATTTTCAACGGTAATTGTTCCGATGAGTTTTACCTTACTATATATATATATATATATATATACATACATATATATATATATATATATATATATATATATATATATATATATATATATATATATATATATATATATATATATATATATATATAACGACTGACAAGGTGCTTTAATTTTAGTTTTTTTTAATGAAATGTGCAACTAAATAAAAGCACCTAGTCAGTTGTTTTTAATGAAATGTGCATGAAAGAAGGATTGCTGCCTAAATACACACACACATATATATATATATATATGAAATTTTTAATTTAATTTTTAATATTTTGAAAAAAGTTTTTACTTCGTTATGACACCTAGACTTTATGAATTTAAACATAGTAGTAGATTTGCGGAAAGGTCTCATAATTGTACAGTTGAAATGGCTATATGTAACCGTAAGTTCTATGCTAACAGTTTCTTCTCGTGCACTTCTCGCTTGTGGATCTGTATTCCAAATTTTTGCTTCCCCATCAAGTTTGATCTTCAAAAATTTAAATTCAATGTGAATCGTTATCTCCTGTCTTTTTAATTCAGGTTCTCTCAATGTTCTCTTTCCTTAATAATGTTTTTTTTCTTATATTCTCTCACAGCCAAAAACCACTTGCGTTTTAATTGCCTTGCTTTGGATGAAATGATTAAAAAAGAGCAATAATGCACACGTTAATAATACACTAAGGAAAATATATTCAATGCAGATCATATTAAAGCCAAACAGCAATTTTTCTGTTTACAAAGGGAAGGCTGCTTAGACTTAATAAAAATAGTTTCGTATACTTTAAGCTGAAATAGGGAATGGGATCTCCACAAGAGAGAGAGAGAGCATGTTCTCTCGATACGCTGCGGCACATTGACGATTATTTATTAGCTGCTTCGCAACTGCAGATCAAGAAGCAACCGACTTATGCAAATTATCAATCAGCTGACCATTCCTGATATATGTAGGGGCATGTTCTTTCATGAGCCTGTTAACATTTTAAAATATATCCGTTTTTGTCTGAATTTTTTTGGATGAGGAATTATCATTATTTTCGCTATTTTTATTCGGACTATTATTGTCATCTTTCTTGTTGGTATCACAATGGCCTAGTGCTTTCTGAATTTGATGACATAGTGGTTGAGAGTTCAATACCTTGGTCGGGGAGTGTGTACTTGAACTCAGTGGAAACGGGCGAGCAATTACCGAAGAGTAGAAAATAAAATATAAACCAGACGATATCCCTAGACATGAAAAGTGGAATGAGAACAATCTACCACTGGAGATTAAATAAAGAGTTCAGTTCACAATTCTCTGTAGTTTACCCATATCGATATACACCCAAGGAAGGCAAGGGGGAACAACGGCCGAAACGTTGTGATAACAACAAAGATGAGGACAATAATCCGAATATAAACAGTGTAAATAATTTACGTTTTACGCCATAATTAAATTCTACACCGCTAACACAATCTCATTTGGGATATACTTCACCGTCTGCTGTTCGTGGCAAATTTGGTTAGATCGTACTGGTCTTTAATAGTAGCTCCCTCTGCCCCGAGAGACGCAGGTTCAAATCCTCTCCGAGGACGCAATTTTTTCTTTAATAAGATTTCTCGAATATTCAAGCCGGTAGATGCAAATAAATAAATATACTATTTAATAAATGAACGAAGAGTCTACTCAAATATGAATATTCACTAAAATAACGTTTAAAGTGATAAAAAAAAACTATACCGTATATACACGCGTTATAATTTTAATGGGATCGCATAATACGCGAGACATAAAGTTGTCGTATGTACTGCTGGTTCTGGCTTCCTCGTTGAGCAAACTACAGTGCTGTTCAATAAACGTAACTCACCTGATTTCTCAAGGAACTCAGTAATGTTGATAGTACACTTTGGCGGGGATGTCCAGCAGGAGGGCGTCTCTCCCATTACTACATTTTCGTCTTTCCTTTTTTTGTCTTCTAGTCCTTTTGTCTGTTTTGGTACATTCTGACCATTTTCGGCCATCATAGTTTCGTCGGACTTCTCCAAATTGTGGTCATTTCCAGCTACCATACTTTCTCTGGAATTATTATCTTCGCCAACAATTTCCAATTTCTGGCTCTTTTCAGTATCCATTATTTTCTCCAAATCTATATTTTCGTCTTCTTGTTTATTTTCGTGCTGCTTATCAGGTGGGCTTTTCTTTTTTTTTTCTTAGTCCCGAAAGGATTTTTCCTAACCATTTTTAAAACAAAAAGTGGGTCTTTTTTACGTTTTTTTTTAATTGAACGGAAACAAAAAATAAAAATAGTAAACTTTTCAAATAAAATTAAATCACAGCAGTAAGATAATAAATACATTTGACAAGAAAAAACGCGAAAAAGGGGGTCACAGAATAATACAAACGAGTAACACGTTAGAAAAAGAAACGAAAAATTAGATTTACAGAAAAAACAGATAACAATTAAACAGTTTAAATACAGTGCTGTCCGATAAACGTGACTCACCTGATTTTTTTTACGAAAAATATTTTTTGTCTATTGTTTTTGGGGTTAAAATAATGTTTAATCTTACTAATATAAAGACCCCTTCCGACCACCTAGGAAAAAAAGTTTATTCACCCTAAGGTATTCTATTGATAATTATAAATTTGGATATAAATGAGATTCAGGAAAAAAAAAACTCTGTGCAAAAAAAGTGACTCAGATATAGCATTCTAATGATTAAACTGGTAAATCTAAAGAGCTTTTGACAAAATATTGAAAACTATTTTACAATACACTCAGAACAATATTCTAGAGAATTCTAGAACAGCTTAAATTAGTATTCCAGAATATTCCAAAAAGGCTCATACAGTATAAAAACAGTTTGAAATAGCTCCTCAAGTCCCTAACCAGATGAAACAGTACAAACAAGCATCGGAACCACTTAAGGCATCTATTATTGCTCTCTCAAAAGCAGGCAAGTCTACGAGAGAAATTGCAGAAATTGCTATAACCTCGCAATCAACTGTCTCTTGAGTTCTTAGGGCACATAATGATGCCACTCCTGCTCCAAGGAAGGAAACAAAGGGACAAAAGAAAAAGATTGATGATAGAAATGGCAGGGTAATCAAGAGAGAAGTTGCTAAGAATAGGACTATAACTAGCCAAGAAATTGCAGCTAGTCTAAGCGAAAAGCAAGATGTTAGTCTTGCCTCTTCAACAGTCTGTCGGTGGCTGTTAGAACAAGGCTACAATTCTTGTACACGAAGGTTTAAGCCGCTAATAAGCAAAGCCAACAAAGCCAAGAGCTTACTCTTACAAAAATTTAATCGTAGAAGACTGGAAGAATGTTCTCTTCTCCGATGAAACGAAAGTTGAGCTAAATTCAATGGATTAGGCGAGTTACTTTTATCGAACAGCACTGTATCTATTTACTGTAATCAAATTAACTTCAAAATTACGTCTTCGAAGGTCGCAAGAAGTACATATGGTACTTATATGTAAATTATGAGAACTTTTGCTTTTAATACATATATTTCTTTTAAGAGTTTACAATATCTTCCTGTGTTAGATTTAATGTAAAACTCGTGCGTTAGTCCAAAGTAAACAAAATGATATATAATGGTAAATTTCTTGAGATTGTTTCTTTTAATTTCATATATATAAAGATTTTTCTTTTGGCTGCAAGAAAAATATTTCAAAATAGAAACAAGGTTTACTAAAATTATTGAGTGAAGAGAAGACTTTGTTGGAAATTTGAAAAAAAAAAATATTGAACAGAGATCAAAGAACAACCAAAAAGAAAATTTAAGATATTGGCAATATAAGAACAAACCGGCTTGGAGAATGTTCCAAAATGAAATTTGATAAAAAATATCAAATCAAATCAAAGGGTATTAAGAATGAAAAGTGGATAGACCAAAGAGAAAATATCTTAAGAAACAGGTGTTTAGAATATAAACACGGAGAGAAGTTGAAGAATTCTGTGAACTTTGGATAAAAATATAAAACTAACCAAACAGCAACATTTTTAAAAAAATAACAAAGAGAAACATGTCCTGAACAAAGAAAAGTCTGCAAACCAATTCTCAACAATATTTTTTAGTAATAAACTGCATCACCCATAAAGCTATGGGGCTTCTTTTAAAGCACTTCATGATACAAATTAATGTGGTAACAACATTATCAGTTTGAATATTAATTACATATTTTAATTTTTATTGAAAGACGTTAAAAGAAGGTTTATTATTCCATTGGATATCGAAGTTAGCGCATTGCGTGAAAATTTTGAGAAATAGTTTAAAACACGTGTTGTCTTATTCAAAATAATAAGTATATTTTTTTTTATTAATTATCATTTTACGATATCAATAAATATGTTTTGCTTCATTACATTATAAAATAAAATTCTTCCAGAAAATGTACTTCGAATATAAAATTAACAATTAATACAAAAAAAAAACTGTAAAAGTTTTATTAGTTCACTGGGCTTAATTAACGCATGGAGATTTGGAGTAATAGCTTAAAGTGATTTTACAAGCGTAGCTTAGATGTGGCACAAGGCCGAAAGTAGGGGGCACCCAGTGAGGATCGATCTCACGACTCAGTCGTAATTGTTCTAGTGAGACGAGCTGGCTAATCATTACACCGCCCCGAGGTGCCCCAGTAATAGCTTAAAAACATGTATTTTTTTTCAAAATAATAAGTATATTTTTCATTATACGTATTTGTTTCTTTGTATTTATTTGCATTTATTTATTTTAACAACAAGTCATGAGTCATATATAGTGTCTTCATCTTTGAAGCACTTGTTTATAAAAAAACTTCTAATGTAGTGTAGTGGATTGTATTAAATATATGTTGTGTTATATATATATGTGTGTGTGTGTATATATATGTATAGATGCAATGTAAATCGATATATAATATAAATCTATTTAAACTCGGTGGCGGGGGAAACCTGGATAGCACAATTTTCAAATAAATTGGTATCCGAGGAAAAATGAAAAGAAAAAGAAAGAAAGAAAGTGCCAGAAACCTCCGAACAGGACAAAAGAAATCATCCAGTACCTTAAATGTTTGGTACAAAGAAACAAATCGAGGAATATATTAAAATGAAGAATACTCAATAAACTAAGTAGAGTAAAAGTAAAATAAATAAATCCTAATGAGCCAGATACTACCTACCTAGTATTTACCACATGGGATCTCGGCTCACCCTGATGCTCCCATATGGTGAAACCTAGGTAGGCATTACCTGCCTCATTAGGAGCTAATATATATATATATATATATATATATATATATATATATATATATATTAGCTCCTAATGAGGCAGGTAATATATATATATATATATATATATATTAGCTCCTAATGAGGCAGGTAATGCCTACCTAGGTTTCACCATATGGGAGCATATATATATATATGTATATATATATATATATATATATATATATTATAATTTTATCATATAGACAAAACCATTTTACTCACTACAAAGATGCAACTTGGTTTCAGTGCATTTCAACTGCACTTCGACGGGTGAGGGTCGAAAATGGTTATGAACAATCCTGCTTGTAGGCAAGCCGGATGTGAAACGTCAATTCCTTTTTTCCATTTGTTCGAGAAGGAAAATATATACAAAAAAAAATAGGTGTCGGAGTGAAACAATAGTGCTTGTTGATAGCAGTTTGGTAATGAATGAACCGGGTGTTTAATGTTGAATTAATGCTGTGAACGTTGGAATTTATATATTACTTTCGTTCTCATCGCATCGGATATATATATATATATATATATATATATATATATATATATATATATATATATATATATATGTAATAATGTTGTTATAATGTACTAAGAATGTATATTATTTATCACACACATAATAATTTGAATATCATATGCAAGTATTTGTTCATATACGCGGATTTAATTTAATGATATCTATCGAAAACTAATGCTGATTTTGCTATTAAAAATGCAGGAAAAACAGAAAAAAATCCGTAGCTCAAAAACCCTCGATGTAATTTTAATAAAATCTGGCTCGGCACTCGACAGGGTTTCAAAGTACACTATGCTTCTAAACTGGTTTGGTCTTACGGCCATATCACGTTGAAACACTGCTCCCCGTACGATCACAGAAGTTAAGCAACGTCGAGCCTGGCCAGTATCTAGATGGGTTACAGCTTGAAAACACCAGGTGCTATAAGCTTGGATGTGTGGGTGGTGTAATGAATAATGGCTCAGAATTGTTAATCGGAAAGGTGAGTTCCAATTCCGGTTGCGTTCGTTATATTCACTTACGCGCAAATATCCTTAAGAAAGGTATGAATTCATCTTTTCTCCCACATCTATGTATTAATTATTAAGACTATTATTATCTAGAAAACATTCTTACAATCTAAAAGTATTTTTTTAATTTAAATAACCTGCAAAGGTTTGATGAGCCGTAGAAAACGAATAAACTAAATTAAACTGGTTGAAGTATTATGTATCGTGTAAGCTGTATCTAGGTAACGCACATATATACATACAAAAAAATTAGAGCAGGCGTATCAACGTTGTGTAACGTTGTGTAATGGTGAAAAAAATTGTCTCGTTAACACCATTACGTCTGAGTAGTGAGTTCGATCCTTACTGGGCGCCATAATTTCGACCTTGTGCCACATTTAAGCTACGCTTAGAAAATCACCATATAGGATTTTAGTATTATATACATAAAGAAATACATTTAATAAACAAGATGACTGGTCTAGAATTAGGGTCCTTCATTAAATTCGTCAGCTAACATGACTTAGAAGACGACAGGAGATTTTGGAATAATATTTGGGCCTAGTATTGTAGGTAATAAAATTTTAGCTACCTTCAAAGTTGACAAACGTTTTCAAAAGAAATGCAGTTTGTAAATTTTTGGATAACACGTTTTCTTGAACAGTAAAGGTTAAAACTAAATCCTTGAGCAAAGAGGATATTTATGCAAGGTAATGCTTTTTCATATTCTGTAAAGTTTCCTATAGTCTTCCTGGTCAAATTTTTTTTTTTAAAGACACCAAATTAATAGAATAGGCCGATTTGTCCAGAATTTAGTTCAAGTGAAAATCTATGAACCACGAGTATACGAGAATTGAAAAGAATATTCAAGCAAAGACAAATCCCTGGATTGGGGGAGGCAATAAAGACTGCGAATAATGTCAAAGTTGAAAGAGTAGTTAACAAATAAGAAAGGTCGAAAGACTGACGAAGTTTATATGTTAATGAATGTCAAGAAACCTCCTCATGCTAACAGATCCTTCTCTTGTACGTCTCGCCTGTGGAACACTTTTTTGACGACTTGCTTTCCAGTCAACCCCGATCTTCACAAATATAAATGCAATGTCAATCGTTATCTCCTTGAATCCTCTTCCTGTTATTGTCATCACGCCTCAGCGTTCCCCCAGTTTCCATCACTCTCAATAACACCTTGCGCCTTAGTGGCTGTACCACCTTTCTTGAGCTGAAATGATTAAAATAAGAAAACGCTTTCTCTGGCCTATGTTTTGGATACATTTATAAACGATACTTTATAGTGCACTTTGTTTGCAAAATAAAACTTAACAGCTCCCAAAACAAGAAGTACGGACTTTAGCTGCTATCATTTGTGAGCAGTATCATTTAGGGATTATCTTTATACGTGCACATTTGAACCGGTTCTAATGATACGACAAGCAAAGTGTGTACGAGATTATCAAATTTTTGAGGCTGTATTCGCTGAACTTTTGTCTTGTAACTCGTCCTTGTAAGTAAATAATCAAGTCCCTGTTATAATGGTGATTTTCTAAGCGTAGCTTAGATGTGGAAAAAGGCCGAAGTTATCAGACAGCCAGAGAGGATCGAACTCACGACTACGTCGTAAATGTTCTAGCGAGATAAGATTCCTAACCACTGCACAACGCCGAGATACCCCAGAGATATTCTAAGCTTAGATGCGACACAAGGCCGAAAGTATGGAGCACACAGGGAAGATCGAACTCACTAATCAGTTGTAAATGTTCTAGAGAGACAAGCTTGATAAGCATGACACAATGCGAGATGCTCCAAATATATTCTAAGCCTAGTTTAGAAGTGGCACAAGGCCCTGAAATATGGAGCATCCAGTGAGGATCGAATTCACTACTCAATTGTAAATGTTCTATCGAGACAAGCTTGCTAACGATTATATAACGCCGAGATGTCCCAAAGATCTTCTCAGAGTAGCTTAGATGTGGCACAAGGCCGAAAGCATGGAGCATCCAGTGAGAATCGAATTTAATATTTAGTTGTAATTGATCTAGCGAGGCAAGCTTGCTAACTATTACACCAGGTCCTAGTGCCCTAAATGATTTTCTAAACTTAACTTAGATGTGGCACATGGCCGAAAGTGTGGAGCACCCAGTGAGCGTCCAACTCACTAATCATCGTAATTGATCTGGCGAGACAAAATTGCTGACTGTTACAACATGTGGAGGTGACCCAAAGATCTTATAAGTGGAGCTTAGATGTGGCACAAGGCCCAAAAGTATAGAGCACCCAGTGAGGATCGAACTCATTACTCAACTGCAAATGGTCTAGCAATACAAGCTTGCTAACCATTACACAACGCCGAGATACCCCAAAGATCTCAGAGTAGCTTAGATGCGACACAAGGCCCGAAATTTTGAAGCACCCAGTGAGGATCGAATTCACTACTCAGTCGTAATTGATCTATACGAGGCAAGGTTGAAAGACCATTGCACCACGTTGAAGTGACTCAAGTTCCTGTCACAATGATTTCTGATTAAGTATTTATTTTACTGAAACTAATGTACTGGTTTTTTTTTTCATCTTCTTCCTTGTCAATGCACTTGCAACAATAATGACTATTAATCACATAGATTGAACGATTTGAATTCCAGATAAAACATCAGCTAATTAAAACTACGAAATTATTGAAACATTTCTTAGTCCACCTTTGTGCGTGCGTGTATGTGGGTACCTATTTATATCTGTGTTTGTATCTACGTCTCACACTGTGTATGTTTAACTAGTTTACATTGTGTCTATATCTGCATACACGTATTTAATTCTATCTCCTCCCGTCTGTGTATCAGCTTCAATGTGTGTGTGGACGTGTCGTTGTGTGTATGTATGTATGTATGTATGTATGTATGTATGTATGTATGTGTGTATGTACGTGAGCATAACGTATGAACAAGAACAATCGGTTTAAAATGATAGAGAAGTTAAGAAAGCCGAAAAGCCGTGACAGGAAATAGAGAAAAAGAAAAAGAAAAGGAAAAGAAGGAAGCACGTCGGGTTCATGAAAGACTGGGGAAAATAGATGGAACAAAAATAGTTCAGATGTCACCGAGGAAGAAAAGACGAAGTTAGGTTAGGATTAATTTTGACGATTAAATAAACGTATTGTCTTCCTCTCAAAACAGACTGGCGCAATTCAATTAGAGATTCGTTTGTCTGAAACTTTGCCACGTAAAAGATAACCGAACAGGTGTTTTGCCTCCAGCACTGTCGTCGTTAATAAAGCTTTGGAAACTTGTGAATTGTTTATTAACAGGACTTTGGAAATTCGGATACAAACACGAACGATTTCACACGTGGAGTTCCTCTTTCACGCCTAGAAATACAGAGGTTTACAAATTCTCAAACGTTCCTAAGTACATAGAAGAGAATTCTATATATATATATATATATATATATATATATATATATATATATATATTTGTGTGTGTGTGCGCGCGCGTGTTTGCGTGTGTGTGCGTGTGTATGTGTGTGTATTAGAGGTGTTACAAACTTTCGAGTAAAAAAAAACTTCTAATGTGTATTTTGTTTAATTTTTAAAAGCGTACTGTGCTAGAAACATTTGCACAACACATACACACCTGCACATAAGATTGTTTTATATGTAAGCAGCGTTACCACTTAGCATATTTTACTTGAACTAAAGTCATATTTTTAAAATTATTATATATATATATATATATATATATATATGTGTGTGTGTGTGTATGTGTGTGCGCGTGTGTGTGCATGTGTGTGTATTTATAAGTATATAGATGGTGCGATAGATAAATTGTCGTACAAATTACACAAAAATGAAAATAACAATGATATCTCATTTTAACAGATATATTTACCAAAATTACACAAAAATGTCTTCAAATACTAAGGAGGGAAATTATTCAATAAAATCGCCATTAGCCCCAACCATGGCCCTCAAACGAGTTCGAAATCTCCTGCAACTCTTCTGGACGGTCTCCTTGCTTAAGTTGGTGAATGCTACCATAATCCTTGTCTTCAATTCATATTTCGTGTTACAAGAACTTTTGTAGGTCTCTCACTCAACTGCGCCCCACACATAATAATCAAGGGTGTTGCAGTCTGTGCAGCTAGATGGCTAGATGTAAGGGGTGATGTGGCCGCAGAAATTTCCTGACAGCCATGACTGTAATTTGCTGCTTGTGTGGTAGGATTAACACACCTGTAGTCAGACACAGAGTCTTCCAGCTCACATCGGGGCAGTACTACCTTCTCAAAGTACTTGCTGTTGACCACCGTGTTGAGTGTGAGACCCTCGCCAACAATTTCGGCAGTTCTCTTCTTATCAAAAAGATATGAGTGAGTTTTCCGATCTGCCGTACCTTCGTAATCACTCTTAGACTCATCCAACTCTTTCCGAGTCCTCTGCACTGCCATCAGATTGACGCTCAAAGACACTGAAATTTTCGGATTGGTGCTTCCTGGTGCAAATGCCAAGCAGTACAGCATGCCGTTTCCAAAATTCTAGTGGAGTCAATTGCGTCATGATGTTATTTTTCTCACTGACGGTGCCCAACTATTCTACTGCGCAGGCGACAAAATTAAAAAAACAAAAACAAAAAACAAAACAACACGCATGCACGAAATTACAAGTATAAAATTGCGTCAGTTTACACACCGCACCTTGTGCATTTGGGCATCTAAGTAACATTAAAGATGACCAACAACGTACTAAGATTAAGATTTTTATTCAATTTTTCTTGTGTTCGCATAAGTGATTGTTTATATATATATATATATATATATATATATATATATATATATATATATATATATATATATATATATGCGACTAGACAACCGAATGCTTCAACCCGCCCGATTTGGTATCAGTTGGAGTTTCTACCACCAAGCCATTGGCGCTTCGACAGAACGAAAGACCAATTCTAGCGTATTGTTTTTACGAATTTAAACAATCTGAAGACAACCAGAGTGTTCTATTCATTAATGAAGAGCGATGCGTTAGCGCTGACAGCTGCTGTTTATAGAATTCGCCCATCTCTCAACAGTGCTCAACCGAAAGATTTTCGAGAGTGTTATAATATCATTCGCATACAGGCCTGTTTGTGTGTGTGTGTGTGTGTGTGTGTGTGTGTGTGTGTATTTCCTCGAGTATCACTTTTAATATAAAAACTTATGAAATCATATAGAAAGATTCATTGAAATGTCATCTGCCAGAATATATATATGTGTTTGTGTGTGTGTTTGTGTGTGTGTTTGTGTGTGTGTGCGTGTGTTAATGTACGATTGTACTTTTTGTGTTTTTGACATCTCAGTATTAACTGAATTTTAAATGTAATTTTCACTTTCTATATTTCTAGATTTTATTTATTTATCATTCAGTTACGGATTACTAATGTAATTTGTATCGACTTATAATGATAAAAACTAATAATCCATAACCCAAGAGCATTTTTCTCCATATTCTCGTTTCCTACAGAACGCCGTTCGCTCCACATTGCTGTAAACAATACACTTTTCATTGTGTATGAATATTCTTTTAAAAGTGTGTTGCTTTGTTGCATTTGAGCAGATAATCACAGTTAGAAATGCTGTCCGTTTTTTTTTGGAAGGTACTCAAATATCGTAGCGATCTAGTTGTTTTCAAATGCCTTACAGCGATCATAGAAGATATGTGGCGTATTACGTGCCGTCTCCTACATGCAGGGTTATTTGTAATCAGCGTTTTGATTTAATCATCATTAACGACTGCCGGCCTACCGAAATGCTCTTTGTCTACCAGATCAAAATTTCCTTTTCTGAACTTAGCTAATCACTTACGAGAAGTACAATCAGTGGAATGAATGACCCTTTTTTCTCTCTGTTGTTTCAGTAGCGATATTTTTACTAACTGCAAATAAAAGCAATATATGAGGAGAATGCATATCAATTTTCTTGCGTTTTACTTTTAACATAACTTATAAAATCATATAAAAAGACGCATTGAAAAGCCACCTTTCAGAATATATATAAAAAAAAACTTTGTGTCGTTTAAAAAAACAGACGACATGCATTGAACGGAAGTCATAATTCGTTGAAAAATGCACCCCAACCGAGATATAAACTCTTTTCGATAGTAACTCAAATTTGATACAATAGTAGTTAATAAAAATGAACAAGCTACGGCCACTGCCTAAATGATTGGATTTCTCTGTATCCTTGGAAACAAATTGCATGTTGCTTTTAAAACTCAGAAAATTTCAAAATAAGTTATTCCAAAATTCGCTTGAAAATGAAACAGAACTAGTGCATTTAATTTAATTGAATAATTGAATTTGAAGTTGTTAATTTCTGTTTTTGAAACATAGTAATTCCTGGGTTGTGAAGGAAACCTATTTTTAAATCAGTTAATATATATATATATATATATATATATATATTTTTGTCATCCACAGACAGACTGTTTCGCTGTTTCACAGCTCATCAGTGTGGCTAGACGTCCGGTTGCCTCCAGCTACGATCGAAACCCGACTGATTTTTCGTCAGTCGGAATCTCTACCCATTAAGCCATCAGCGTGCGGTGCGGGATGGAGGTGAATTTTAGCGTGTTTATTTTTACATTCGGATAAACACACAGTGACTGAGAGTGACTCAATTCTGTCGAAGAGTCGTGCCGTATTAGCATAGATAGTCACTGTTTTACAAATTCACACCCCAAACCAGAGGGCTCAACCGAAATTAATTTCAGGAGCTACTATTTTTGTCATCCACAGACAGACTGTTTCGCTGTTTCACAGCTCATCAGTGTGGCTAGACGTCCGGTTGCCTCCAGCTACGATCGAAACCCGACTGATTTTTCGTCAGTCGGAATCTCTACCCATTAAGCCATCAGCGTGCGGTGCGGGATGGAGGTGAATTTTAGCGTGTTTATTTTTACATTCGGATAAACACACAGTGACTGAGAGTGACTCAATTCTGTCGAAGAGTCGTGCCGTATTAGCATAGATAGTCACTGTTTTACAAATTCACACCCCAAACCAGAGGGCTCAACCGAAATTAATTTCAGGAGCTACTATTTTTGTCATCCACAGACAGACTGTTTCGCTGTTTCACAGCTCATCAGTGTGGCTAGACGTCCGGTTGCCTCCAGCTACGATCGAAACCCGACTGATTTTTCGTCAGTCGGAATCTCTACCCATTAAGCCATCAGCGTGCGGTGCGGGATGGAGGTGAATTTTAGCGTGTTTATTTTTACATTCGGATAAACACACAGTGACTGAGAGTGACTCAATTCTGTCGAAGAGTCGTGCCGTATTAGCATAGATAGTCACTGTTTTACAAATTCACACCCCAAACCAGAGGGCTCAACCGAAATTAATTTCAGGAGCTACTATTTTATATATATATATATATATATATATATATATATTAAGGTGTGCTTTATTTATGGGATAAAGTGCTCAATAACAGAAATACAGCGTATGTAAATAAAAATATAAAGTCAACACTCAGAGCCGTAGCTCAGTAAAAACTCAGTTTGTTTCAAGCCGGAATCGAAACCCGATCGATTTAGCATCTGTCCAAGATTCTACCACTAAGCTATCGGCGCACGGCAGATGAAAGGAAATTTTAACGTATTATATACGTGGTGTATAGAAACGCCAGTATCCAAGAGTGCTCAATTAATCACTGAAGAGCGTTGTGAAATTTGCAGGAGTAGCTATTCTTTTTCAAATTACCATACATATATATATATATATATATATATATATATATATATATATATATATATATATATATATATATATATATATATATATATATATATATATATATCCCACACAATGATAAGATAAAATATTAATAAGAAACGTTTATCATTTTTATTGAAGCTTCATCATGAGATATGGAGAAAAAGAAGAAATTCTGGTATTTTTACTTCTGTGTGGATTTTCATTGGCTAATCATTTTCTAGGTGCATTCGACTTGTTCGTTAGTATGTGTGGATGAGAGATGTAAGTGACTTGATGGGTCCTAGCGGTGAAGGTCAGACCTGGTGGAACCAGGCGATTCGGTTCGTCAGAGCACTTTCCATTATGATAGCGATAGAATAGCGAGTGGTTCTCCACATCTCGCCTTTGAGTGACAGAGATTCTTAAATTATAATTGTTGTTATTTGTAGATGCTTGTTTTGTCGTATGAGTATTGCTTTAATGATCATCAGTATTTTTTTTACTATTTGACTTTGCTAATAATTTGGTATTGCTTGTGAGTAGTTTTCCGATGTTGCTATGATCCTTGTGTTGCTGATGTATATAAGTTTATCATTACCACCCAAAATTTCAAAAAGGTTTACAGGAATATTATTAACCAGCTGAAATAAAAAATCAAGAGACTCATCCAATAATGACAATTTAGAACTTCTCAAAATATTCGGTAATTATAAACGTGGTTACATTTATGGAACCATAAAAGCACACAAACCAAACTTTCCTCTTCGTCCTATTATATCCCACATTCCCACTCCTGTTTATCGTCTAAACTCATTAACCAATTAATTACACCATACATTCCCAGTAAATACGGCATCAAATCAACTTGAGAATTAATCCAAATGCTAAAAATAAACGATAATGAAACCATAGACTCACTTGAGGTTGAAGATATATTTATAAATGTCTCAGAGAAATGACTGAAATAGTTATAAGAAATATATGCAATAATCCATCTCTCACTCCATTAAAAATTAGACATGATACGGAAACTACTTTTAATTTGTACTACTGAAGTTCCATTCTTTGACCAAAAAATAATATACAGGGTGTCCATAAAGTTCGTGTTCACTTTAAAAAAAATTATAACTATATTTGTATTTGCGATAGAAATAATTTGTAAAAAAGGATTAGAAAGAAGTAAATCTATATTTTTTAAGGTTTTATTGAAATTTTATTTAAGTTTCCACATGTCCTCCATCATTAGCAATACAAAGGGTAATACGATTTTGCAGTCCACGGAAAACATTTGCCAACTGATTTACAGTAATGCCTGAAATCACATTAGTTATTTTAGCTATACTTAAAACTAGGTACATTAAACTTTATAACATTTTTGACAGATTATTTCTATCGAAAAATACAAATAAAGTTATTAATTTTTTAATGTGCACACGAACTTTATGGACACCCTGTATATATACAACTGGATGGTGTTTCCATGGTGTAATGAAAACTCTAGTTCGGCTTAATGTGTCTTTAAATGAACGTAACTGAAGAGTCTTGCCGTTTTGGCTAAGACGGCGTGATTATTTATGCAAATCATAAGACACTGGAAGTAATCGAGTTGTCTCGCCACATTCTCTGACTGGGACAATTCTCTGGGATTGTCTAGGTGACAGCAGATCTGGGCTTTCAGGTGTTACGCAACAGTCGGCCACAAGTATTTCGTCACATATTGTTTTTGTCTCCTTCTTGGAGTCGGACGCTCTAATTCTGAAAGCTGATTATCAGAGTCGGTGGGAGTATGACTTTCTTTTGAGGGAGCTATTCTGGTGTCGATTGCTGAATCGTCACTATCGGGCCCATGTTCCTCAGGAGAATCCAATGGCATTGTACCATTGTTACTATCAAGAGGGAGAGATATTGCTTCAGGGGATTGCTGCTCCTCCCTCTGGCTTGATAACTCGCCGGCAGGGGCCAAATGTCTGAAGGAAACGTTAGCTTATCTCCAGTCGGGGTGATGGATGCACGTATAGAGGTTCACCTCGAGAAATTACAACTTATTCACTGGAGAATCATACTTGCTTTGTCGAACATGGTTTCTAAGTAAAACAGTACGTGGCTGTTAGAACCACGTATGGAGGGATATTCCAACAGAACTTCGTCTTAGAAATTGTAAAGCCCTTTCGTGAGGCGTTGAATTAGTTCTTGTACACAATAGTTTTCTTATAGCGTAGAGGGCCTCGGTTATTACGACTTTCCAATGTCTAATTGGAAGGTTTTGATTGTCAAGTGCTATCAGTACGGTCTTCCATATTATACCGTTGTATCTTTTGCCCTGTCCATTCTCCTGAGGATTGTATGGGGTAGTACGACTTACGGTCACTCCCTGTACCAATAGAAATCTTCGTGGTCGGACATAAAAGAGGTCCCGTGATCTGTATAAATATAAGCTAGCGATCCAAATATTGAGAACAGTGAGCAAAGACGGAACGGTGCCAAACTGTTTATTGCTGTCAAACACTATGCCTCGGCAGAGAGAAACCCGGGCGAGGCTTTGCAGAAGGGCAAAGTTTCGTCCGGGGTGGTAGGCAGGCCCTGGACCCGTTTATACTGGGCGGGGGGCGTTAAATATAACAGTTAGCAAAGACAGCGTATGACCGTTGTTGCACTTACATATGGACAGGGAAAGGCAAAAAGGAATCACGAGTACTCGTCAACGACAGTTAGTAGATATTTGTTTCGGGACTTAGATGGAAGAGGATCCTTAATTCCACGCCCAGCTTCTCAAATGGCAGTGTACCTTTTAATAGGGTTCCCGGTTTGGGTTTGTAGAACCTTGGCTTTATTCGAGCGCAAATTTGACAACCGTTTGTTATTCGTTTCACGTCCTCAATTGAAAAAAGGAAAATTATGCCTTCGAACCACGTGCATCATCGTCGTGATGCCCGGATGACAGATCATTATTAACCTTTTGTGTTGATCTTTGGTTCTTTTTATTGATATACACACTCTTGACAGCGCGTCTCCCGTTGCATTTTCCTTTCCGGATCGATAGAAGACGTTAAACGAAAAACAGGAAAACTCTACCCTCCATCTCGCTATCTTTTCATTTATTTTTATTTTGTCTTGGGATTAAACATAAAAGAGATTGACTTTTGGTCAATGATTAAAGTAAAGCAATGACCAATTAAGAAATGTCGCCATTTTTTAGCACAATGTCTATGGCATAAACCACCTTTTCGACAGCTGGATGCCTGTTCTCAGATATAGGGCAAATAAGGGAAAATTGAAAAAAAAAGGGAGAAACAGAAATGGTTTTCTAATAAAACAATAATATTAAAAAAAAAGCCATCGGCATTAAATGACCCTTTGAGGTTGATATGCCGTAAAACAAAACAAAAGAAACAAAACAAAATTAACGAAATACAAGAACTACAAAAAGAATCCCCCCCCAAAAATCTCTGTTATTAAATTCATATATGAACTTAATAATAAAATTTCTTTCCTTGATATATTGATAGACACCAATAATAATAAATTCACTACCTCATCATATAAAAATTCACTAGCATAAACTCATTCAGTCTTAATAATAGGAGTGAATATGTTAACAACTACAGTTATAAAAAAATTTAATAAACCATGCAAAAGTCAACTTCTCCATGAAAAATATTTTCTAAACAGAACTAAAAAACATTAAGCAAATTAATAATGAATTTTCCTAACTGCAGTGTTGATGAAAAAATAAGACAATCTATTAAAATCTTTTATATAAATCAAACAGAATATAATAAGTCTTCAAATAACCCAAAACATACCAATCTCTTGTATCGTAATCATGTGTATCCTAAATAAAAACAAGACGAAAAAGACCTAAAAATCATAAATACTACTATATTCCCTACATATCCCAGTAGAAAGATAAAATTAATTATATTTGTTGAAACTTGACTAATGCATGGAATAATAATGTAAACACAAAACGTAGTTAGAATAAAATGTATTGAAACAAGAAAGAGTACACAATATTTACATATAGTCTTTTGTATATTCCTGGGAAGACCGTTCCTGGAGAATGTGTTGACTAAGTCGCAGTCGGGCAGAGTCTCTAGTTGGATCTCTTGATTTGCCTCCCTGTCTTCCGGTACCAACCATATTTATATCGTCTGTACTCCGCTATGCAAATTAGGTGGATCCTACCACAACAATATTATATACTAAATTCAGTACTAATAACATAATCATCCACAATAACTCCTCTCTACCAATTAACGTATTCCCCACCCCCCAAAAAAACAACATTATGTACCAATTTTAATTTCCCTTGGTGGATTGTATCTCCGACAAAAAAGCTAAATGTATTGGTTATACGATAAACACGTTAACTAGAAGGCTCACTATACACTGAAATGATTTATCATCTTATACTGAAAAATCATCAGTTACCTCCACTTAAGTTCTAGGAGGCATAAAAAGCACAATGTTAATCCGTCAGTAGACGAGTAGTCAGAGTAAAGTGCAATAAAGCTTTGGTATAAATTTGTCCACATTCACAATTTAGAAGAATATTAGTTGACAATACATGTATACTTCACCAAGAAAGTAATAAACAGAAACTACAAATTCTCTAAGTTGTCTTTATTAAAATTAAAACCAACACTTAATAAAAATAATTATGAATATAGTACAAATGTTCTGAAATGCTTATAGTAAATAGTTTTTTTTATATATCTAAGTGTTGTGGTAGGATCCACCTAATTTGCATAGCGGAGTACCGACGATATAAATATGGTTGGTACCGGAAGACAGGGAGGCAAATCAAGAGATCCAACTAGAGACTCTGCCCGACTGCGACTTAGGAACACATTCTCCAGGAACGGTCTTCCTAGGAATATACAAAAGACTATATGTAAATATTGTGTACACTTTCTTGTTTCAATACATTTTATTCTAACTACATTTTGTGTTTGCATTATTATTCCATGCATTAGTCAAGTTTCAACACTAAGTTAGAACTAATAATTTGAAAATAAATAGATTATATCCTTCCTTAATAAGCCAATTGTTAACTAAGTTACCTCCCTTACATTAAATTCTTTTAATATGACGTTACGTTCACGAGCATAATCGTAATAATTCATCCGCAAAGAATTTCTCTTACAACATACATTTTAAAATCAGAGTATGTGTCTTTGCATATGACTTGAAATGTTAACGATTGAAACATAAAAGCAAAAATTTATTTCCGACAACTAAGATAAATTCTTAGCTATCAAAACCCTGATGATGATATTGGAAAAATATCGAAAGTACTCGGAAAAAATAATTATGAATAAATATAATCACGGTACCTGTCTTGCTGTTTTTAACCATGAAAGAAGAAAAAACTTACACGTGATTACGAAAGGATCTTATTGAAGATAAGAACAGCGCGTATAAATGGTTTAATCAGACATATTTAAATGAATATATATATATTCAATCATAAAAAGGCTTTTTTTCTTTTTGTCATAATAAAGTTTATAATAAAAATCATGCCTCACATTTTTTTTAACCATGTATAATAATTTTCTTTTTAAAGTACAAAAGAACTACTTTTTGGGCCAATTTGAAAATTTATCAGGAGTCCCCTCAAACTTTTGAATAGTATATATATATATATATATATATATATATATCGAGGAGTCGCCTCAAACTTTTGAATAGTATATATATATATATATATATATATATATATATATATATATATATATATATATATATATATATATATATATATATATATATATATATACTATTATTTTAGCGTGCAGCTATATAATGCTTTGCCTAGATATCGGAGTGTCGTACCAATAAACCAGGTTAATCAGGTTAAACCGTGATACATACTTATTGATCCAGGCAAGGCCAAACGCATTATTGACAGTGTTGTGGATTTCTTTCCGACAATAATTACTGTTAGCACTTTTTAATGATATACTGAATTTCTAGTTTTATTAAATCAGATCTTATGAAAATCCGAGAATATAGTGAAGCGTAGGTGGTGCCTGGTTGATCGGCCGACGAAGAGAAAGGAAGGAAGAAGAGGCTCAGAGCGCGGAATAATAGATATCAATTGCAAGTCATGTCCAAGTCACCGTCTTGATTAAAAGTGATTGATATAACTTAATTATTTTTATGAGGACGTCAACTTGCAGCTAATTAGGAAGCTAATTAGACTTTAGATAGATTGGCAGAAAAACACACACGCAACTCTAGATGTGAACACACTCACTCATAATGGCGTAGAAAGTCAGGGATTTCAACATTTCATACGGGTGTATTACTCGAAGAGTGACGTACCATAAGCACGGACGAGTATGTCTGCTATTCGCACTCGTTAAGGCGAGCTAAGCATAGAAAGGAAACAGTTTCCAGAAAAATGGTGACATTCAAGTCGAAATAGATTATGACAAGCAAACACACACACACACACACACACACACACACACACACACACACACACACACACACACACACACACACACACACACACACTCGCATATGTAAAATATTCTTCTAAAGGTATGCTATATTTATGTGTTTATGTTCAATATCAGAGATATGGCGTATGTAAAAAGGGACAATTGAAGTTGACCCACCAGCGACGATCTAATTCATGTGTTTAAACGCAATCCTCAGGCCATATCTATCTATCTATCTATCTATCTATCTATCTATCTATCTATCTATGTATCTATATATATATATATATATATATATATATATATATATATATATATATATATATATATATATACACAGACGTGGTCTGACGATTGCGTTTAAGCACGCACGCACGCACGCACACACACACACACACACACATATATATGTATATATTTAACTACAACAGACTTGTATATCGTTAGAATGGGGCCTCACATCAGTGAGGGGGGCCGGTGTGCAAGAGAAAGCATGGAGAGGAAGGTCTAGAAACGGTGCACATTCTCTCCTGATGACCCCAATTCAAATATAAATTCGAGAAGAACATATCAAAAGAGATTCAGTGAAGTCATATGCCGTAGAGAAGCTCGGTGGAAATGTCATTGGCATGAGGAGCATTACACATTCAGCTCGCTTCAGGTGAGTTTCAATTACTTTCCAGTAATTTCCTTCTTCATAATATCAAATCCGTAAGTGGTAAGGATAATCCAGATAGTTCTTCTTAATGTCAAATATTAAAAAGAGAGAGAGATCCACGAATAGAGCTCAATGTATCAAAATACAGAGCAATATGATATATACATACATATATATATATATATATACATATATATATACATGATTTAATGATGTATTGAGCTTTTCCTTTTATGTGTGTACGTACACACGCTCTCTCTCTCTCTCTCTCTCACACACACATATATATATATGTTTAATGTGAGTAAAATTTGTCACTTAGCTGATTGATGTCATCTTCAGCATTCCGACTTCAGATTTTTGTGGACGGACCTACTCGTCCAGTCTTCAGGGGATACCAGTAATTATCTGTAAACAATGCAAAAATGCACGGTTTCTGTATGCTCGCATACAGAAACCATAAAGTACGCACAAACATAACACACACACACATACACACACACACACACACACACACATATATATATATATATAATATGCTTGTAATTTCGATGGGGAATTTTGGGGTGCATGCATTATATTACTGATAACATCTATAAGTGTAGGGCTAGCTGTTAGCCCCGATTAGGCTTGTGAAGGCTTTATAGATGCCTTTCTTGTGGAAAATGTATTCTGTGCGTTACCGCACTTGGCTTTGCCAAAAACACTCATTAGGAGGCGCTCGTCTGGGTCAAGTGACTGGCTTACTTTAACCAATTCTTTTATCCATTAAGTCATGTTTCTCCAAGTTCTGAGTTCAATACCTGGCCACAGCAGAGGTGAAGAAAATCTTGAAGAGTTGAGTACATAAAGGTAATTGACTGAAACTGAGATATACAAAAACCATGCCTTGTGGAACTAGAACAATCTACCTCCTGTGGACTAAATAAAAGTCTCTGCTCGAAATTCTAACGTATATCACCTGAAAAAGGGCCGGAGCGTACAACGGCCGAAAAGTCGTGAATATGACAACAGTTACGAAGGACAACAGTCCGAACAATGTAAATAGGGTACATAATCATAATTTTATGTTTTAGAAAGGTTTGTCTTGATTCTTATTTCTTGGAACACTTAATAGACAATGTCGACGTCTTGTTCAACATCATTTTTATTGCAATATGAATACCTATGTCATCGCTGTGCCTAGTTCCTTATCATTACATGAAGTGAAAACATGAATGGTCACTTAGAATAACCAAAGAGTTTTAACTTACAGCAGAAGCCAATGCTTAGCGATTGCTGCCCGCTTGTTCTTTCTCCATATAAATCGACCATTCGCCCTTGCATGGAGTATTGCTGCCATATATGGTCTGGAGCCCCTGCTGTTTGCCTCGGGGTTCTTGATAAGATCCAGAGACGGATAGGCAACGTGATTGGCCCTGATCTATCATCTCGTCTGCAATCGCTCTCTCACAGACGCGAAGTTGCCTCGCTCTGCCTTTTTTACAAGTACTTCCACGGTAATTGCTCTGAGGAGTTGCGTTCGCTTGTCCCCAGGCCTCGTGAATTTAAACGCCCCACCAGGCTGGCATCCCGCTCCCACCCCTACACCGTTGAAACTGTTAGATGTAGACGTCTCTTCTACTCCAATAGCTTCATGTCTCGCACATCTCGCCTATGGAACTACCTTCCCTATTACTGTTTCCCTGACAAATACAATCTCCAACGGTTTAAGTGTAGCGTCAATCGAGATCTCCAGTTGCCTTGATCTATACACTTCCCTTCTCCACATCATTTCATTTTTCATTCCTATCTGCTCTCGCTCCGGATCTTTTGTGGCCCCCTTGCCTTGATCGACCCACTGTCTTTCTCTTTCTCCACATCCCCTCCCTTGCCACTCCTATCTGCTCTTCCTCCAACCCTTCTTTAACCCCTTGCGTGATAGTGGCCTCCGGCCTTGCTTGGGGTGCTTAAAAAAAAAAATTGTCTCAAATAAGACATATTCACTGAGATTAGTTTTGTATCGGAGTTACAGAATATGTAGGCTAGACAAAGATATCGAAATTTATCATACAGAAAATTGACTGCCCACGAATGAGCACAGAATGCTGGCAGTGATGGATTAAATGTGTGTACGTATTGAGACATTGAAAAACGCGCGAAAACCAGCAGTTCAGTTGTGGCAGTAAATGAGTCAAGATCTTTGATGCTGTTCTCTCCCAGGTTACGTTGGATGCCGTAGTGTTAGCAAGGTGTCTATCCTTATTTAGAGGATGAGTAGCTGACCGACCTGATAACATCCAGTCTCCCTACCCCTCTTATCCTATTCTTCCAAGAGATGACGGCCACTCCTGAAATAAAACCAGTTGAGAGAAACTAGCAGAAACTAAAATTGGCGCTACATAATCATCCTGCTCCGATTTACATCATGGTTTTCTTTGAACTAAGCTAAACTAGTAAGTAATGATCAGAGCATAACCTCTCTTTCATTTAATCATCCTTTTAATTGTTGGACATTCTTCATGAGTTTGACTCGGATTCCACACCTCAGGTAGGAATAATTTGTTTTGATAATCGAATTCCACAGAAGGTTTACTATCTTTTAATAGTAACTCAAAGGATCACTTTGCCACCAGAACGTGAGGTGAATTTGCAAAGCGGTTGACATTGGCGGTAAGGCGCACAGAAAACCGAAGGTAAACATGGCCGATGAGACTACGGGATGTGTGAACAGAGAAACGATAATCAGCGTGATGTGTCGTGTTCAAATTCTGGCCGTACTATTTTTGTTCACTTAGTCCTTTTACCTACAACTGTGGGTTTAAATAACAGGCCAAATCTGTGTTTTCTAGTCTTTCTAGCCTTCGGTGACGGCCAATCCAGGAGAAGGAGAAATTTCAATATAAGTGGGTTCACAGCCTGAGTAAATAAAATTTCCAGATAATTCACTGATTTTTCTGAAAAATTCCACTCAAATTCTATGATTTAATGACATCCACTAACAAACAACAATAAGTATCATTACTTATCTTCTTATATATCCCAATGACACTACCTTTATGCACATAGTTTTAGGTATATTTAGGCAGAATATCTTCATTCAAGCATGTTTCATTGAATTATATAGATATATGTGTTGAGAGAGACAACTCTCCCCTAACGAATCATTGACTCTTAACAGGAAAATGGTAGTATCAGACAAAAACATGGCTGCTAGATAATACACCACCTGTAGACAGTGAATTGTTTATACTTCTGTATTCTGGTCGGTGAGAATAAAAACGAATATTGTTGTGTTTTAAAATATATTTAACTGTGTTTTGTTATATTTTGTTGTTCCTAATATTTTGGGTTACAACGATATGTCTATTTATTTTATAATAATTCTTTCCAGTTAGCTTGATGTTCTCTAATTAGCTTGATAGCTACTGGAAACACTATATCTGGCAACAGGAATCTGCACCATATCGCGCAAACAGGAGAACCCAGTGTTGGCTTTCAATCTACGACCACATCACCCCTTACATCTGGCCACCTAACTCTCCAGACTGCAAACCAATTGATTATTATGTGTGGGGCGCAGTTGCGCAAGAGATCAGCAAATCACCTTGTAATACTAAAGATGAACTGAAGGCAAGGATTATGGCAGCATTCACCAACTTAAACATGGAGACCGTCCGCAAGATTCCAGATTCGTCTGAAGGCCGTGGTTGAAGCCAATGGCGATTTTATTGAATAAAGTTACTCTTTATAATTCAAGATATTTTTATGTAATTTTTTGTAAATATATCTGTTAAAATGAGCTGTCAGTGTTATTTTCATTTTTGCATTATTTAGACATTTGATCCATCGCACCCTGTATATGCTTAGAAATAACTATTTAAAACAGTGTGGCATATGGGTTTCGTTAATCGTATGCGTGTATTCATATGCAGTGAATTGTCCCAATTATATCGGGGTCTGGAACACAGGATTTTCCATCATAACCTATATATATATATATATATATATATATATATATATATATATATATATATATATATATATAAAAATTGTAACTGTAAAATTTAAGAAAAAAATTAACTATGTATAAAGCTGGATGCGTGTGGAAATATGTATATGTAAATATTTGTGTATGTATGTGCGTGTATACCGATGTGTATCGATACATGTGTATGTGGTTATATATGTAATTGCACATGTATATGAATATATGTGTATGTGGATTTACGGAAATATGTATGTGGCGTGTGCATGTAAAAACAGTAAATTCTTTTATTATTAACTTACATCTTGATTTGAAACTTAAACTTTAATTAAGAAATATTACTCATCTAAAAATAGCTTCAGATTAAGTTGATGAATTAGACTCTAATAAAGATTTTACCTTAATCGTCATTCACAATATTAAAATATTACTATTAGTAAATTTTTATTTTTATATTTGTTTATTAATATAATATTCAGTTTGTATTAAATCCCTAATTTGTTTGTGGAGAAGTTAAATACTTAAATTCCTATCAAGCATTAACTCTAGTTTATTTGTGGAGTTTTTAAACATTTAAATTACTATCAAACGTTAAGAGCTGTGTTTATCTAATTGCCCAAACATCAAACTATATCACCCTTCTCCTTCTTTCAAAACACTACGTCAATCTTTTATTTCTTATCTCTTTACTTCCCCGCTTTTTTCTTTTTTTTTTTTAAAAACTCTCCCTTCCCTCTCTAAATTCGACCATGTCTCTCACACTATCCCTCTCTGTCACCTTATAAAGACTTAATACTGCCCTTCAAAAGTGTAAATTTTAAATTCATTTGTTCACCCTTGAAAGTGAAGTCTGAAGATCCAGAGAAAAATAAAATCTCTGGTGAAATAAATTATAACTAATAGAACCTAAATGTGGTCTGTTTTTTCTTTAAATTAATCTATCTATCTATCTATCTATCTATCTATCTATCTATCTATCTATCTATCTATATATATGCATGTCATTTACTTTTCAAACAATTTTCAATAAAAAAGGATAAAATAAGAATGTCATACGATGCATGTTGTATAAGAAAATATCCTGATTTCCCTGATTTTAAGCCCCCCACCCAAAAAAACGATAATTCTCTGTTTAAAATGGTTGACTGTGAACCGCATAAAATTTACGCTTAAATAGGAACTCATCGTCAAATTTAGTAAAAACAATACCACTACTACACGTAGATCATACGATTTGTGTCCTTTTTCATTTTCAAATGTCTTCGCATCGAGTTAATCACCGCTATACGTTCTTACTTAAATCCGTTTATTCTCACTGCTTTTGAGCTAGTGCTTCAGTTTAATAATTGAGTAGTTTCATTTAGTTTAAGAAAAACTGAATTTTCATTTCAATCCTGAGAAGTTAAAAAAAAAACGTCAGAAGCGAAAGCAAATAACTTCAATTCTAATGAAATGTCTTCCTTTCACATCATGTAAAGTTAATGGAAAATTGCACGCAATTTTTCTTCATTCTATTTTACATCTCTCTTCAGATCACAGATACCCACACACCGCTGAAAATGCCATTTATATATTTGGCAGTATGAAGACGTAGAACAGGAGGATAATTGAATATTCATTAGGTTAAAATTACTTTAAGAAGAATATAAAAAAAATCAAATTAAATGTTACTGGAAAAAAGAAGCGGTCATGATCATGTGTATCTCTGTCAACTGTCAATAGTAATCGCGATTTCTGCTCGTTCAGACAAAATAATTCAAATTAATTTCAGGTTCGTGTCTACTCATTAATATATACGCAACAGCCAAGTAATTAACTCGAACTTAATTCAATCAATTTCAATAAGGTGAGAAGACAGATATCTACGCGAAGATGCAAGGTGATCTCGCAAATCTGGGAGAAAATTGTTTACTTGTACGAAATCTCCCCGGAGAAGGCTGTGCGAAAAAAATGTCTCAGTATAATTTGAACAGAGAAAAATATGTTTATCAATGATACATTATAGCTACGACAGCTGAGGTCAGCCTATTTGTTGTCAAATATATATAACCTCCAGTTTTTCCTGTTTGCTATTTGAAATGGTCGCGTGTCTGCCTGCGAACCTGATGAAGTTTAATATATTCTCTACTCCCCGTTTAGAATATTGGCGCGAAAAAAATCCACCTGCTCCAATTGTGTTCAGTAAATAAGCCTTCTCATATAATGTAGCGTGCCTTTTTAGTGCGTGGCTGATCATGGACCTCCACAATTTCCTATTCTCTGTAGTTGTAAGCAATGATCGACTACTTACTGCCTTACTATCTCTGTCAATCATTGTTCTTATATTCATATATACAAACACGCCAGTTTGAAACTGTGAGTGTCAAACTCTCCAAGCCCTCTTCACTTGTTATGCGCTGTAGAAATTTCAACAATTTTAACGAAAGAATACGCCTCGGCAATTCTATTTTCCGCGTCAATAGTCGTTTCATTGGCACATCCACATACTTACATGGGGATTGTCACCTCTTACCCAGATGAGAGTCGCGCCTTCAACCCTCACATCATTTGTGATGGCTTCTGCCTCATTTCGGCGCCCATGACTCCTAAAGTGACTCTTGAGACCAGCATCCGATTTTATAGGTATCAGACATATATGACAGATAAACTCAGTACCCTTGAATGGGTTGATTGGATCATCAACTCTCCCATGTACGACCATATGTCTCCTCACTTCAGATGTTGATCTACAAACCTCGATGAAAACAACAATGGTATTGCCGCTTACTTTTGGTTGCTATGATGACTTTTCATAAACTGTCCTTTACATAAGTTACCCTCAAAAACAGTATACAGTCACACACACCACATTTACAAGACTGCATATTAATTGACAAATGAGAATGAGCACATCTATGGAGATGACGCTTGATCTAACCATGCCTGATACATTCAACCTCAAAGGCGTTGCGCACCTCCATTATAAAGCGCCTCCACTCTGTCCATACATACGTATGTGTGTGATTTTTACGCATAAAGAGAGAGACATATCAATAGATTCACTATCTGAAAACGTTACTTGAATTTGAATCCAGAATTGTCACAGTATAATTTTCGATCTAGGGGTAAGGGCATATTCATAACGGAGGCAATTATATTGAAAAACAAATATTTCCTCTATAATACGAAGTTTTTTTTTTCATTTTCAGGCTGCTTACCTATCTATCTCAGGTTTATTTATATATCTCTATATCTATCTATCTATCTATCTATCTATCTATCTATCTATCTAGTCGTGAATTTGTACAGTAATGCCTGTCTAATGTTTCATTTATTCGAAAAAGAGAATTGATTATTGGACTTAGCGTTTGGATTTGACCAAATGATTTTTCGTTTCAAGCGGTTTTGGTAAATCTACGATCTATTTTCAAGCGTTTTGGCTACGTAAGCAGTTGTACAAATACATACATACGGATAGACAGATACCCCCCATATATATATATATATATATATATATATATATATATATATATATATATATATATATATATATATATATATATATATATATGTATATATGTATATATATATTCAATTAATTTCTGAGGAAGGACCGAGGCGGTCTGAAATATCAAATATATAAAAACATATAAATAAATACTTTCACAAAGAAACACGCTATTTTTTCTTTTAATTTGCAGGTTTTCAGTTGTTTTATCCATATATATATATATGTATATATATATATATATATATATATATATATATATATATATATATATATATATATATATATATACACGTAGGAGGCGATAACGAAAAAATCTTGGTTCAATCAAGAACTCCTTAAAAAGACACCTGTAGTTTGGCGATTTGGTCAGATTTTGGGAAAGCATCCATGTATTTCATATTTATTAACGTAGTAAAAATTTGTTTATATAGCTTATTTTATAGTTTTGTTTTTGTTTGGGAAGATAATTAAAGCTATTTGTTCAATTTTTGGGTTGATTGTTGTAGTTTGTTCTAACTATTATTTTGGCGGGAACAGTTTTTAATTTGATGAAACAGACTGTCACCTCTAAGTGTTGACTTCTATGTTCACTTTTATATTTATATATATATATATATATATTGCGGATGAGAATGAACATAACCTGGCAAAAATAACCGTATAAGCATTTTCATTCAATAATCTGGACATATGTCTATTTATTCTTTTATTTTAATCCTCTCGAATTCTCTGATCGACTTCTTAATGTTGATATTAAATTCATTAATGAAGGCGCGGTAGTTTTTTTTTCATTTCTTTATTTTCCCCAAGTACTTTCAATCTCATCCGAGATCATCTTCAGGAGAGAATTGCTAAGACAAATAATTTATGTAGTTGTGATTGTTTTGTAAATATGCATAAAACGCGCGCTGTTATAATTATTTGAAACACGTATGAACGCAATCTATTACAACTATTTTTATAAATTAACTATGATTGTCAATGGTTTTATCTAAGGGAGGTAACGATAATTTATATAATTGTAATTATTTTAAAATTATAATTTAAGCATTTTAAAAACATTGCTATTATAGAGATTTTAAAACATTTTTGCTATACTCATAAATAACCTTATCAAGTTTTGTTTGTAGGTCTGGTGTCGAGTGTTGGTGTAAACAAATTAGTGCTCGATGCAATATTTAGTTATGTTTATTTTGAATAAAAAACAACAATCCCTTATAAAATAAGGATTGCCTTATCATTGCATCAACCAGATATATTTAACAAAATTTAACTTATGCAACATCAGTTTTAACTAAGAACCAGAAGATTGCTTTGTTCATAAAACTCATATATATATATATATATATATATATATATATATATATATATATATATATATATATATATATATACACACACACACACACAGAGGTTGCGATGAATAAATTGTCGTCTAAATTACGCAAAAATGAAAATAACATTGACATCTCATTTTAACAGATATATTCACCAAAATTACACAAATATATCTTGAAATAGTAAAGAGTAAACTAATTCAATTAGATCGCCATTGGGTCCAACCAGGGCCTTCAGACGGCTTCGGACTATCCTGCATCTCTTCTGGACGGTCTCTTTGTTTAAGTTGGTGAATTCTTCCATTATCTTTTGCCTTTAGTTCACTTTTGGTGCTACAAGGAGTTTTGTTGGTCTCTGGATCAATTGCGATCCACACATAATAATCAAGTGAGTTGCAATTTGGGGAGTTAGGTAGGGAAATGTAAGGTGTGATGTTGTCGCAGAAATTACCTGACAGCCAACACTGGTTTCTCCTGCTTGTGTGGTATGGTGGAGATTCCTGTTGCCAGACAAAGGATCTTGCAGCAGCCACCCTCTTGACCCAGGGCTGCATTACCTCCACAAGGCACATGACGTAGGCATCTGTTCAGTGTCTAAGGCCTCGCTGGAAGATGAATCTTGGCATAACGTCGCCATTATTAGTGATTACTCAAAACATCATAATGTTGACTGGATATGCCATCCAACTTTTTCCGAATCATCAGAATCACACTCTGAAATGTTCGTATTAGAGCTTCCGGGAGCGAATGCCAAGCACTACAGCATGCCGTTTCGAAACTTCTCGCGGAGTGAATTTCGTCAGGGTACCCTTTCTCTCACTGACACTAATATCCTGTGCACTCGACAAAATAAAAAAAAAAACACGCATGCGCGAAATTAAATATATAAATTGCGACAATTTACCCATATATATATATATATATATATATATATATATATATATATATATATATATATATATATATATATATATATATATGTATATATATATATATATATATATATATATATATACACGTAGGAGGGGATAACGAAAAAATCTTGGTTCAATCAAGAACTCCTTAAAAAGAACCTGAAGTTTGGCGATTTGGTCAGATTTTGGGAAAGCATCCATGTATTTCAGTCTGTTCATATATATATATATATATATATATATATATATATATATATATATATAACTTCAATCTTTTTAAGTATCTTCATATCTATCTATCTATCTATCTATTTCATTTTCTTATGTAGATATACATGTATATATGAAAGTTTATTTCTATCTATCTATAAAATCCTTTCACAATTGTGATTTTTTAAAATAATCTCTATAGTTTTGATGGCACACTTCCATGCATATTTATGGCAAGCCTTTCATTCGCCTATATGTACTGTTGTAATCTTTATGTGTTGTAAAACCTAATGCAGCATTTCAAACTGACATTTTATCGCAATAAACTATTCTGTTTTTTTATTCAACGAATTCTTGCAGAGATTTAATGATATATTTACCTCGTTGGAAAACAACAAGGAATGTGGTATTCTTAGAGAATTTATTTCATCTCCAGTATCGTTTTCTATGTAGCATTTTTAGCATGAAATAGGCGCATGTCATTCAGTTAAATCACAGCACCATTTCCCTGTCCAGAAAGAAATTAAAAAAAAATTCTCTTACATTACATGATTTAAACGAACGAAATTCACTGTGTAGCGTTGCGGAATAGCATTTTTATCCATATTCTAGCAATTTGAAAATAAAATAAATAAATAATTCCTTTTGAGGACCAATCAAACACAGATCTATAGCATTCTCTTCATATCTATTGCACTGTTCTGTTTCTTTGGATATTCCATTCATGTTAAGATTTTTCGGCCCTCCTAGATCTATGCACAGATTCCATCGTTTTCGATTCAAATCCAGATATTTTCATCGTAAAATGAAACGTTAAAATAGCTTGTATAAATCATAGTGGATCACTTTTCCTACCCTGTCAAGTGTACCTTTGTGTTCCTTATGTGACATCAGCTTAATCTAAGTTACTTTTATTAGTAGTACAAATTTAGTACCACTAAGACATCAAAAATCATATAGATGTCAAATCAAAAAGATGAAAGACAAACGCTGGAGATATTAGTGTAATTATTCAAGAGAATTAATTATACAGATTCTTAATAACGTTAGCGCTAAAGAAAATTCGAAGTTTGACGTCTATTATTTAACTTTCTTTAATAATTCTTTAATAATCACAGAAAATGTGACTTCTCCTGTAAAACTAATGGGAATAAGAAAGATTTTCTTGTTATCAATGATTCTTAAACAAGAATAAAGGAAAAGCGAAGGAAACCAGAGAAACAATGACTGGGGTAACAACAATTCTAGCCCAGTTAATAATTACAGCAAATGAAAGAGGGAAAGCGATCATAGATTAAAAAAAAAATGAAAATCAAATAAATAAATACAACAAAACAAAAACAAGTACATTCTTCTGTGTGAAGAAATTAATTACGTAGTCTCTGATATATTTTCTTTTTAAAGAATCGTATTATATTTTTCACTTGCTTAAACATTTTTGGTTTGACAAAGTTTTAATTAAACCTTTACGCCTTTCAATTTAGTCATGTGTTCTCGAAGCCGTCTCTCCAACACCCCAACCACGAGTGTTGCTTTTGCGAAAACAAACACTATTGCGAAAATAATAATAGTGTAAATAATGGCACGGATTATCATGATTAACAGGCGCCATTTTATGAGAAATCATTTCCATATTAGTCATTTAATTTAAAAAAAAAACTTTCAAAACCAAACCAAATGTAAATAAGTCGTAGGCATCCGTCCGTCTGGGCGGGATATATGGAGAACTAGGGCTGCCAACACGTCTAGTTCCCCGTCTCGGCCTTGCTAGCAGAGTCCAAAGGAGAGGATAAACCAATAGAGTTTGGTACCAACGCGGCTGTAGGAGTTGACGGAAGGTAGCACAAAGTGCCGTCCATCCGCCTTCGGGGCTCCACTCCGGGTTTAAATTCAGAGATGTCATTCTCCTAGACCAGTTGCCATCCAAGGCTATAGAACCCAGTCTGTCCTGCTATTTACCCATAGCTAGAGGGAGAAGAAGATGAATGACACCTTTTCTAAGTGTATTAGCACGTAAGTTAATGTAATGGATTCGACTGGAATTCGAACTCCGCTCCCTCAATCCAAGCCGATATCCATTACTCCACCGTGACTCCTCATACGTCATAGTAGGTATCACGAAGCTAAGAAGGGTCTTAACGATTCTAAAAGCATAAAGTAACTCGGAAAACATGCAAAAAAACGAAAGATCATGAGCGATTTTGTTGATGTCATTGATATCAGTGTCCTAGCCCATATTCTTCTAGATATAGCCTGTTTTTCCTTATTTCTGAAACCCCCCACCAAAAAAAAAAAATTGTATAGAGCAGCGTTTCTCAAACTTTTTACCCTTGCGTAACCCTTAAAATAAATGACATGTCACAAGGAATCCTTACGCAAAAACAAAATTATATACCATATGTTTCTCATTTTATTTTCATACAAAATTATATAGCATTTGTTTCTCATTTTATTTTCATACAAAATTATATACCATTTGTTTCTCATTTTATTTTCATACAAAATTATATACCATATGTTTCTTATTTTATTTTCATACAAAATTATATACTATATGATTCTTATTTTATTTTCGTCGCAGTTCATGTGGTAAATATCATAATATATATTTTTGAATAACTGCTTTAAGGAAAAAGTAATACTTCTTTGTCAAATTTTTTGGTAATGCTAATACTGTTTGTTTATAATATTTCATCAGGGAGTTTTCATTCACACAAAAATTATAAACTCAAACTTATAAAATAAACACAATCGGTGATTAGGTATTTCTGTAAAAATACGGAAACAAAAAACAAATAAATAAGTAACTTTAAGTACAAGTCCCGTTCGCTGAGTGGGCACTGACTAGTGAAGGTAGTTTCACACTGTCGCCGTACAGACATCACTAAATATATTCCCAATGATTGTCTTATTTTTTAATAACACAATAGGTTAAATAGGATGATGTCTATATTACAATATTACAATGACCAAGAATATATTGTGTGTGTTTAGTAATATTACATATATGAAACTAAATAAAAAGTCAAATGTGCATTAGCTTATCTTACCTGTTCCCGCGGAACCCTTTGGGACCTTTTGCGGAACCTTAGGGTCCTGGGGAACCCCGGTTGAGAAACGCTGGTATAGCGAGTACACCTAAAGAAAACAGTAGAGTTGGTTGGGAAAATATTAATAGAAATTACATCATTATTTTGTATTAATTTTTTCCTGGTAATTAATCTTTATAAACTTTCCTCTATGGTACCTAAATTTTACGAATTTAACCGCAGTAATAGATTGGAAGCAAAATCCCATCTTACAGTTGAAACCGTTAGATGTAACCGTAAGTTCTATGCTAACAGTTTCAACTCTCGCACTTTGCGCTTGAGGGACTCTCTTCCGGATTTTTGCTTCTAAGTCACCTTTAACCTTTAAAAATTTAAAAGCAATATCAATTGTTATCTTCTGTCTTCCTAGATCCTGTTCTTTTAATGTTGTCTCCCCTTAATATTGATTTTTTTTCTCATATTCTCTAACACTCAGTAACATTTTGCATCTTAGCGGCTTTATTGCCTTGCTTTTGATGAAATGTTTAAAAAAACGTTTGGATAAGGTTAGAGGTCATTTGGTGAGTATTTCTTCATCTTTTGTTACATGATTTTTGTATTCGAAACATTAGCATCCTTTCTTTTTATCTTTGAAATATTTGCTTCTGTTTTCATCTTTCATCTGTTGCATATTTTGCATTTTTTCTGTTGCATCATTTTTCATTTTACATATGTTGCAACTTTATTTATCTTCTTTCTTTAACATCTTTTTTATATTTGAAATATTTGCATCTTTTTTCATTTTTTCATCTGTTGCATGTTATGGAAGAATAACAACAGACACGTGTGATATATTTAATTATTTATCTATTTATTTTTTACGACTTCTCAACCTTTTGCAGTCGTACTAATTAACCGATAGCTGGGGGGCAAGGGTGGATTCATGCCTTATTAAAAATTCTAAATGTCTGCTATATGGTAAGAGGTTTTCGTGAAAGCAACTGATAAACTTGAAGGTGGAGCCCATTTGGAAATAACTTCAGGTCGTGGTAACCGAGTCCATTCAGGCTGTAGGTGTTCCCAAGAATCTAGAGTCGTCATCATCCCTTCAACTGCATCATCCATCAAGCTTTTAAAATAACCGTTACGCCACCTGTTCAAAATGCTTCAAAACTAATTTCGCTCATTATTATTATTATTATTATTATTATTATTATTATTATTATTATTATTATTATTATTATTTCCTTTGATTTCTGTTGTATACTCATTTCTTCGGGGTCCCAACCAGAGACTTAGTCAGCAATAGCACAGTGATATTTTCCACTGAGCATTTTGTAATAAAAACAAACAAACAAACAAACGAAGATCACATATATTTTCCATAGATAAAGCTCTTCATAATGTGTGAGCTGTACTTGTGAGTACAATTTTTTTGGTATTTCTTTAACGCGTGGGCTACCAGGAATCCCTTCAGTGATTATATCGGAACATTTTCCAATAAAACTGAGGGCTCCAACTACAACTAAAATTATTGATACCCTTATGTGCCACATTGTTTTACATTTCCACTTCAAGATCCTTTTTTTTACAGTAAGGTTCACACTATAAAATGCCCCGTGGCCACTCGAGGTAGAGGGTCCCGTAATGGGGCAGTTTATATGAATAGGAGGGGAAAATAACGGTTAACTCTAGACTTGAACAGATTAAGATTGTAGTGGTCAGGGAATCATCCACTTTGCAGTCGGTTCCACAGGCAGTGGTTCGCGGGGTGAAGCTGTTCGAGTGTAACTTACTTTTCACCGATGGAATACGGAAGGAATGTGTTACTGGTTCATTATCCGAAAACTAGAGTAAGACAAGGTAATAAATACATGATTTCTGGTTGCACAGAATCGGATATTAAGGGATGTTTAAAGGTTGAGTGTTTATACTTTCTTCCCATTAATAATATGTATATGAGCAGTGCAATTTTTTAATTTAACAGAAGCTATCAGGGATTTTGTTAATGCACGGTCTGTACGTTTCCTGATGGTACCAAGGATTTCAATTCTTCTTCTTCTTCTTCTTCTTCTTCTTCTTATTATTATTATTATTATTATTATTATTATTATTATTATTATTATTATTATTTTGTAATAAAATCATTCTCCGAGCTGTTTTCTCCTTAAGACCAAGGGTAAATGTATTTTTTACTTAGGAAATTATTAATAAAGATTTTCTATGTACGTGTAAAGTAACCACTAGCATAATATTCTGTAATTCAGATAAATATGGATTTCTTTAGGTATTCGTAATATAAGAATTTCTAGTTCACCTACAACTACTGAAGTACTGGTTGAGTTTAAGTAACAATTTCTATTACCAGAATATTGTTAATAATATGATATATAATATTATAATTATATTATTATTATTATTTTTATTTCCTTTGATATCTGGCGTTTACACATTTCTTTCCAGGTCCCGCCCAGGGACCTAAGGTTAGAAATGGCATCATGACACTTTCCACTGCAAAAGAAAATAAAAAATAATTACATAGATAAAGCCCTTCGTAAAGTGTGGGCTGTACTTGTCAGAACAATTTTTTTGTATCTCTTTGAGGCATGGACTTCCAGGGATCCCTTCAATCAGCCTACTGGAATCTTTTCCAACCAGTCCAAGGGCTCCAACTACAACAGGAATTGTTGATGTTCCCATGTGCCACATTTTTGAGATTTCTATTTCAAGGTCCTTGTATTTTGACAGTTTTTCGAATATCTTCAAAGACACATTGCAGTCTGCAGGGACTGCCATATCAATAAGGAGGCACTTATTTTGTTTGTGGTCTTTAATAACAATGTCTGGGCGGTTGGCTTTGATTGTTCTGTCGGTGTGTATTGTGTAGTCCCATAGAATTGTAACAGGTCCTATCTCCGTAACCGGGTCAGGGTGGTGTTCGTACCAATTTCTATTATTATTATTATTATTATTATAATTATTATTATTATTATTATTATTATTACGTGCACATCATATTGAATATAACGTTTGTTTTTACATTACTTATATAAGCTCCGTATATATGCATATACTGTCTGTACGTTTCCTAGTATGTCTGTTAAAGTTGCTGGTTAATTCCTATTACAGACGTCTGCTTAGGCATATTTGAACGAGGCCAGTAAGATGAATTTCTAATGCTAGCTAAATGACAGAGCGCAATCCGAACAGTTTTCTTCAACAGTTCAATTTTACTGAGAATGTCTGTCAGTTTTTACGGTTTGCCGGCAGCTCGCAAACGATGCCGCTATGGCAACGAAGTCCGGTTAACGGAAGCCGTCAAAATATCGTCATTTGACGAATCGTTAATAGTGGGATTCGAACACGGGTCTCATGCTGGCAACGCTAACGTTTTAACAACTCAGCCACACACCATTACATACATACATATACACTACAGTTAAAAATTTTCAGGCCACCCCTGGTATTTTTTAAAAAAATTATCCCGCAAAGTAGTTTGTTTTCTACTATAAATAAGAGAAAATTATTACAAAAACGTGTGTTGACCCAAGCTTTGTGAGTGAAACTGGGTAGACAGTACCGTTGGGTGCCGTTGATAGCTGTGCTAGCATGAAGTCACAAGTCATCGTGACCGAGGGTTTGAGCATGCTGGCCTTGTTCAAATTGTTGAACATGCTAGATAACATGCTCTTTCTCAGAAACTGCAACTAAGGTCAGCATAGTTGCAGCATAAACCACAGGTTGGCTCTGTGGGTGTCGAACAAACGCAAATGTGCCTGAGCAAGCATCTGCAATAGGGATTATCTAGCCACCCTAGTAGATGGGTATCCTTGAATATAAGTGGGCAGCTACAGATATTTACACTACAGTTCAAAAGTCAACTGGCCACTCCAGGTAAATTTTAAAATTTTCCCACAATTTTAAATTGGCCCAAAAAGTAGTTTTGTACTAATAAGGGACATTATTATACAGGGTTAAAAAAAGTGTGACATGATTTTTATTAGAAATTTTATTATGACAAAAAAAAAAGCATTTTATGATTTAATTTTGCTCTCGTCAAAATATCCTCCTTTAACCTTGATTACTGCAGCACATATTTTTGGCATCCATTGCAAAAATTTCTCAAAGTATAAGTTTGATAATTGATTTCATTCTTTTTTCAGTGGCTCTCAAAGCTCTTTTTTTGTTTTTTTTGGATGGAACGGTTTCACTCTTCTGTCAAGTCCATCTGGTGTTAATTCTGGGAGTGACTTTAAACTTTTCAACTGTGGTGTATATGAACACTCTATATATGTACACGTATACATGCGCATCTTTTAATTATGAGCACCTTGCAAATTGTTCCTTTACATATCAAATTGATTGCAATAAAGAAAAACAGAACTAATTCCAACCGTCAATATTGAGCGAAACCTTGTAGTGACCGAAACACAATATTCAGGGTGTATCATACCGAAACAATGTCCATAAATGACGATATTTCAACGGCTTCCGTTAACCGGACATTAAGCGCACAATGGCCATCTTGTAACTAATTCCCACACATAAGAAGAAGGAGTCGAGTGGTTAGCTGGTAAACAATCGGCCGCTCAGCTTTCGTTTAGCCCGGATGAAATAATGCATAGAGAGGAAAGCGTACGAGAATTTAGCGCAAGAGACTGGTGATGAAATGGACCCGAAGTTCTTTTCCCTATCACAATTCACGCGTAAATGGCCTCTATACAAACGTATAATTTTGAAAACGTATCAACACGGACACTTCATAAATGATAAACCATAAGAGCATACAGTTTTAATTTTGTCAAAGTTATAACACTCTGCATATGATGCTTTCATTTGGAAAGGTTCTAAGAGAGGACTGAAAATGTAACACTGAAATCCGACGGCACGTGATATAGCTTTCGTCTGGCTTCTCTCTATTTTCTCTACAAATATTTTCATGACAACTGCTTTAATGAGCTTTTTTCCCTGATGCCCCGACTACATGAATTAAAGCGTGTTACTAGATTGGCAATTAGGTCTCACCGTTTTACTGTTGAACTAGAAAGATGCAACAACCACTTCTACTCTTACAGTTTCTTTTCTCGCATTTCCCACTCCTGGGACTCCCTTCCAATTTCTCGATCCACTGATAACTACAATTTTCAAAAATGTAAATGCAACGTCAATCACCATCTTCTGTCTTCTTAAATCCTGTTCCTTTTTTTAAAATACTTTCCTCAATTCTCCTCATTCTCAGTCTCCATATTCTCTTTCACTTTCACCCCCTGTAATCCCTCCGTTCTGGAGTCATTGTCGCCTTACTTGGGGTGAAATGATAAAAAAACAAAACAAAAAACATTGGAATACCGAAAGTGGCATTCGAAAAGCTAAGCAAAGTATTAAGAATCAAGAAAATTTTCGTTAGAAACAAAGAAAGGTCTGCTAAACAGCTATGTAATATCAGTCCACCTCTATGGCAGGGAGTTTTGGACAATCTCCTCACAGATGAAGAAATATCGTTCTACAAAAGGACGCTGAGAATCTCATTGACTGAACATGTGACTAAGGACGAAGTTTTAATGAGAATGGAAACAAAAAGTGGCTTATACTCAGAATTAGGAAGAGACAGTTGAAATGTCTCGGACACATAATGAGGAAAGAGAGCTTGGAGAATCTGAGGCTCACAGGGCTTATTGAATGCAAGAGGGATAGCTGGCTATATTTTCAGATATCACGTTTCTGTTCAGGATGAAATATATTGAATATATTTCTAGCAAAAAAAAAGAAAAAGAAAAAAGAGGCCGACTTCAAGAAACGTCACCTAAAAATATAGAAACTCGATATCTGAAAATGAAGAAAATGTAGAGGAAAACTAGAAAATGAATCAAATATATTGAAAAAAAAAAGGGATTAAAAATGTTTTTAATGAATTTGATAATGAACAACGATAGCCGAAAGTAGAATAAATATTTGAGAATTTATATTTCAATATGTAGAGGAGACCTAGAAAATGAATCAAATATATAGAAAAAAGAAGGGATTAAAATTTTTTTTTTCAATTGGATCTGACCAAGACGTTTTCAAACACATCCTGTCAATCAGTTCTGTGCCATTCGTGATACACGCTTAGGCGATCATGTATTTTTCGATACGATGACGAGGCATTTCTTTCTGCGGTAGTCCAGTTGCCATCCCAGGCTATAGAACTCGGTCTGTTCTGCTGTTTACCCATAGTTGAGGGAGGGGAAAAGACCTTTCCCAAGGATATTAGCACATAAGTGAATGTAACGGATTCGACTGGAATCCGAGCCGCTATCGATTATTCCACCTTCCCGAATATTAATATTATTCTACTGCTTGCCCTGTCATTTCAGGTCGTTGGTGATCACGGCTCTCCACAATTTCCTGTCCTTTGTAGCTCTTAATAAATTTTATCTTTTTGTTATCTCCCCTAAACCTTGTTCTGCAATCCATTTAATCAGCTAACCTACGCTTTGTTTTCCTCTGTCCCTCTTACCTTCAATCTGTCCTGTGAGTATTAAATTTTCCATGCCCTCTTTCTTCATTATATACCCTAGAAATTTCAGCCGTCACTTTCTGATGTTACGTATAAAATTCCTTTTTGTCATTTTAATAGAAACTAATATCCAAATTTATAACAACTGTTTATACGCATAAAGGATACAATGTGTAGTCACATATACGAGTGTCACTGAAAAGTTTTTAGTTTAACTAAGAAAATATATTAAAAAAATCGTATTTTTTCAGGTTTCAGGAAGTTATCAAGCTAAGGACATCTCAATACCCTTTTATATATGCGTGTGTATATGCGTGTTCGTGTCTATATGCCTATACACACACAAACGCTCGCAGGCAAACACACACACACACATATATAGGATAGAAATTATTAGGAGGAATTGAGATAATCTTAAGTAATTCATCGAGTCTAGAAGAAACCTCAACAGAATGCAGACAGCACTGAACTGCCGTTTCATCCTATATTTGATATATATCGAATCTAATTCGTTACCTCTTCGTCACCACCGAGGTTGGTATGACGCTTGCGTCGTATCGTAACGATCCAGATTCAATTCTGGATTCGCACTGCTGATGAGTCCCAAATATAGGACGAAACGGTCGTCCAGTGCTTTCTGCATTCTGTTGAGGTTTCTTCTAGATGAATAACTTCTGATTATTTCAAATATTCCTAATATTTTCTGAGCTTCTAATGCTTTCTGGAGCGGCTTGAGGTTAGTAGTCGCGGCTCGTGCGAGCACAGTCCTATGGGTAAGGAAAACTCACATAAGTTACACCACGGAATTTCCTTTCTTGATGTATTGATAGCAACAATAATAATACGTTTACTACCTCTCTATAGAAAAAAAACAAACTAGGAAAAACTAACTATAAAAGTGAATGTCGAAACTATTGCAAAATAGCTATTATACAAAATTTAATAAAACGAGCAAAGTTAACTCTTCCACGAAACGAATTTGCTACACTAAATTAGAAAACATTCATTAATATTGACTTTCCTAATTACGTTGTCGATGAACAAATTAGACGAGCTAGTATGAATATTAGCATAAATCAAAAAGAACATAATACTTCTTCAAATAACTCTAAACATATCAACCTACAATAGCGCAGCCAAATGAATTCTAACTGAAAACAAGATGAAAATATCCTAAAAATGTACTAATATATTCCCAACTGATCCCAGTAAAAAATAAAACTAATTACATACTATACTAAATTTAATACAACCAGCTTAACCATCCCAAGTAACTCTTCTCCGTTAACTAGTGTTTTGCAAAAGTCCAACATTTTACATCAATTTAAATGTCCTTTGGGAGATTGTATCTCTGATAAAAAAGTAAATACATATGTTGGCTTCACTACAACAACATCATCAATACGGCTTCCACTGTCTATGTCGGATGCAAGCTCTATGGTAGGACATTTAAAGACACGTTCCTGTCAACTTCACAATATAGAAAATACCTGTTGATAACACTGGTACACAACAATATAAAAAAAACTTCCCGAGGCCTTCTATGTAAGGAGCAAACAACCAAAACTAAATAACATTTGTTACGAATATAGCAACAATTCTTTAAAATGTTTATAATAGCAATGCTTTTGAAAAATGTTTTTGAATAAAAGATTACAGCCATACAGATTAAGTTTCTCCTTTTAGATCAAAAACAGCAAAAACGCTATGTCTAAAACAGTTCATTTTAAAACAATTATAAGAGAGCTCGTTTAGGCGTGTTTACGAAAAACGACAACTATCAATTACAGTCATTTTTGTCTTAGCAATTCAGATGAGATTGTAAGTACTTGGGAAAATAAAAATAAATGAAAAAAAAAAAAAAACTACGGCACCTTCCTTAATGAATGCAATATCAACATTCAGAAGTCGATAAAAGAATTTCAGTGGATCATAATAAAAATAGAGATATTTCTAGATTATTCAACTAAACATGCTTGAATGAAGATATGATGCCTAAATATACATAGGTACATTATCTTTTTTTTTTTTTTTTAAGCTTATCACCCCAAGCAAGGCTGGAGGCCACTAGCACGCAATGGGTTACAGAAGGTTTGGAGGAAGAGCAGATAGGAGTGGTAAAGGAGAGGATGTGGAGAAAGATAGTGGATCGATCAAGGCAAGGGGGTTACAGAAAATTTGGAGCGAGAGCAGATAGGAATGAAAGGTGAAAGGATGTGGAGAAGGGAAGTGGATAGATCAAGGCAACTGGAGATGTCGATTGACGTTACACTTAAATAGTTGGAGATTGTACTTGTCAGGGAAACAGGAATAAGGAAGGGAGTTCCACAGGCGAGATGTGCGAGACATGAAGCTACTATTTCTGAGATAAGGTATTATGGACACTATTTACATTATTCGAACTATTGTCCTTATCTTTGTCGCCATATTTATTACAACGTTTCGGCCGTTGTACGCTCCTCAAAGACACAAGTCACAGTGGTTAAAGGCGTTAGTTAGATCCAGCGACAGGACCCACAGAATGTGAGTTCAATACCTGGTTAAGGCGACGGAGAACTTCGAGAGAGGAATTAACGGGAGATAACGGATAACTGACATCCATTAGACATGGCGAAATAAAGGGTTCAGTTCGACATTCCAACCACCTGAAGAAGGCCGAAGCATACAACGTCCGAAACGTTGCAATAAATATGGCGACAAAGATGAGGACAATAGTCCGAATAATGTTTGTAGTGTACATACATACATACGGATTTTTTGTTTTTCCATATTTTTCCTCATACTGTTGGATCTATATCCACATATTTGCTTACATGAATATATATATATATATATATATATATATATATATATATATATATATATATATATATATATATATATATATATGTGTGTGTGTGTGTGTGTGTGTGCGTGCGTGTGTGTGTGCAAACAATATATATCACTACATAAATAAATATCTAATTCTATATACAAGTATCTTTGTGCGTGTGTGTGTATATATATATATGTGTATATATATATATATATATATATATATATATATATATATATATATATATATATATATATATATACATATATATATATATATATATCATGAATTTATTTAATATTTTTTATCTCATATTTTGCTGAGTAGATCACGTGTCAGCCCCAACGCATGCGCATAAACAAGGTTTTAAATATGTTAAAGGTATTCTTTATACTGAGGGCCACACGGGAGCCATTTTGTTTACTTCGTGAAGAAAATTTTTCGAAGGTGTCTCGACTCGAAATATTCTCTTTCTACCCTTCCCACAACGAACTCACCTCTCAAACAAAACAAAAAAATACTAAATTAAATAAAGAGTAAAGAAAGTAAAAAAGAACAGATAGAAGTCATTCAAAGCTGGCTAAAATATTCCTACCTTATTAATTTTTTTTTTTGCTATTTCTTTTTCTTTCTTTCCACTAATTTAAGTTTTATTATTTTCTTTTTTTTAAAAATTCTTTTTTCACCTTTGAAAAGAAATGTAATACTGTTTGAAGTCGACAGGCCTCATTCCCTTGGCAGACATTCTCGGTTTATTAGCCAAAATGATGGTTTAAAACGTTTCTTAAAAAGAAAAGAAGAAATTCCCTAGCGGTTAGTCGTTTTTTTTTTTATTCCACTTCTCGCCTTTTCTCGTTTTTTGTTTATTTTCTTCAAATAATAATAATAATAATAATAATAATTATTATTATTATTATTATTATTATTATTATTACATCTACACTACATTTTTCTTTTAAACTGTAAACAGACGAATTCAAAAATATTTTCCGTCTACTCCACTGAGATAAATTACTCTACTACTTTTTTTTTTATCGGTTATTTTATTTCTCGATCATATTCTTCTTGCTGTTCGTATTTGAATTCTTATTGTCATTTTGATGTAGTTGGCGTTTTTTTTTTTTTTGTTAAATATTTCTTCTCCTTCTCTTTCTTTCGAAATAATTTCCCAATGATTAAAGCTGTTAAAATTTTGACGCAGGCCAGGAAATCAGTCGAAAATAGAGGAAGAATACAATAAACAATTAAAAAATGCCTTGAACAGAACACGTGTTTTTAAAATGAGTGTCGAAGAATTTTGTGCTGATAAATAAGTGTAAGAATGTCACAAGTTGGAAAAAAAAACAAAAAAAACAAAAAAAAAAACAGGATGAAAAAAAGTCGGCAGAATTGCACCAAAATTCCATTTTTCGGAGTATTACAGTTTTTACTTTTATATAATGTCAATAACGACGACACATATACCTATTATCGTTTAATATCACTGTCAATTTCAGTGTAATGAATGTGTCGATGTATGTAAATATATCTACTTATCTTATGATTTATGTGTCGGTTTATCGAGTTGTCTTTTCTTTATCTATCTATCTATCTATCTATCTATCATCTCTCTCTCTCTCTCTCTCTCTCTCTATATATATATATATATATATATATATATATATATATATATATATAAATTATAAATTAATTGATTTAAAATATGTTTTTTTTTAAAATATGTTTTTTTCCTTTTATTTTTGTATATATATATATATATATATATATATATATATATATATATATATATATATTCTAAAGCAATTAATTCCAAACAAGGCAGGGGTGTCACTAGCACGCAAGGGGTTACAGAGGATTAAGAATAAGAGTAAGGAGGAGTGCTTGAGGAAAGACTACAGAGAAGGACGGGGAAGAAGGTCAAAGTATCTGATGTCAAAGGACATTACCCATGAAGATTATAGTCATCGGGGAAGCAAGTAAGGGGAGGGGAGTTCCACAGACGGGAAGTGCGAGAGAAGAAGCTGTTTGAGTAGAAGAGGCGGTTACATTTAACCGTTTCGACAGTGAAAGGGTGGGACCGAGATGCCAGCCTAGTAGTACGCTTAAATTCATGCAGTCTGGGAACCAGCGAAAGTAGCTCGTCGGAAAAGTTGCCGTGAAAATATTTGCATGGCACAGATAGATTTAGGAAATGGATTAAATTCGAGAGATTTTTAATTTATTTGTTTAAACGTTATTTTATAAATGGATCCGAGGAGAAATATTTGAGTAGATGCTCTGTTTTTATTTATTTATTAAACAGTATATTTATTTATTTACATGAAAAATCGAGAAATCTTGTTAGAAAAATATGCGTCAGCCCGGCAGGATTCGAACCTGCGTCCCATAGGGGAAAATCGTCATTAGAATTGCCGTGCCTTCGAAAAACTCAGCTACGTACGATCTCCTGCTCAAACAACGTCTGTATAGTGCTTTTGAACACACATTTTCCCGATTCTCAAAGTATACATATCTACTTTGTTTTGTATTCTAACGTAAACAAAGGCAATGTTTATAAGGAAATGGATTAAATCCGAAAGATTTTGAATTCATTTATTTGAACATGATCTTATATATATATATATATATATATATATATATATATATATATATATATATATATATATATATATATATATATAAGATCATGACGAAATATAGTCTTAAGGTGTGCTATATATATGGGATAAAGTGCTCAATATCAGAGATAGAGCGTGTGTAAATATAAATTGAACATTGAAGTCAACACTTAGAGGCGGCAGTCTGTTTCATGCCAGACGCAATCGTCACGCCAAGACTTTGTGGCTAGTCTATTTTGGCGGTTAATAACCGCCAAAATAGACTACCCACAATGCACCACTGACCCGTATATATAAATAGCCGAGAAAAATAACAGCGCCTCGCATGAAACAGATTGTCGCTTCTAAGTTTTGACTTCAATGTTCACAATTATATATATTACGCAAATCATTCATACGAAAAGCAGATAATGAAGTTAATGATATGGCAAGAATCACTCTCGCAAACAATTTTTCATAATAAAATACATCAACCTCGTATCCGTTAATGAATGGTATGATCCTTGTTTATAATTTCCGGTTTTATCAGGTCTTTTTTTTTACTACTAGCTTAGCTTTCAATCGTTTCATACGATCAACTTCATGTAGGGAAATTTGTAAGTTTTTTACATCCAGGTAATAACAGGACATCGAAAGATTAAGTATAATCCGAAAGCGGTGTTTTTTTTAGAAATGTGATATTGTTAACTGTAAGAATACTTTTGGAGCGTGCAGTCACGACGCTGAGGTTGAAATTTTTCTTTTTTACATTTTAAAATTGTGCGTTCTTGTACTAATATAGTAATGTGAGAATTCTTTTGTAGAAGTAGGCTTTTTTAGTAAAGGTGGCATGAACTAAATTGTTCAATAAATAGAGTAATGTCAGAGTTATTATCAGGAGTTATTATCAGGAATTCGCACGTCGGATCGGTTATTTTAATATCAAGTATGTGGTGCGGTTTCAATTTATATTACGCAAATCATTCATACGAAAAGCAGATATATATATATGCATCTATCTATCTATCTATCTATCTATCTATCTATCTATCATAGCTTTATCTCTTTCTTTCCCTATGAATATATACTCTGACAGATAAACTGATAGTGCCATAAAGAAAGAAAGAGAGAGAAAGAGAGAGAGAGAGAGAGAGAGATGTATGGTGGTTTATAGTTTCACGTTTATAATGATTATCAAACAATTGTATATCTACAAACACTCTGTACCCGATACTGAGCACTCTTTCTCCATAAATATAGCATTTGAAACAATATTCATATTTTAAACACCATGTGTGTGTGTGTGTGTGTGTGTGTAAAAGTGACACAAAAATTGAAAAACGAAACGAAGATCTTACTAAAAAATTACGACAATTGAAAAACGAAACGAAGATCTTACTAAAAAATTACGACAATTGAAAAACGAAACGAAGATCTTACTAAAAAATTACGACAATTGAAAAACGAAACGAAGATCTTACTAAAAAATTACGACAATTGAAAAACGAAACGAAGATCTTACTAAAAAATTACGACAATTGAAAAACGAAACGAAGATCTTACTAAAAAATTACGACAATTGAAAAACGAAACGAAGATCTTACTAAAAAATTACGACAATTGAAAAACGAAACGAAGATCTTACTAAAAAATTACAATTCCTGGTTAAGACTCATCGAACAACACCCCAAAACAACTCCACTTTTTGTTACAATTCGCATATAAAAAAATCTTTTTTTGTTACTCGCTTAGAAAACATCTGGCGATCTTTTAAATAAAATTAAATTACATAAACATTAAAAACAAGTACTTTAGACATAAAGTCATTGTACACTAATGTTCATGTAAAGAAATGTCTGAATCTACTAAAAGCAAACTAAGCTAAAACACGAACAAAATTACCTATCCCACTTCATAAAATCGTAAAAATGTGTCATTTAATCACCAATGAATGTTTTTTTTCACTTTCGATAACAAATTTTATAGACAGAAATGTGGTTTACAGATGAGGTCTCCTCTCAGGCGGCGTTTTGAGAATTTCTGTAAATCTTTCCTGTTAGAAACATTTTACCGCCCAAATTCTTATTTCAGATGCATAGATGATTTTCTACTGATATATCCACAAGAAACAATACGACCAGATGTTGTCAACAAATTGAATAAACCCAAACTTTCAACTAAATAATAATGCCAAAATTACTAAAAGAGAGAGTCAGTTACTTGGAAGGAATATTCTCGAGAGTGATGCTATTGAATCTTATAAAAATATAAATCTGCGCCCTGGATGTTTTCAAATATCTCCATTCCTGAAAGAATTACCAAAAATAGCATGACATCGATTTGCACATAAACAAACAATTATCAATCTACTAAATTATATATAGTCATCCACAGACAGACTGTTTCGCTGTATCACAGCTCATCAGTGTGGTTAGACGTCCGGTTGCCCCTAAACTAGGATCGAAACCCGACTAAATTGGCGTCAGTCGAAGATTCTACCACTAAGCCATTAACGCACGGTAGGGATGAAGGTGAATTTAAGCACATTTACTTTTAGATAAACCCACAGACACTGAGAGGACTCGATTCGCTTTACCGAAGAGTCTTGCATTATTAGGCGTAATAGTCACTGATTACAAACTCACATTTCCTCCCCAGAGAGCTCGACCGAAATAAATATGAAGAAATATAGTTTTAAGGTGTGCTATATTTATGGGATAGAATACCCAATATCAGAGATAGAGTGTATGTAAATATAAATATAAAAGTAAACATTGAAGTCAACACTCGGAGGCGACAGGCTGTTGCGGCTAGCAT
>OZ038483.1:35083132-35090632 GCA_964036315.1 Acanthosepion esculentum | reverse complement strand
TCCTGGCACAGTTTGAAGACGTCAGTACAATTGCTGTAAGATTTGATTCTTCTTAATATTCTTCAGTTTACATTAGGGTCTTTGTTATTTTTTTAAGGGCTGACTAATCTGGTACAATTCCTAATAGCGCCAATAAGATTTCAGTAACCTTGCTTTACTTTTCCCCTTCCATTAAACTCCATGTTGTGCTTTCATATATAAATGATAAGGCGTTGGGAAATTATTTTTCCTACATCGCCACAAGATACCTAAAGGGTGAAACGATGGAAGCGTAATTTTTAAATTTAAAAATCTCTGCACGTTAAATTTTTATTTTCTTTAAATGTGTTTTGAGCACTTTTTAATCCATCTGCTTCATGCTCTAAATTAACTCTATCCAATAACTGTTTTAGAATTATATATGCATACATACCTATATATATATATATATATATATATATATATATATATATATATATATATGTTTGTATGTATATAAGATGGTTGATACTGTTTGTTTATGTGCAAATCTATTTTTCGATCTCATGCTATTTTTTTAAAATCGATTCTGAAAAAAAAACTGCATGTAGAATTACGAGTATTTTAAGAGTTCATTTCCACAGGCCTATTGTGAGTCAACTGTGAAAACTCATGGTAATTTCCCAAGAGAGATACTAATGCAGAAGCAGAAAGTTATTAGCAGAAACGATATTGAGATAGATAGACAGGTGGCCAGTAGGTGGCCTTTGGTGATATGTGTGCTTACACACACACACACACACACACGCACACACACACACACACACACACATATATATACATATATATATATATATATATATATATATATATATATATATACATATATATATATATATATATATATGTATATATATATATATTCTATTCTTATTAATTTAAACGTTGAGAAATTAATAACAACCGGCTGAGATCGGGAATTTCTACTGAAGGAAAAGTATACCTACGGAAAGAAATCGAATCTGCATCCGTTTTTTTTCACCTCCAGGAAATCGCATTTATGCCGAAAAGGCGCCGCTACCTGTTTCACCAAATTCAAACCATGCTTTGTCAAAATAGCCACCCGCTATTCAAACACATGTATCCACTAAACATAACGTGTATAGTAATAAGAAGTGTATCCCGTATTGGACTTATCAGTCACAAAGGTGCCTACAAGCGACGTATACCGACTCCCGCTTGATCGAATATATATCAGTCGGTTATGTGGCATGCGTGATACACGCTCAGGCGATCATGTATCTTTCTTTTTATGACTGATGAGGCAGATTTTTTCCCCGCAGTGGGTTGGCATTTTTTTCTGCGGTAGACCAGTTGCCATCCAAGGCTATAAAACTCTGTCTGTCCTGCTACTTACACATAACTAGAGTGAGGAGAAAAGGAGTCATAGCTTTCCGATATATATATATATATATATATATATATATATATATATATATATATATATATATATATATATATGTATATGCTCCTGAAAAAATTATTTTTCGGTTGAGCTCTCTGAGTGAGGATGTGTAAACAGTGACTATTACAGCTATTATTGCAAGACTCTTTGGTAAAGCGAATCGAAGCCTCTCAGTTACTGTGTGTTTATCTAAAAATAAATACTCTAAAGTTCACCTTCGTCCCTTCCGTGCGCCGACGGCTTAGTGGTAGAATCTCCGACTGTCGCCAATTCAGCCGAGTTTTGATCCTAGCTAGTGGCAGCCGGACGTTTAGCCACACTGAAGAGCTGTGATACAGCGAAACACTCTGTCTGTGGATGACAATATATATATATATATATATATATATATATATATATATATATATATATATATAAAGTGAACATAGAAATTAATACTTAGAGGCGACAGTCTGTTTCATGCTAGATGCAATCGTCAGGCCACGCGTGCTGATATTTTTCTCGGCTATTTATATATACGTGTCAGTGGTGCATTGTGGGTAGTCTATTTTGGGTGTTATTTTACCGGAATCGTTTATTTGTTTATTTATTTCGGTTAAATTAATTTGCTTTTTTTTTATTTATTTTAATTTTTAATTTTTTTTTATTTCTTATCTTATATATTTATTTATTTATTTTTTATTTTGATCGGTGTTTTTATTAACGTAGTAAAAATTTGTTTATATAGCTTATTTAATAGTTTTATTTTTGTTTGAGAAGATAATTAAAGCTATTTGTTCAATTTTGGGGTTGATTGTTGTAGTTTGCACTAACTATTATTTTGGCGGGAACAGTTTTTAATTTGTTTATTACTTCGTGTATTTATTTGGATTGAATAATTTTATTTGTTTTTTGTAACGGCTAGTTCATCGGTATCGGTTGTTAATTTATTTATATATTTGGATGTATTTAGATCAATTTAATTTACTTGTTATTATTTATTTGTTATACTGTGTATTTTCTCTTTTTGGTTTTCGATTTTTAAGTAACGTAGAATATTATTTTTTATTTTTATTTTTTATTCATTTTTTTATCGTTATATGACAGTTATTTTTTTCGTCCGATTTTTGGTTTGATTTTTATAGTCTTACTAATAGTTTGTTCATAATAGTTTGCTAATTTGTTTATTATTTACTGTATTTATTGATTTTGTTTCTTATTTTTTATTCTATTTCGTCTATTCGAACAGGTGTGATTTGGTAATTTCTTTGGATTAATTTATTTTGCTTATTTTATTGTCATTTTGTTTATTTTCTTTCCGTATTCGATTCTTAAGATATATTTTCGATATATATATATATATATATATATATATATATATATATATATATATATATATATATATATATATATATATAGGCACCATAAATGCTTATGAAAAGATATATACATATGAGCAAAAAAAAAAAAAAAAAATTACGTATACTAGAAAAAAAACCCCAAGAAAACGGTGGCCATTGCATTTCGTCGTTTTTGCCATTAAATGTTGCCATCACAGTTGGATGAGCAGGTTATATCAAGTTGTGACTTCAGGGATCTCCAACCTCAAGACTGGTTGCCAGCCAAAGCGTGAGAACCGAGTTTGCCTTGCTACTTAAACATTTAACTGTTGGTGGAGAAGAAATGAAAAAAAGGAGAGGTGTGTACTTGCCTTTCCGAAGGGCATTTGGGCGAAAGTGAATGCAACAACGCCGGTACAATCTGATCTCAGAACTCGATTAGTGTAAGAGATGTCGTCGCGAAAACTGAAATTGGTGATCTGAATTCAATATCCGGCCGAGGGTTTTATCTCCTCTTTCGTTCAAATGTCCTTGTGAAAGGAATGAATCTGTCCGTTTTCCGAAACTAAACGAGTAACATTTTATCAACCGTTATCCTTCCAACACATTCACATAATCTTCACTTTTCACACCTTCCTCTTACGTTTATACTATAAATTCATTCAAACCTCATCTACCTTGAGCGGCTTTTAGGGCTTGTGTTCAGTGAAAAATTAGTAAAATGTAAAACAAAAATCTGGGCTTTCTAGCCTTGGGAGATTATTAGTCTAAGAGAAGGAAAATAGCTTAATCTAGCCGAAGACCATAACAGCGGGTCATCTGTGCATATCAGACTGACGATATTTGCGAATTGGCCCAGAAGAAAAATTTACATACCTACTGCGCCATGGTAAGCAGAGAGATTGGTTTTTGTGTATTTTTTTGTTGCTTTCTTTCAACTCCATACATACAATTTTTTGTTGTTTTCTGTCCCTCTGACCCGCACTAATATTTTTTCATTCCTTCTTCTCATCCCATGGTATTCTTTCCCCGGTATTTTTACTCTACTTTTTTTCGTTTCCCTGAAATGAATTTTCCCAACCATTTTTGTCATCTATTAAAGAAACCCTACTGTTTACCATATTAGCTTGGAGCACCCTTTGCAAGTCGAGTTTCGGCATGGCGTAATGTCTATCGGCGCGGAAAACGAAATCAGCGAAGCGTGTTCGAAATCCGGCTGAAGTTTATCGTGTTCACTTAACGCTAATGCTCTTTATATCTCGACAATATTTCGTCTCGCAAGCCAGGTTCCACGAAATGCAGTCAGCTCAAGAATTCTTTCCTGCCACTGGTGTCATGTTGTATGCGTTTTTTGAAGATAGATATCTCTGAGTAACTGACTTCATCCGTAAAAATTGTCGAAAGAACAAGAGTGCAGAACGACGAACCAAAGAACTCTCTAAATTGTGGGAATTCTGTGGAAAATAATGCACTGATTTCTTCAGACTCCTTTTATCTTTGATATTTTTTACTACAATATATTAGCAAATGTGCATTCCTCGCCTAGTTCTTGCATTCTTGGAATGAGACCGAACAATTTGATTTCACCCATATAATACAGGCGTCGCCTACGGCTATATTCCATTGAAATACTATTTCTCCTTAAATCATCGAAGTTAAGCAATGTCCAGTCTGGTCAGTACCTAAGGTGAGCGCTTTGTAGCACCAAGTGCTGTAAGCGTGGATATGTGGTATGCGGATGGTGTAATGGGTGACGGCTCGGAGTGAGAACTCGGATGGTTCGAATTTAAGTCTGGTTGGTTACATTCACATACGTGAAAATACCCTTCGGTGATTATGAATCGAAAAGGGATCTGACCGATAAATCGTGTCACCCAACCCTAAAACACACATTGGCTAGAGCGATAGGGTAATGGCCCATTCATCACCATGGAGGAGGAAAAAGAAAGGAGGATGGAGAAGGAAGGAGGAGAAGTAGAAGAAGGAGAAGAGGTGAGAAGAATAGGAACGGAGGGAGGTAGAAGAAGAAAGGAGAAAGAAGAAAGGAAGAAGAAGAAAGGAGAAAGAAAAGGGGGAATAGGATGAAGAAGAGAAAAGGAAGAAGAAAGGAGGAAGAAGAAGAAAGGAAGACGAAAGAGGAGAAAGGAGGAGGAAGAAGAAAAAAGAAAAAGGAAGAAGAAAAAGGAGGCTGAAGAAACGAAGAAGAAAAAGGAGGCTGAAGAAACGAAGAAGAAGAAGAAGATAAGAGGAAGAAGAAAGAAAGAAAAAGAATGGAGGAAGGAGAAGGGCTGTGGAAGAAGAAATGAGAAAGAAGGAAGAAGAAGGAATGAGGGAGAAGAATGGAAGAAGAACAGAGGAAGGAAATAGGAGGAAAAAGAAGAAAGGAGGAAGAAGAAAGGAGGGGGAATAAAGGATTTATTATTATTATTATTATTATTATTATTCATAAAAATTCATATTCTTTCATTATCCAAGATTTTTGCCTGGATCTTTACACCGCCTGTCAGCTAAACTGTGTACTCTGTCAGTGAAGAATATTTCCAGATACGATTCGGTGAATTCCTCGAGGAAGTCTTTGAAATATTGGAAGTACTAAGACCGCTAACTAAAGAATTTGCATGGAATCAAACCAGAAATATTTAGATGATGGCAGGTTTCATGACACGCGTACAAGAACTTTGCATTCAGTTTCAGGTTGCCCCTTTTAATACTTCTAATGTTTGTTTTTTTCTTTAAGGTGTTTGAGTTTTTTTTATCGACTTTCGTTCATACACTTATCAGACATCTTTATGAATTCAAAAGGTATTCTTCAGAAAAAGTAATTAGCGTGAAACATTTGCTCTCTCCATAAAAAAGTACCTTTATGTGTTCGGATATGTCAACAGGTGTTTGCTAAACTTTGATCGAGAATTTTTTTTTTGTCTCGCAGATTCCCCGTGATCTGAACGACCAAATTCTCTCAATATTGATTTTCTGCAAAAAGATTTTAAGGAACAGAAAATTCTGAGCAATAGACTCAGAAAGAAAGAAGATATCTGAAGCGAAAGAGATTTGGTTCTACCGGAGGCTGCTGAGGATACTGTGGATATAACATGTAAGAAATGAGGAAGTTTTAAGGAAAATAGGAATGGAAAGGATACGCATGCCTAAAATAAGAAATAAACAGATGAAGTCTCTCGGAAACATAAGGAGAGCTTGGAGAATTCAACACTCACAAGTCTTAGTAAAAACCAGAGAGGCAAGAGAAAATAGCGAGAAAGCTGCTAATGATTATGGATAGCAGAACGAAAGCAAAGAGAACCGGTAAAGATGAGATGTTACTAAAAGCCAGGAAGTTTGGGAGAACGATGGTTGTTTGCAGCCAGAAATGAAAGATTTTGTTTTGGCTCGGTTTATTTTGTTTTACAGCTTATTAACCTAGTGGGTTATTTAATGCTGACAAAATTTTTAGGATTAGGATAGGATCGTATGAATCGAATATGTAAGAAATCAATTTGTAGATCAGGTTTCATCGATGTTTTTTTTTGTAAAGAGTGATTTTTCGCGATAGTCAGATTTATTGCTGGTATTTGTCTTTCAAAATGTATTGCTATTAATGAGCAAGAAACGCGATATTCATGCTTAGAATGTTACCAGAAAGAGCAATACAAATGCAGAAGGACGTGTATCTATGTTTTATAGACTACGCAAAGGCCTTCGACAAAGTACGCCACAAGGATCTGCTGGAACTGTTTAGCAACCTTGATATGTCCGGGAAAGATATTAGATTAATCAAGAAGCTATACTGGCAGCAGACTGCATGCATGCGCATAGAGAACGAGATCAGCGAATATACAAACATAGAAAGGGGCCTAAGGCAAGGATGTGTCTTCTCGCTGGACGTATTCAACCTATACAGCGAGGCAATTCTGAGAGAATTGGAAATCTTACTGGGATTCAGCATTGGCGGCCACAATCTTACCAACATAAGATACGCAGATGACACAGTACTGATAGCAGACACGGAAAAGAAACTACAAAACCTCCTACAGAAGGTAGCGAGGGAGAGCGAGAAGAAGGAACTAAGCATAAGAAGACAGAATGCAGGAACCCGAAATGCGATCTGCAGGTCGGGAACACTAAAATCAAGCGTGTGCAGAATTATAAATATCTGGGAAGTGTTTTGATGGAGGACGGTAGGTGCGACGCTGAGATCCGAAGACAGATTGGGATGAACAAGGATGCATTCCAAAAGCGAAACAGGAGAATTTCTTTGGTGACAAAGAAAAGAGTAATGAGCGGCTACGTGATATCTGGAAAGGTCGCATCAGTAAATTGGCTAGATGTAACCTTATGTTCTATGCTAACAGCTTCTTTTCTCGTTTGTGGAACTCTCTCCCAACTTCATGCTTCACAGCCAACTTTGATCTTCAAGAATTTAAATGCAATGTCAATCGTTATCTACTGCCTTCATTACACTTCTATTCGTCTCGCTCCCTAATATTTTTCTTTTTTCTTGTTCTTCCACGCTCAGTAACTCCTTGTGTCTGACAGGCTTTACTGTCTTGCATGGGATATGATTAAGAAAGTCTAGGTCGATTGATTTATTCATTTTTTACGGCTTATAAACCCTTGCTTAAAGACAGAAAATATTATTAATTTGTAAAATGGGTTATTTCTTTATTTTGGGTCCAAGTTTATGGTTAATCGTTTTAATCTTCCACATCTATCCCCATAAACTGTGCCCCATCCTCTTGCAGAGGAAGAGGCACACTTTAT
>OZ038483.1:35015632-35078132 GCA_964036315.1 Acanthosepion esculentum | reverse complement strand
TGATGATAACCTTCAAAAATGCGTATCCGCTAAAAATAACGTTTGAAATAATAATAATAATAATAATAATAATAATAATAATAATATATATATATATATATATATATATATATATATATATATATATATATATATATGGCCATGTGTGAATTCACTGCTCCAACGATGTGTTGCAATACGAAGATTTATCCATTGCACGAATGTCTGGAGAATGTAGAACCATGCTGTCTCCATAGGGGACTACCGCTCTCTGATAATTTTGTGCACCACAAAAACATGAATTTTCTATTATTTATTATTTTATTATGCATATAATTATTGAAGTGTGTATAACATATTTCATATCTTAGAAATTAATAAATTTTATTTAATTTTTATCCAATATTACTTTAACCGTTATATTTTTGTGGGTACAGCTGTTTGAGTAGACTCCTGTCGTTTCCTTTTTAACAGTGTGAATAGCCTGTGTCTTAGAGAAACTTAATAAAATTGTGGCCTGTTATTTTTTCTATGAGAAGACCCCGTCTGATTCGGCGTGCTTTCTGCTGTCGAGCGGCCTAAAGTACGATGCTTGAACTGCTGTGTACTAAAACACTAAAATATAACGTTTCATTAATTGGAAGAATTTTTAATATGCGGTAATAAAAATAAAAATAATAATAATAATAATAATAATAATAATAATAATTCCTGTTGTAGTTGGAGTCCTTGAACTGGTTGGAAAAGATTCCAGTAGGCTGATTGAAGGGATCCCTGGAAGTCCATGCCTCAAAGAGATACAAAAAATTGTTCTGACAAGTACAGCCCACACTTTACGAAGGGCTTTATCTATGTAATTATTTTTTTTTTTTTTTTTTTTTTGCAGTGGAAAGTGTCATGATGCCATTTCTAACCTTAGGTCCCTGGGCGGGACCCGGAAAGAAATGTGTAAACACCAGATATCAAAGGAAATAATAATAATAATAATAATAATAATACTATTAAACCGCAAGAAGATTTATAGGATAATTCGGAAAACAGTTATACAAGTCAAAGAGCCACCATATATTGAAGAATTGCAAATACATTGGGAGCCTATTTGGAACAACCTAAAGGAATATAATCCCAATGCAGAGTGGACCAATCGAGAATAAGAAAGAATGAATGATTAACCTGTGCAAGAATGCAAAAAATATAACCAATATAATGTTGGGTAAGCTCTAACAAAAATGAAAATACCCAGGAAATGACAAGGTAACCAACTTTTGGTTCTATCATCTGTCACGAATCCATAAAACACTTGCGCAAACTTTATCAATGCTAATTAATAAACCCAATGAAATCCTAGAATAGATCACTGAAGGTATGACATATCTCTTTTCAAAAACGTGTGAAAGAGATGATCCCAAAAAATATAGACCAATAACATGTCTGTCCACCACATATAAACTGATCGCGTCTGTCTTGACAAACTATATTTACTCTTTTCTCGATGAAAACGAGATCAACTACTAATAAATAAAATTTACCTGGAACATTGCAGGAAAAGAATTAGAAATCTTAGCGCAGCTTGGATAGATTACCGTAAAACCTTTGATAGTGTGCTACACTATTGTATCCTTAAGGCTTGGGAAATGTTTTTTTTTTTTTTTTTTTTTTTTAAGCGTATCACCCCAAGCAAATGTACAAAGTTTACTAGGTAATTGTAAATTTCATTAAATATAGCCTGGAACTATGGGAAACTACCTTATACCTAAATCACAGCAATGCTACTGCCACTTTCAGATGTTTGAATATCTGACGAGGAATCTTTCAAGGAGCCCTCCCCCTCTCGTCCCTTCTGTTCTGTCTGTGCTTCATCCCGCTTTCTCATGGACTAAACAGTAATAACTATGGATACATAGTAGAAAATAAATTGTTTAACCACCAATTCTATATGGATAATATCAAACTCTTTGCCAAAGGCGTCCTGGGTATGACGACAAACTACTTCTGCGTCCTGTACGATAACCTACGTCGAGTAGCAAGGCCTCTGATCAGAAGGTTTTGAGGAGCGTAGAACCACCTCTTAATTGCTGGTGTCCCCAGGTCCTCCATGACCCGGGGTGGTAGTACCTGTCAGGGTCCCAGCTATGGGCAAATAGTTGACCCCAAAACCTGACTAAAAAAAATTGAATGTGTAAAAATAGATTTTAATACCAGAAATACTTTAAAAAAAATAGTATCAGCAATAAATATTTGAAAAAAGAAAATATTATCAGAAATAAAAATCTTGTCATCATTAAATAACCAATTGACTTGTTGATATGCCACAAAACAAAACAAACTATACATTTTTAATAAAAATATTACCAGCTATACGATTTTGGAAAAAAAAAGGAAATTTTGTCGGCATTAAATAACCCATTGAGGTTAATATGCCACAAAACAAACCAAACTATACATTTAAAAAAAAATATTACCAGCTTTACGTTTTTTGGATAAAAAAAGGAAATTTTTGTCCACATTAAATGACCCATTGTGGTTGATATGCCGTAAAACAAAACAAAACAAACATCTTTGCCAAAGATGGCAATGAATTGAAGGGTATACTCAATACTGTAAAAAGTTTCAGGGATGAAATTTGTACAGATTTCGGATTAGATGAATGTGCAAACGTAACATTCAAGAAACGGAGAATTACAGAAATACACTCATTAAATCAATATTTTGTGACAAAGTTTAGGAAAGAAGTCTATAAATACCTAGCAGTGAGCGAAGTAGATGGAATAAAGCATATCCAAATGAAGTATAAAGTAAGAAAAGAATACTTATAGGCATGTGCATCAGGTGTTAAATAACAAATCTAGTGTTGTTGACAAAACTAACCTGGGCGTTCGTCTCGAAAAGGACCTCCAATCGGTTGTGAACTGGGGCAGGAATTGGCAGGTTAACTTTAACGCCTCCAAAAAAAAAAACTGCTCTCTATTACTCATCACAGAGAACCATCCCTGCCCCCCATTAGAATGTCTGACGCTCAACTTCTCGAGAGCTCCTCTTTGCGACTGCTCGGTCTCACATTGACTGCTGACCTGAGATGGAACAAATACATTGAGTCAAAAGCTTCGTCCACCGCAAGGAAAGTTGGCTCCCTGTGACGCACCAGCAAACTTTTCTCGCCGGAGTCGATCCTTCAAATCTACAAATCAAACATTCGCCCTTGCATGGAGTATTGCTGCCATATATGGTCCGGTGCCCCTTCTGTTTGTCTCAAGGTTCTTGATAAGATCCAGAGACGGATATGCAATGTAATTGGCCCTGATCTGGCATCTCGTCTGCAGTCGCTCTCTCACAGACGTGCCGTCGCTTCCCTCTGTCTTTTTTTTACAAATACTTTCACGGTAACTGCTCCGATGAGCTGCTTTCGCTGGTTCCCAGACTTCATGAATTTAAGCATTCTACTAGGCTGGCATCACGCTCTCACTCTTTCACTGTCGAAACTGTTAAATGTAGCCGTCTCTTCTACTCCAATAATTTCATGTCTCGCACCTCTCGCCTGTGGTACTTTCCCCTTTTCCTGTTTCCCTGAAAGCTATAATCTGCAACTAGTTAAATTTAATGTCAATCGACGTCTCCAGATGCCTTGAGCTATCCCCTATCCTTCTCTTCATCCTTTCCTGTATCACTCCTATTTGCTCTCGCTCCAACTCTCTGTAACCCCGTGCGTGCTAGTGGCTTCCTGCCTTGCTTGGGGTGAAACGTGTTAAAAAAAAAGACAAGTTGAATTCACAAAAGAGAATATGAGTGCAATACATTTTCAACGGCCTTAATTGGACCAGAACTGACATTAATCGAATGGATGTCAAAATGAGAAAGTTTCTTACTTGCCACCGCGCATGCGCATCACCCTAAGTTTGATGTTGATCGTCTCTATGTGTCCAGATCCGAAATTGAGAAAGGAATAGTTGAACAAGAACGGTCTTACAAAATAACAAATCGGTTTTCAAAGATGCTTGTAAACTACAGAAGACTGGATGATGATCTGCGTCAAAGAACATGAAAGAATAAAAACGTTTATTCAATAATAAAGGAAGTAAAAAAATTCAAAAATGGAATTTCAAGTTGGTGAAGAAGTGCAAATAAACCATAATACAGCAACTGCAGCAAACAAAGAATCTAAAAAGGAAAGCAATCGAAAATTCAATGTTCAAAATACGAAAACGATGCCAAGATAAGCCTCTTCCTGACCAGTACTCTTCCCGTAGTCAACTGATGTCAACAAACCCTGTGCCCATCAATGGTTACGCAGTGTAGGGTTAAAGGCTGATAAAGAAGTTTTTATTCTTGTTGCACAGGACCAATGTTTACTAACTAGAAAGTACCAAGCACACATACTTAAAAATTATATTAGCCCGAAATGCAGATTCTGTGATAAATACCCATCTTGTATCAGTTTGCACGATGTTAGACACAAATGAATATAAAACTCTGCATGATAGAGTCGGCCAATACTCGTACTGGAAAATATGCTACTTTTACAGGAAGGAAACTGCAAGAAATTGGTATATTATCTCCTAGGTCCGGTTACAGACATAGGATATGTAATAATTTTATGGGACTTTACAATGCGCACAGAGAGAACAATCAAAGTTAATTGCCCAGACATCGTGATGAAAGTTCACAAAAACAGAATGTGCTTTCTTATTGACGTGGCAATTGCTGTAGATTGTAATGAATATCTTAAAAAACTATCAAAATACATTTATCTTTAAGTGGAAATCTAAAATATGTGGCACATGAGAACATCAGTATTTTCCAGTTGTAGTTGAAGCACTCAGATTGATTGGAAAAGGTTTCAATAGACTCATTGAAGTGACTTCTGGTAGTCCATACCGTAAAGAAATTTAAAATAATAATAATAATAATAATAATAATAATAAATTTGTTCGATTCGCTGTTGATTTTCTTTCGTCCAAGTCTCAAAGAATCCCACCCACTCTTCAGGTGATGTTGTAATGTATAGCATCTCGTAATGAGGAATCGGAGAGCCGAGTTCGACTACCATTCAAGTTCGTTACATTCACGAATACCCATGAGAGAGATGTATGAATCCATCGCTTGTTTCTGCAGTTATATCCGTAAGTAGAAAAATCATTGACATCTCAAAAGAATCCTTAACTCGGAAAAATAATTCGATTATTCTTCAGCCAGTTATATGCCATTCATGATACACGCTTAGGCGATCATATATCTTTCGAAACATAACTGACGAGGCATATTTGTTTCCCGCAATAGGGTGCCATTTCTTTCTACAGTAGACCACTTGCTATCCAAAGCTATAGAACCCGTTTTGTCCTGCTATTTACTCATAGCTGCGGGGAGAAGAAGGGGTTTCATACCTTTCCCAAGGTCATTAGCACGTAAGTGAATGCAATGGATTCGAACTCGGCTCTTCGATTCCTCAATCCGAGCCGCTATCCATTACACCACCGTGGATCCTTATTATTCATAGAACCCCCAAAATGTTTCAGCTTTAAATAACCTACAAAAAAAAATGATTGATAACCCGTAAAAAAACTAATCAATAAATCAGAATAACTTCAGAAGTTTTGTCAAGAAGGATGCTGAGAATACTATGGTCAGAAAAAGCTTTTTGTTTGCTTGATTTGTTTTTAACGGCTTATCAACCCTTTGCAGGTTATTTAAAGCCAGAACATAGTTTTAGATCGTAAGAATTGTTCTTGAGATAATGATGATTTACTAATCCATATTTTACTAATTAAACCAAAGCTGTGGGGAGAGGTGGTGGATCCATACCTTTTCCAAAGTTATTTCTGCGTACGTGGGTATAACGATCGACCACAGGAATTTGAACTCGGCTCTCCGATTAACAATTCCGAGCCATTATCCCTTACACCATCCTCACATTCAAGTTTACAGCACCTGGTATTCCCAAACAGTCACCCGTTTAGATATTAACTAAGCTCAACGTTGGTTAACCTTGATGAAAGTACAGGAACTACTATTTCAACGTAATACGGCTGTAAACCATAGAAAAAGTGAGCAACAAGTAAGAACTAAAGAAAATTAGAATGACACTCATACATAAAATGAGAAAGACTCAATTGAACTTTCTGAGACACATAACGAAGAAGGACGGCTTGGAGAATTTAATACTCAGAGGACATACTGAGGGGAAAAAGGGAAACAACTCACAACTTACCTAATGATTTTGTGTGTCTTTGCTTAGAGCTACAAGGGACAGGAAGTTGTGGAAATCCATAATCTTCCATGCCCTAAAATGAAGTACATAATCAGTTAGGACTTACTTCCAACCTGTATATATATGTAGTTTAATTCAAGCTTGTTTCCCTAGATCTATTACGACTGAAAAGTGAGCTCGATCTCCACTGGGTGCTCCATGCTTTCGGCCTTGTGCCACATCTAAGCTACTCATAGAAAATCATTTTTAAGGGTACCCTGAGGCGGTGTAATGGTTAGCAAGTTTGTCTCGCTAGAACAATTATGATTGAGTAGTCAGTTCAATTCTCACTGGGTCCTCCATACTTTCGGCCGTGTGCCACATCTAAGCTACGATTGGAAAATCACTATATGCAGTTTAATTAATTTCAGTCCGTAGCCAATTTTTATTCTGATATTTTCACCGTATAAAGTTCTATTTTTGCCATTCCCCATTGAATTATTTGCAGAAGGAAACAATGTTGTATAATAAATTTCTTATGCAAAATAACAATAAAAGGTTTTTCATCATTGCTCTACGGACGTATATGCTTATAATTTGGGTGTGGCGTAATATTTATCGACACAGAAATTGTAATAAGCGAGATGTGTTCATATTCCGGCCGAAGCTGCTGCGTTCAGTTCGTAGTAATATTCTTGGAAAAGGCATGAACCCATATTTCTTACTGAAGTTATGAATTAAATAATAAGGTAGGGTGAGTTCTCTAGCTTTGAATGGAATAGAGTCTAGGACAAGGAAATCGTTTGGACGGTCTTTCACGTATCAGGCTTTAGCTTTTCTCCGTTGAGAAACGTGAGAAACACATACAGCTCTACCTAAATGTCTATGGCACCACGTTGTTACTCCTTTTCAAAATATAGACACTCAGTATATACACGGATTCCCCATTAGTCTTTGAAAAGTCTCTCAAAGAAAAAAATAACTCGTATCTAGAACCAAACCCAAAATCACCTGCTTTTCTTACATTCATTCTGATACTTAAGATATCTGTTTTTCTACGAAATAAACTATATCTTGCAATCTAGCAGCTGCATTGCCTGGACATTATTACTCAACACATATGCTGTTTTGCATTTGCAAAAATCTATTGAATTTTGACATCCGTCAGTCTTTGAAAATTTTTGAATCTCATGATGATCTCTAATTTCTGCTGTAGACGTCTACTCATGTATATTTGTATTTTTCCGAAACACACAAAGCCAAACTGTTATTTATGATTCAACTATGTTGAGCGCGCTTTAGTTACAATGCATAATCTGGCGTGATCAGCCATTGAAAAAAGCTTGTATATTTCCAGTGATTGTTTACGTTGACTTTGTTCTAGAACAACCAACGATGGCTTTCTGATAGTTTTGTCAACTCAAATTCCTCCATACTCTTGAGTCAAACCGTGCTATGGTTTTCATGCACTTCTTAACGTTGCCAAGCGGTGGGATCGTCGGCTCAGACGGATAACATCGAGAAGCTGCCTCCTTGACAAATATATAGTGAGCTTTAAACCCGGTTCTCGTGGTTGTAACTTTAAATTTCTAACCTTCCCTTGAACGACTATTTGCATTATGGCTTACCGTGGAACTCATATATACGAAACATCGGTAAAGATCCAGGAAAAATGCTCGGTCCTTTATACCATTTCAGAAAGTACCTCATCCTTGTAGCCATGTTTTGTCTTTAGTCAGATGAGACCAAAAATAGATTTTCGTTGCCATATTTGTGCTGAAGCTGCCCTATCCACACTCTCTAGCCGAGACAGTGTTTAAAAGCGTTTGAATGGCCTTATCATTGATGAATTATTTCCCCATACTACAAAACCCTTCTCTGAGACGAAACGTTCCTAGACTCTCACTATTCTGTCGCTGTGTTCTTGACAGATGTTCAAACAAACAATGTTATTTAGTTCCACCAGTTTAGACATTCATATCTAAACAGCTCTATACCATACATTCAGAGAGAACTCATTCTAACTCCCATTGTATTTCATTGTTAAAGAGAAATTCCACCCAGAAAGCTACTTCTCCATAATTTTACTTTGTGGAACAGACTCCCGAGAGGATAATTCCCAGATAACTACGATCTTTAACTCTTCAACTGTTATTTATCCTACATATCTGCACTACTTTAAATAAAAATTTTAAATGACAACCCTGAGCAGTACTGGAAAGAGAACAGCTACAGGACTTCAGAAGTTTCATTTCTGTTGTATCCTTAAAGAGCTTACAATCAGACAAAGGTGGTACGCGAGTGAAGGAACAGCAGCACGTGCGTAGATGAAAGAAGAGAGGTTTATCGTAAAAGATAATACACTAGCGAAAGACAGGGAATCGGATGTCAGGCTAGTAATTCCCGAAGCAAGGTTATTTACCTTATCTACCCGCGAGGCAGGATGTGGCACAAGGCCGATTTTTATGCCGGGCAAAACTGGGCTCGTAGGCTCGATCAAAAATTCGCCGTATACACGGGGTCGGGTAGCTGTCTATCACCCCAGACGAAGCACTGCCCTTCGGCAGAGCCTCGTCTGGGTTCCTCTCTGCTCGAAGGCAGAGAGTTCGACCAGCACAACTGGAGACGAATCTCCAACTAATTGCCGAAGCAAGCCCCCAGGTATATTCTGTGCTCACCATATATAGCTACTGATATAGTCAAGCCTCATATGAGATAGGGAGTGTGGGGGATTTCATTACAACAATTTTCTGAAAAATTGTTTTAAGAGAAAGATTTTATAAATTGAAATCGAAAGTAGCGTTGGCTCCTAAGTCAAAGGATGCCAAATGTTTCTTTCTGGGGAAACGGCTAATTTACGATAATCATTATTATGTCACAATTGTTGTAGAGAAATATTCCGGGCACTCCAAGGATTCTTCGCTGCAACTGGTACCCCGGAAGCAGGTATTACTTACTTCAAGTTATTAGGTCATTGTTAAAAATCTGTAGCAGATCTGTCTGAATTTCTCGGATAAGGGGGTACCATTAGTTGCACTATTTATATTCGAGCTATTGTCCTCATCTTTGTTGTTGCTATTGCAACGTATCGGAGGTTCTGCTCTCCGGCCTTCATCAAGTGTATATCAATCTAGGTAAAATACGGGAATTCTGAACTGAACCCTTAATTTAATTTCCGGGCGTAGACTGATCCCCTCCCACTGCTCATGTCTAGGGATATCTCATCTAGTTCTTATTTTTAGTAATTCTCAGTTGTTTCTCGGCCGTTTCCACTGAGTCCAAATGTACAACGCCCGACCCGAGGATTGAACTCACCATTACTATTTCACCAAATTCACGTGTCAAAAATAATTCTGTAGATATTATGAAGAATTTAGCATAGCGTTCTGGGAATGTTCGCAATCAACGCATTAAGAAACAAATTGAAAAAGTAAGCTATCATAAATAATTCAATTAAAAAATCCTCAGTTCACGCTTTTTTTATGAAAGCACTTTCATATCTTTAGAACTGTCATATAGGAATAAACTGTCGCTGCCGGCACTTGGGTTTGAACACGGATTGCCAGAGAGCAAGCACAGTCGACCTCATCTTGAAATAATTAGATCACGTGACGGGTAAAGGAAAGATATATATGGGAATTAGCGGCGTCTGACCGAGTATAAAGTCTTTTCTACAAACAAGCATTACACAAAGAACATTTGTAATTTTGCAATAACGAACATAACTGATCTTGGAATTTTCCATTGCTGGTATATATTATTTATATTGGTTAATACAAATTAATTATTATTATCTTTTTTTCTTTTGCTTGTACTTTTATATCATTTTCTCATCATTTTTCTCCCTGTTGTACTGATCAAGGATACCTTACAAAACTGGAATGGAAAATTCCTATAATGAAGATACGCAAAAAAACAAAAACAAACAAACAATAAAACAATGAATAACCTCACCTCTCTCTATGTTAATCTTTAAGAAAATCGTTATGTAAATTTTAGTTAAATGTAAGAAGGAACCTTAAACCATTTCTTGTTTTAAAATGACTTAGTTTAGAATGTAATCTCAGCAGTAGCCCTGAAAATTAACAACGTTTTTAAGAGTTATAAATTCTCTTATTTCAATTTTACGTTTACCATTATAATGTTTATGGTTATCAATGTAATAAAGAACTATCATACCTACCGCAATTATTCTTATTCGACTTGACACATTCTCCAGCTTTTAGGTATTTCGCCCGGTTGATGATGGTTATCTCTAACCTCGTACCTGTTATTTAGAGATAATATTTCCCCCAGCACGTGAGCTGATCCAAGCAGCGCACTCTGTAATATTGCAGTTCAGACCAGACACCAGGTCTGTTCGCAGAATACAGTTTTTTCCAATCTAAAGCTTGATGCCTAATATAAGGAAAATAACTCTTTTGCCGGATCGCTACCCCCAACAACCCTCCCCACCACAAATGACTATGAGACGAAACTGTAGAAGTTGACACATTTTATTCGGTAGCAACTTTCTCGTAAGGGCCAGCTGTAGGCGAGCGTGGAAAAAGTGAGGCGAGATGAAGGGGCGAACGGTATAAACGGCGTGTGAGTGGAGTCGTCCTCTTGTTTAGACTGCTAGGGACAACTGTCTTATAGAGGACACGCTTTCTTTGTCCTGACAGCTTTCGTATTAAAAAGTAACTAATCAAAAGTCCAGGTTCTTAGTCCACTCAACTCAGCTGACCACCTTTGTCAAGACGATAATTTTCAAAACGATTTCTCTAACATTTACAGATGTGGCCATAATAATATATCTGCTGGAAACTGATATCGCTACCCCCCAACGCTTCTTAAAGAAAAAATATTGTTAAATATTTTCTTTCATCTGGACTCCCACTCGTTACCGTAACAATGTCAACAATACGGGAAATAAAATAAAGAAAAAGAAGTTCAGTGGATGTCCATTGAGAAAGTAAAAGTGTTTTGTTAAAAGAAACTATATACAAAAGTAAAATGTAACGAGAGTGTATTTTATGATACCGTACACTATTTATATTATTCGGACTATTGTCCTCATCTTTGTTGCCATATTTATCACAATGTTTCGAACGTTGTACGCTTCGGTTTTCTTCAGGTGGTTGGAATTTCGAACTGAACCCTTTATTTCGCTCACTGAGGTAGACTGTTCTAGTTCTACGTGCCATGTCTAATGGATGTCAGTTATCAGTTATCTCCTGTTAATTTTCCTCTCCAAGTTCTCCACCGCCTTAAACAGGTATTGAACTCACACACGCCTTTATCCACTGTGCCATGTGTCCTTGCGGACATTTCTTTATGAATTTCTGGGTATTATAAACCTAATATCTTCAGCAATAATTTTATTACCAGTGCTCATATTGCAATTTTTACTGTTATTATTTATGTTTTTTACCAAGCTCATATTGCGATTTTCGTTGCTTTTTCTCTGGGACTCATTATTACTGGTTCCCATATTGTATTAATTTCTATGCTTGGTCGGCTCAGGGGATTTTTGTGGCCTAGCATATGTGCTGATTCCTTAAGTTTACTAATTTTCCAATGATGTTCTTTGTCTATGATTTCAACCTGATCCCACAGAGGGCGGTGATCTCCCTTTTCTCTCTATATGTGGTCAGCCACGTCTGAAGAGGGCCGCAGAGTACAAAGGCCGAAACGTGATAAATATGGCAACAAAGATGAGGACAATAGTCCGAATAATGTAAATAGTGTACATAATACCTCATCTCAGAAATATAGACAGATACTTATGATATCGTGATAAGGATTTTTTTTCTTTCAATGATGTCAGACATGCCCAAGTCGTATTTTGAGGTGGAAGTATACCTGGAAACAGACCCGCGTTCACCGCCCATAAAAGGCGACAATATGAACTACTTCCGATCTGCAATGCAGACTTCTTTATTTTTACCTGATCTCTCTTCACGATGTTCTTATCCCAAGGTGTCGCAATATGATACAGTCACGGCTGTTCGTGTACACACGCGTCATATCAGGATGACTGGAGGAAGAATTATTATCGCTACTGCAATTACTATTATTATTCCCGTTGATTTCTGTTGTATACACATTTCCTTCCACGTCCCAACCAGAGACCTGAGGTCATAAATTTCTTCATTACATTTTCCACCGATCATTTTTATATAAAAAATAAACTTAAGATAACACACATTTTACATATATAAAGCTCTTCGTGTGACCTGTACTTGTGCGTATTTGTATTTCTTTAAGACATGGGCTACATCAATGAGTCTATCGGAACCTTTTCCAATCAGCCCAAGGGTTCCACCTACAACTGGAATTGTTGATGATCTTGTGTACCATATTTTTGAGATTTCCACATCAACATCGTTGTATTTTGATAGTTTTTTTTTTTTTTTTAAAGATTTTGAATGGACAGCCATGTCAGTAAGAAAGCGCATTTTGGTCTTGTGGTCTTTGACCACAATGTCTGGGTGATTAGTTTTGATTGTTCTGTCTGTAAAAGTCCCATTAAATTATTATTATTATTATTATTATTATTATTATTATTATTATTATTATTATTATTTCCTTTGATATCTGGCGTTTACACATTTCTTTCCGGGTCCTGCCCAGAGACCTAAGGTTAGAAATGGCATCATGACTCTTTCCACTGCAAAAAAAAATTCAAATTCAAATTTAAAAAAAAAAAAAAATTACATAGATAAAGCCCTTCGTAAAGTGTGGGCTGTACTTGTCAGAACAATTTTTTGTATCTCTTTGAGGCATGGACTTCCAGGGATCCCTTCAATCACCCTACTGGAATCTTTTCCAACCAGCCCAAGGACTCCAACTACAACAGGGATTGTTGATGTTCCCATGTGCCACATTTTTGAGATTTCTATTTCAAGGTCCTTGTATTTTGACAGTTTTTCGAATATCTTCAAAGATACATTGCAGTCTGCAGGGACTGCCATATCAATAAGGAGGCACTTATTTTGTTTGTGGTCTTTAATAACAATGTCTGGGCGGTTGGCTTTGATTGTTCTGTCAGTGTGTATTGTGTAGTCCCATAGAATTGTAACAGGTCCTATCTCCGTATTATTATTATTATTATTATTATTATTATTATTATTATTATTATTATTTCCAAGTTTTCCTGATTTGCTGTTTAATAAAATCTTTTACCAAGTCTTTTACTTCAGACCTAAAATGAAGAAAGGTTTATCTCAGTATGTTATTGGGTAGATTACTTTGTGATTATGTTGACAATATTTATGTCTCAGGTAGTCAGGTGTCTCCTGAGATATTCTTAATTTATGTATCAGTATGCTTTTAAATCAATCCTAGGGATCTTATTAACAGTGAAATACGGGTCGTGTTCAAATGCTGCATTTTTGCAGTTTGAAAATGTGTTAAAATCTTATGCTGAAATGCTTTTATTAGACGTAAAGGCAATGTATGCGTCTGTATCTTACAAATATTGACAGTTTGTTCCTGATTTATCCCGACTGTTGAATGGGAAACGTCCATCGAGTACTGCTTCCTTGATTAACCTTTACTGCTGCCTTCAAATCTATACAGTCGATTATGATGTACAACGACAGGCAGCCTCGTCCTGGTTTTTCCCCAGATGCCAATTTTGCGTGATAAACGATTCACATTTTTTTCTGAAACTGTTTCGAACTCCTAAGCGCTTTTTACATTTCGGGTACCTTTGTCAGAGTAATCACTGAATTTAATATTCCGAGTGGCCATACCAGCGAAATAAATAAATTTAATATTCCGGGTAGCTTTATCAGCGAAATCACCGAATTTAATATTTTCGGTAGCTTTATCAGCGAAATGGCCGAATTTAATATTTCGGGTAGCTTTATCAGTGAAATCGCCGAATTTAATATTCCGAATGGCCATACCAGCGAAATAAATAAATTTAATATTACGGGTGTTTTAACAGAAGAATCGCCGGATTTAATATTTCCGTCAGTTTTATCAGCGAAATAACCGAATTTAATATTCCGGGTAGCTTTATTAGCGAAATCACCGAATTTAATATTTTCGGTAGCTTTATCAGCGAAATGGCCAAATTTAATATTTCGGGTAGCTTTATCAGTGAAATCGCCGAATTTAATATTCCGGGTGCCTTAATCAGCGAAATCGCCGAATTTAATATTCCGGGTGCCTTAATAAGCGAAATCGTCGAATTTAATATTCCGTGTAGCTTTATCAGCGAATTCGCCGAGTTTAATATTTCGGGTAACTTTATCGGCGAAATGACCGAATTTAATTTAAGCGTGGAGAAAGCAAGGCCATCTTTATACATATTTTTATCCGTATACTCTTCACGTCTTCACTTTCATTCACCTCATCCAGTAATCCTCTATCTTGAGGGATTCTTGAGCGTTTTATTAGAGGAATGCTAGTATTAAAAATCATTTTGCAAACAGTCCTTCGCAGATGATAAAAAATTCTCATGTCCCGAATAGATATAGCTTCTAAGAAAAGATTGATGTACCTATAAACAATAGAGAATAAAACGAAAAAAAAAAAAACTGGTTTTCACTAATGTAACACTAAAACGGACATTTATTTTGCTCCAAATTGATAGTTGTCTAATTATTATTATTAATATTATCGATTCCTCGAAGCATCCTGCAGCGGCATCGTGGCTTTTACAAATCTTTCCCTATCTCCTTTTACTCTTTTGTTTCCTTTGGTTGCCATGTAAATCCAATAATAAAGTACTACACTTCCACTAGTAGTCCCTCGCCCCTACATTTGGCTCGACTAATTCTTGGAGTTCTCTGGCTACTAAAAGACCAAACGTAATTAGTGAAGTACCAACCAACCGAACCAACCTGCCCAACATCTTTCGTTTCCTATCTAACCCTCCACCCCCGCATCTCTTCTCACTGAATAATTTCAGGAAGAACTGCGATGTGAGGGAAGAGCTGAAAACGAACCAATTACTACCAGCCTCAAGGCGCACACTTTCATCAGTCCTTGGCACAACACCTACGTTCCCATCTCTAGCTTGATGACGGACACCGCTACCCACGTTATAATGGTTCGTTGTTAGACATTTCCGCTGTCTTTCTGACTAACAGTCTTTTGCGCTGGCTTCGGAAATCAGGAGTTTTAAGACCTGGTTTTCTCGCTTAACAATTACGTTACTGCAATCTTGGTCTGTCGTCCTCTTTTTTGTTAACCTTTTTCATAATCACTGTTTGAAAATTATGTTTGTCGCTCAGTTTGTTTGTGTTTTTCTTTCTCTTCTTTCCTGTCTATCGTTCTTGCTTTCCTAACCCCTTTCTTTCTTTCTTTCTTTTTTCTTTCTTTCTTTGCTTCATTCTTTTTTCCTTCCATTATTTCTTTCTTTCTTTGCCTCATTCTTTTTCCTTCCATTATTTCTTTCTTCCATCCTTTCTTTCTTGCGTGTCATTCTTTCTTTCTTTCTTTCTTTCTTTCTTTCTTTCTTTCTTTCTTTCATTCATTCTTTCTTTCTTTCTTTCTTTCTTTCTTTCTTTGGCTTCTTTCTTTCTTCCTTGGTACCCTTCTTTCTTTTTTCTTCTTTGCTTACTACTTCCTTCTTTCTTTTTTCTTTCTTTCCTATCCCTCCCTTCTTTCTTTGTTTCTTCGTTTCTTTGCTTGTTTGTTTGTTTCTTTCTTTCTTTCTTTCTTTCTTTCTGTCTTTCTTATATTTTCTGCGTTTTCTTCTTATAAACCAGTCACTCATTTTCTTTTATATACTAAGGTGACTTTTACTTATGTACATCTATTTTACTAGATCTCTCTTTGAGGACCGAAATAGCTACACTAGTGAATTCCATGAGAAGAACATGCTATCCAAAACTATAGAGTAGTCACCAAATTACAATTACATAGAGAACTTCTGTAAGTAAGTCATTTAAGATTTCACAGAAGTGGGACTCTAGCGAATCAATCTAAGAGACGACAAGTTTGCTTATCGAAGCACTGTTTCAGGAGCCTCACCTGCTCGCAGTATTGGCGAATTATTCCTCGATATGGCTATGAGGTAATAAGTTTAGGCAGAGGAAGACTCAGTAACCATTTACTTTCAATCACAGTTATTAGTGCAAGAACCGTGGCGTGTGTTAATCGCTAACGAGTTTACTTTGTTTAACCATTATTACATAGAAAGCCGTTCGATTCCCAATGGATGCTTCGGTGTTAAATGACACCTGCCGTCGAGCGACTGCGAGCAAATTTCGACTCAGTTTTGAAGATACATTGCACTAAAAAATTATTCATTTTTATTTTTATACCCAGGATTAAATTTTTTTTTTCTATTGTCGGAAGCTCTCGCTCGTGTGACGAGTTTTACTTCCACTTGGTTCTTTTTTAAGCTGTTGACTAAACCCGATAATTATATAAAGTGAGTGATGTTTAAAATGCTAGTCTCGTAGTCCTCTGTTTTTATCGTCTCGACCTAGGAGAATTTAAACTGGCTAAATTTACAGTATGATTTAATATATATATATATATATATATATATATATATATGTGTGTGTGTGTGTGTGTGTGTGTGTGTGTGTGTGTGTATACCGGGTGTAACAACAAAATTGTCCAAATTGTGTAATAGCAAAATTATCTAATTGTTAGATTAAGATTTGAACCGTTGTATCTTAGAAGTCATTAAAAATAACTTACTAGAATTCCCCGAGGTTTATATAACACTATTGGATTCTACTTGCCGGAGTATGAATATTGGTACCATTACTGAAGGCCTGAATGGTCTTTTTCGTCTCACCATTGAACAGCTGGGAAGATATAGTGGGGTTGGCACAAAACGATTTTAACCTGTTCTCTTCCTACCTGAATAACTCAAAGGGGTTTTCAGTGATTCTTGCGACAAATGGTGTCAAAACGGCTAAACGTCCATACTGAAAATCTGGTAAAAAGAAACTCAATTAGTGTAGTGTTCTTTTTTTTTTTTATAGATATGAAACATTTTGTGGGATGGGCAATTATCGCATGTTGTTACACGATTTGGATAATTTTGCTGTTACACTCAGTATATGCACACTTTTGTGCATGTGTGGGTAGTGTAACAAATATCGACACAAACAGTTGAATAGGCAAACAGAGTTCAAATTCCGATCTCGTCTACTGTGTTTACGTTCATGCTAATATTCTTGGCAATGGTTTGAATCTGTCTTTTCTATCCTTCGCGATAGGTTGAATAGCAGGCTAAACTGAGCTTTTTAACCTTGGGTCGCAGCCAGGCAAAAGGAAGTAAAAATTGAATTCCAAAACAGTGAAGAAGGCATTGAAAGCACTCCCATGTCTTTCCCACGTAGATATGGCAATTCACATATGATAAAGGAAAATGGTATTAAAATAAGTAGACACATTTATTCACAGGACTAATTATTTTCGTATTCTTTCACAGGTGCCGGAGATGATAAATAATGACGAAAATGTCATTTAAAGAAAAAAATTATTTCTGAAGTTCGACAGGAATTATAAGTACGTAGGTGTATGCAAAGGTGTTTAGAAAGTATTTCTCAAAAACAATTTCTTCGTATTTAATTGTTCCCTAATTTTTAATCTTCACTTTATTCTTTCTTACTTCCTTTCTGTCGTCCTGAGTATGAAGACAAACTACATCCAGCACCAAATTCTATGATCAGGAGATTCGAGCGTTTGAGGAGCGTGGAAACGCCTCTTAATTAATATTGTTCCTAGTTCGACCTTGACCTGGGAGGTAGCACCTTTTAGGGTCCCAACTATAGGCAATTGGTGAACCCCTAAACAAAAACAAACAGTTCATTTTTATAATAAAAGGACCAACAGTACACTTATATACCAAAATAACAATTAATGCAGCACTAAATAAATATATTTACCAACAATACATTTTCTGATCTACACACTATATATCTAAAAACATACCTTTACCCTGAAATTATAAATTATGTATAAAATATATAAGTAGTTGAAAGCATTAAATCACGCATTTAGATTTCGGTATAAATAATCCATGGAAGTGATGAGACGTCGCCAAAAAAAAAAAAAATTTAACCATCGAAACAACCAAATTGAAACAAAAGTTTCATGACATTAGTCTATATAATATCCTACAATTTCTTCAATCAAACGGTATTCCAAAATATAATTTCAACAAAACCTTCCAGTAATCATGTCCACATAAACTTGTATATGCACAAAAGCAGAGTATTATCTACCATGTATTCAATTGTGAAAGCAGAATAACATATCCTATTTTTTATTACTTCAAAGCCCCCACCAAAATTAAATTTCGCCATCAAATGATCTATAAGGAGTTGATACTGAGTTTCTAAGCGTAGCTTAGATGTGACACAAGGCCAAATGTATGGGGGCACCCAACGAGGATCGGACTCACTCTCCAGTCGTAACTGTTCTAGCGAGACAAGCTTGCTAACCATTACACTACGCCGAGGTTCCCCCATAAGGTGTTGATATGTTGTTAAGCAAACAAATCAATCAATAAATCAATCGATCTTTCTGTCTGCTAATGGAACTTTCGCCGTCTTTTCTCTATCCATTTTTAATTAAAAATTAGATTTTTCTTTCATTCTATTTTCTTCTATTTGCATGCCTTTCTTAATTTTAAATCAATTCGTCTTCTCCCTTTTCTTGTCCGTAAAGTGCAAAATCCTTTAGAAGGCATCCTTCAAACAAATACATTAACACATCATTTTGAAAATGGATTTTTCCTATAGGAATATCTAAAAGATGAATTTTACCGGATAATTCCAGTAACCATGACTGAGAAAAAGGAATATGCCTGAATTCCAAATGCCCTGTCGTAGATATGTGTGGTAGAGTAAAGGCTACCGGTGAGGTGTGTAGAATCGGCGAGAGGAGTTCAAATTTGATGTTTATTTCGCATTAATTTTATTTGGAAAAGCATGAATTTTCTCCTCCAATCGATCGGTTAAATAGCAGATAACACTGGGATCTATAAACTTGGCCAGTATATGAGAAAGACAACTTTGAATGTCTAACCGTGGAGAATGCATAGCAGTTACGTCATATCGAAGAAAAGAATATGCGGAGAGCCATGATCACCAATGATCTGAAGAGTCCTGCCATATTTTAAATTATAAATCTTCAGTCGAGCTTCATTAACTGTGAACACCAGGTTTAAAGCTACATTACGTTGAAACCACAGTTTTCGCATGATCACAGATCATATCAAGTTGAAACACCGAAACGGGGGGGGGTGTAATGGATAATGGCTTGGAAGTGTTAATCGGGGAGCCGAGTTCCACTTCCAGTTGGGTTTATTCTATTTACTCACGCGCAAATTCCACTGGCAAAGGTAGGAATCAAGCTAAATGGTGTGTTGGATAAATTATGCAAAAATGAAAATAAAACTGACATTTCATTTTAACAGGTATATTTACCAAAACTACACAAAATATCTTGAAATACTAAAGAGTACATTTATTCAATAAAATCGCCATCGGCTTCAACCATGGCGTCCAGACGACTTCGAAATCTCCTGCAACAATTCTGGACGTTCTCCTTGGTGAATGCTGCCATAATCCTTGCCTTCAGGTCATCTTTGGTGTGACAAGGAGTTTCGTTGGTCTCTCACTCAACTAGGCCCCACACATAATAATCAATGTGGTTGCAGTCTGGGGAATGAGGTGGTCAGATGTAAGGAGTGATGTGGTCACATAAATTGTCTGACAGCCATGACTGGGTTCTCCTGTTTGTGTGACATGGTGCAGAGTCCTGTTGCCACCTTCTTGACCCAGGGCAGCACTGCCTCATCAAGGCACTTAATATAGGTCTCCGTGTTGAGTCTGAGGCCCTGTGGGAAGACGAATGGAGGCATAACGCAGTTAAATAGTGCCTTAAAAGACAGTTCTTCTCTGACTCTTGAGATAGATATATACAGGGTGCGATGGATAAATTGTCTTCTAAATTATGCAAAAATGAAATTAAAACTGACATCTCATTTTAACAGTTATATTTTAAAAAAATTACGCAAAAATATCTTGAAATACTAAAGAGTAAATTTATTCAAGAAAATCGCCATTGGCTTAAACCACGGCCTCAAGACGACTTCGGAATCTCCTGCATCTCTTCTGGACGGTCTCCTTGCTTAAGTTGGTGAATGCTGCCATAATCCTTGCCTTCATCTCATATTTGGTGTTACAAGGAGTTTTGTTGATCTCTAGCTCAACTGCGCACCACGCATAATAATCAAGCCGGTTGCAGTCTGGAGAGTTAGGTGGCCAGATGTAAGGGGGGGATGTGGTCGCTGAAATTGTTTGGCAGCCATGACTGGATTCTTCTGTTTGTGTGGCATGGCGCTGATTCCCTTTGCCAGACAGGAGCAACCCCACCCTCTTTTTCCAGGTCAGCACTACCTTTCTCAGGTACTTGAAGTCGGCCTTCAGGTTGAGTGAGGTCCTCACCAACCAATTCGAGAGTTCTTTTCTTATCAGAACGATCATAATGAGTTTTCCGAGCTGCCGTATCTTCGTAATCGCCATTAGCCTCATCCAACTCTTTACGAATCCAGTGCACTGCCCTCAGATTGACACCCAAAGAGCACAGCATGCCGTTTCCAAATTTTTGGCGGAGTGAATTGTGTCATGGTGCTCTTTTCCTCACAGACGCTGTCCAACTGACCCTACTATACTTCGCAGTCGACCTAATAAAAAAACTGGCAATATAAAATGGCGACGATTTATCTATCGTACCCTTCATTCTATCACCAAGATATGGGTTAATTAGTAAGATTTGTATCTCTAAGCCATTATTATAGTTTAAAAAATAAAATGTCTTACAATCTAAAGATAATTTCTGTCTTTAAATAAACTGCAAAAGGTTGAAAAGCGGTAGAAAACGAATCAATGAAACCAAATTAATTGTCGTCGTGTTAGGAAAATTTAAAAGCACGTACAAACTCAGTTCTATATTAATGGTGTGCACGACTTACATACAAACAAAAGATCTATTTGCTGTTGACCCTCACTGATCAAAACTACCGATGTTATTCTTGTGGCCTTGTTGAATAATCTCAGTTAAATGATTACAGATATCACCCCTTTTACAAGACGCTTGATACTTTCCATGTGTTTCTCCTTCCAGCATCGATTAAATAATTTCGCTAAGATCGGGGATAATTCCGGGTTGATATTCTTAATCAACTGGAATTTTGTATGGGCCAGTGGCTTTCTTAAGGTCAAGATTGTTTATAAGTCTTGAAACTTCCCTGTCTGTAAGAAAAATACGACTGAATTTGTGCTCAGTGAGGAGGAGGAAGTCGGGAAGAGGATGTCCAATGTCACCTAAAGTTGAGTTGGTGGCAAAGATTTACGTGAATAAGTTCACCTTATCCGACGAGGAAGAGATGACCTCTGGACCATTAATAATGGTGGGCATAGACGTTGTGCCTCTGTTCAGAATTTGGTTGGAGATCTTTCAGAACAGTGTGTTTGTTTTCAACCTAGGCTTGGACCGCTTGTGCGTAGCCATATTTTGCATTTTCTAGAAACGTAAGAAAAAAAATCCACCTCGTTTTTAAGAAAGACTTTCATTAATGCATGTAATCTTGTTATTCAAAATGACGTAAAGCAAAGAAACAATTTCTATGAATTTATATGTGAAAAGAATAGCGTCCCTGGCCACCCAAAATAAAGTTTTACGTCTGTCTGATTCAATGTCGAAAGCGAGGTTCGTCGTCTACTGATATTTAAAATATCTCATTATTCCGTGATTAGACTCGCGTGCTTTATCTATCACCGACTTCTTTAGGGATTTTACACACCTACCCTAAATATAGGCTTCTCTTCAAAATTCAAGTTATACTTTTCTGCAAGTATTAAAGAACTGTTGATGGCGGCGAAAATCTAGGCAAAGTTTATGTTCGGTTTTGGAATGCTCTGAATATATCCTTTATAAATAAATAGTAGTTGTTTACGCACTTCCGGTTTTGGAAACGTTTCAAACGAAACAACCTCTTTTTCATACGATCTGTTCCACATTGTTTACATCTTTCAGAAAATTATCCAAGAAATTTCTTTAATTTCACTTTTATTTCCAGTTCATTCGCTTCCTTTTCATTCACTTTGTACACAGCTTCATTTTATTTTCGATGATTTAAAAATCCCTTTCCTGGAAATTTCTCAGTCCATTTTCAATATTTCTTTTTCCATCTTTTCTTAATTTTCTATTTTGATTTACGCATCCTCTATTTTTCGTTCACATCCTAATCTCGACCTACCTTCTTTTTTGTTTCTTTTAATTGTCAATCTTTAATCCTAATACAGCCTTTCGTCTTCCTGTTCTTATTACCTTTTTCTGTTTATTCGTTTCTATTTTAATTTGGGATATTTTGTTGAATTTTATGAGAAAATTTCTCATTTTCTCAATCAGTTTCTCGTCAGCCAATTTTCCTTTTCCCCTGTTTATATTTTCGTTTTTCCCACACTTTCTCTTCCTCTCTTTAGTTTCGATTTGACATTTTTTATGTCTTCGCCGTCTTCTCCTCCACGTTCAGTTCTCCGTGATATTTTTATTTTTTTCCCTTTTAGCCCCGCCATTGACTTTAAGTGTCAATATGTTCCTTTCTTTCGTTTTTTTTCCTTTTTTTACTTTATTTTTTCTTTTCACTTTATATACAAAATTTAATCCTTTCTTTCTTTCTTTCTTTCTTTCTTTCTTTCTTTCTTTCTTTCTTTCTTTCTTTCTTTCTGTTTTTCTTGCCTTCTGGTCCTTTCACTTCATTTCTTCTGTTTCTTTCACTCTGTCCTTTTCATTTCTATCTTTCTTTCTGTTTCGTTTACTTCTTTTTTTCTGTTCCTTTTACTTCAGTCATTCATTCTTTCTTTCTTTCTTTCTTTCTTTTCCTTTCACTTTTTCTTTCTTTCTTTCGGTTCCTTCACGTTTTTCCTTCTGTTCCTTTCACTTTTTTCTTTCCTTCTTTCTTTCTTTCTTTCTTTCTTTCTTTCTTTCTTTTCACCATGGTTTGATTTCACCGTTTTAGATTTTTCTTCTCATTTTTATCTGAAATTTAATCTTTATGTCATCACTTTTTTTTTTCTTATCATCGACTTTTATTTTCTTTTTCTTTATTTTGTTATTTTTCCCATTCATAATTAAAACTAATATTTTCTTTCTTTCTTTCTTTTTCTCTTTCTTTCTTTTCTCATTTCCGTTTGACTCCTTGTTCATTATTCTCATCCTATTTCTAACTTTCAAATCCATTGTTCTGTCCCTTTTCTTCTCACTAATAACGTCTCACATTACAATTCTGGTCGTGTCGCTTTCAACAATCCACTTTCTTTATTCTTCGTCGACTCTTATCGACTTGTTACCAGTTTTTGGCTACATTTATTTCATTATTTGTCCAGTTCAATTCATTCTTCACACAACAACATTGGCGAGTCAAAAGTCAACATGTCGAATGCGCTGGTCACAGAAAGTTGAACAAATTCCGCCGGAAGTGAAATTCAATTATGGGAAAATAAAATACACTATCAAAACTAACAACAAAAAAAAAGTCATAATTTTAGTGGTATATTTTTGTTATTAACAAGAAGAAAGAAAAGATTTTGTGAAACCAGGAAGCAGTTACAAGAGGCAGTTTTTGTGTGTGTTGTTATATACACGCATGCGCAACAAAATGACGAATTTAGGACGAAACGCGTAACATATAAACTTTTTTCAGCTTTTTCCTATATATATATATATATATATATATATATATATATATATATATATATATATATATATATATATATATATTCCAACAATATTGTTCTTGACATATAAAAATTAATATATCTTTACTCATTCTTTCTCACACACACATACACACACACATATATATCACCTAATGATTATTACCATGAATAAAAATATACAATTGTATATAATATATTGGTGCATATAACATACTCTCTTATATTCTTATAGATAAATAACCATTATTTTCATGAGCAAACATAAGCATACACCCACGCAAGCACTTCTGTTTCAGTCATTTCCATGTTTTCAGCGAGTCACCCATATGCCAATTTCAAATTCTAGTTCCTTTCCATTGATCAAGCTATCCAGATATCTCAAACTGTCCATTTCACTAGATCTTGTCACTATGAATAACGGTTTCTTCGGATTTCAGTACAGTTATATATACAGGGTGAGATGCATAAATTGTTACCATTTCATATTTTTAATTACGCGCATGCGCCTTGTTTGTTTTTGATTTTGTCGACTGCACAGTATAGTAGGGTCAGTTGGGCATTGTCTGTGAGAAGAAGAAAACCATGGCGCCGCTAGAAATTTGGAAACGGCATGCTGTACTGTTTGGCATTCTCGCCGAAGGCTCCAATACGAACATTTCAGAGTGTTTGGGTGTCAATCTGTGCAGATAATTTGGAAAGAGTTGGAGGAGTGAAATGGTGATTACGAGGCTACGGCAGCTTGGAAAACACACTCTGAATGTTCAGATGAGAAAAGAACTCCCGAATTAGTTGGGGTGATCCTGGCTATGATTAAAAACATTAGTTCCAATTCAAGCAAGGTGGGTAGTGGGCTACCTGGATCAACAGTGTGGGTGATGGAAGAAACAATATCTCGCAACATGACTCTGCTCCATGCCAGACATGCAACCCCCTTGATTATGGCGTGTGGGGCGGAGTTGGGCGTGTGACCAACAAGAAACGAAAGATGAACTGAAGGCAAATGTTATGTCAGCATTCACCAAATCAAATTTTATTGAATATATTTACTATTTAGTATTTCAAGATATTTTTGTGTAATTTTGTTAAATATATCTGTTAAAATGAGAGAGTGTTATTTTCATATTTGCGTAATTTACACATTTTATACATCGCACCCAGTAAATGTACCAGCGTTTGACAGTCTAACTCTCTCTCTGTCTCACGCTCTCTGTGAAAAAAAAGGTAACGAACTATTTTGCACGGCCATGCTAAGAGGTGGTTTTATAATTTCCTATTTCATTTATAGCCACATTTACAAAATATGTTAGACGAAATGATTTTAATAGGACCAATGTTTCGTTCGGGGAAAAAAGGGAATATATATATATATATATATATATATATATATATATATATATATATATATATATATATATATATATAAATATAGGTAACTATACTCGTGTCGAAAAACCTTCGAACTCTTGATTTAACAACAGCCAAATCAATCACGACCCTGACGATCTGCCTAAGTGAAACCTTGGTAGGTGTGTCTGGCTCATTAGGTTTGACTATATATATATATATATATATATATATATATATATATATATATATATATATATATATATATATATATATATATAAGTATAGGATTGGTGTATATGGAATAAATTCCAATAACTATTCTTAACTGAGTGCTCAGTACAGAGTAGAACAAATATAAATTATGACATAAATATGTTATAAAATCACTACAAAAATAGCCATGGCTATTTTTGTAGTGATTATTTATGTTATAATTTTCGAATAAATTATATATATATATATATATATATATATATATATATATATATATATATATATAGTCAAACCTAATGAGCCGACCCTGACGATCTGCCTAAGTGAAACCTTGGTAGGTGTGTCTGGCTCATTAGGTTTGACTAGGTTTGCTCTACGCTTGTATTGAGCTCTTTAGTTAGTTGTTTACTCGTATCGGGGTTTTTTCTTTGGGCCTTGAACCTGTATCTGTGCGATTATTTTCGACAGACTTTCATGTTCCTGGCTCTTTCTTTTTTTAAAACCTTCTTTTCCTTCGTGATTGATTTGGCTGTTGTTAAATCAAGAGTTCGAAGGTTTTTCGACACGAGTATAGTTACCTATATATATATATATATATATATATATATATATATATATATGTAAAACTGTGAATTTGAAGTGAATACTTTTCTGGAAGTATAGTGTATAAAACTGTCCAAATTATCTGTATATACGTGAGTTTTGACTAATCTATTAGCCATTAACAAGGATGTTTTTGTTTAACTGAATTGTTAGATATTTTTAATTTATTCATATACAGTGGCGTGGGGGAGTGAAGAAATATTCGTACACATACAAATTTTTATTTATTCTATTTCCAAGGAATGAATAAACATACTTTTCATATAATTAACTGCACACAGATCTATAATAACTAAATATGCATTGAAAACAAAACAAAAAGAAATATTTAATAGAATTAAACCCCTTTTATCCATTTAATGGGAGAAAAAAGCACTCGTACGGTGCAAATTTCAGATGTATACACTTTTAAATTGCTTTATTACTCTAGATTGGAATATTCTAGAATGTTCCAATAATGCTATCAGTAGTTATTTTTAACCTAAAAATCCAAATAGAATATTCTGTAATTGATATTCGTGCAAGAAGGTTATCACCATAGCAAAAAATAAAGAATTGAAAATTCGTAAAAATAACTGATTGTTAAGTTCTATAAAAAAGGCAAAAGTTACAGGAAATTCTCAGACAACCTTAATATTCCATTTACTAGCATTATTTAATTCATTGCCAGGTATAAAAACTGAAAAATTTGATTGCAAAATGCTTGAAAAACCATACAACGCCTTGTGAGTGAAATTAGGTAGATGTAACTGCTAGGAGGTTGTCGCTGTTTGTGCTAGTGTTAAATAATAGTTTCATACTATTATTTTTTAGTTTCAGTATATTTTCTCAGACCTTCTGAGGCTGACATTGGGGTCAGCTCGTACACAAAATAGGGATCTCGATTTTGACCGGCTTAGCCGAACGTGTGAATGTTAGATTTAGAAAGTGTTATGGAGGAGTTAAGTTTTAAACGTCGAAGAGATCAGATGTGGTTATTTCGTGTCCCGGCAAACTTGCTCCCCAGTAGGGGGTGATTGGGCGACCCCACTGGCTAGTTTAAAATGTACACGTCGGCGTGTTAATAAAATAGATAAGTATAAAATTCCTTTTGTAGAAGTTCTCATTTTACCCCCGAACAAACGTACTAGCGATCACCCGGTCGAGAGAAGAAAGAGAAGAAGCCATTTTTATTATCGTCTTCCAAGAGACCGTCGCCCAATTGAACCCCAGAATGAGGGGGTTATACAACACAAGAATGAAGTCGCAAGTTATCGTGACTGAGAGTTTGAGCGTATTTGGTTTATTCAAATTGTTGATCCCGCCAGAACGATGCTCTCTTTTCAATAAACTCTCAGCTTATTTGCAGTGTAAACTACAGGTGGACTCTGGGTGTAGAAGAAAAATATATCTAAGCAGGCGTCTGCAACAGAAATTGTCTAGCAGACGTATAAACTCGGAAACGAGTAGTCGACTTTTATTTGGGTAGCTGTGAAGAGCTACTATTGTCCACAACTTGAAGTGACATGGCTTGTAGGCAGATAAATGTATACCCTATGAAAATAAAATGGATGAAATGGGACGTCTACTTCAAATACGAAGTGTCAATTATAATAACGTCTGAATGCAAAAGTCGGATTAAAGATAAAGCAATTATTTCATTAGAAATTGTTTTAAGTTTCGGATACGAAACAGGTAAGATATGAAGCTTTCGAGAAAATAAACTAATTGAATTCCTTAAAAAGGGTAATAGAACCTTCCTTGCCGCAAAGTTCTTCGTAGCCGAGCGGTACGGCATACTATATCAAATGGTAGTTTTCAATACAGAGGGCGCAGGTTCGATATATGCCGATGAACGTATTTTCTTACTTAGATTTCTCGGGTGCGCACGATTTTGTGATCGGGAAAGCAGCCTCTTGGGAGTAGGTTACACAATGTTTCGCAGAAAGAAGCTGCTCGAGTGGGACTCACTTCTGACCAATAGAATACGCAGGGAATGAGGTTGGCTCGCTACAATGCGCGTAGCATGGCGGGTCCCAGCCGTGTAGGTTAGAACTGGTGGAACTAAGGAATGGCGTTCGTCTGAACACTTGCCTTGGACATAGCGATAGAGCAGCGAGAGGCTTGAGACGTTTCGTCTGTGGGAAATAGGTTGACGGAATGAAACTAATTCGTCACCCACAAGGACGCAAAGACTCGTTTGGACTCTATCGAGACTAGTACACGAGATTTCAAATACGAAATATCCACTATATTAAGGTTTGAAGTAATAAAAAGGTGTAATTTTATAAGTACTTATATGCAATGATGCATAGGATTTTGCACAATCTAGAGTGTGTGTTCATATATAAAGAATTGTACGAATTATATGCATTTTACCTGTGTGTGTATGTAAAAGGTATATATATATATATATATATATATATATATATATATATATATATATATATATGACTGCTTACAATTCTAAATAGCGTGTTGGAGCTTTCGTAATTCACATTAACCTAACTAAATCTGAGTTTTTGATATTTTGATCTGTGTTACACTGTAAACGCACACAATCTTATCGTCTGCATTTTCTCACATTCTCTTTCACGTGCACATACATAGAGGTATACAAAACAAAAAAGAAGTCGTCTACACACACAAGCATACTCACACACACACACACACACGCGCGCGCACAGATACAAATGATCGGAATCAATATTTGTTCGCATTACATTAAAGACTCCTCGGCATACACAGGAACATGAAATTAACAGCTATTACATTGCGCATGCGCTCACACTCCTTCCGGCCATCATAACTACGAGTTGAAAATTATGTTTCCTAATTGAAGCCATAACTTTCCTAAACGGTAGCACTCGTATCCCGAAGTCAGCTGACTTTCTCTCTCTCTCTCTATGTCACTCTCTCTCTCTCTCTGGGGAGCACAGGTAACCTCAAAGACACGGAAAATTGGTTCGCCCGTAGCACCAATTATACAAGTTCGCTCTCACTTAGAAGATTCTGTTGTTGGGTCTCAGGTGGTCATAACAGGCTTTTCCACTAATAAATAACTTTCAGCACACCGAATTCGTTTTCTGCTTTTTTCATTTTTTTTTCTGTCAGGACTGTGATTAAATATTTTCTTTTCTCTGCATAAGCAATGTTTTGGTTTAAATTATGTGAGTGCTACATCTACATGAAAATAAAAATGATTACAATAAATAAGTCAGCACCATTTTAAAAAAAAAATCTAATTTAAGTTTCTATATTTTAGGAGAGTTTCGTGGAAGTTTACAAGTTAGGATTCATCATATTAGCGTTGAGCTTTTTGAACCGTAATTTATATTCTAATAGTTTCCTCTTCAGATCTTCTTACCTATTATGCTTCTGTCTTCCATTTTCCTGTTTTCCTGTCAACTGTGATAGACACAAATTTAAACGCTACAACAATCGCCACCTTCTTCTTCCTAGAACCCTACTCTTTTTATCGATCATACCGCTCGGTAAACTTTTCTCAATTTCTGGCAACGATTGTTGTCTTTATGGCCTCACTTTGACGAGGAAACGACTGTGTTAGGATTTATTCATATTTAGATTTTTATTTACAACTGTTTTTCAAGGGCACCGATCTCTATACGGAAAATGATTCGGTCAAAAATTATGAATTGGGGAGGATAGGAATTCACCTCTTCTCACATACAGCTGTGGGATAGTAAGACTTGTATCACTAAACACTTATCTCAAAAACAAAACAAAAAATTTTTAAATTATTTTCTGGTTTAAATAACCTGCACATGTTTGATAAGCCTGAGAAAACGAATGAATCAACCAATAAAATAACGTTACATTTATAATATCTGTTTAAATAATCCTTGAGTACAGGCATGCAAAATTATAAAATTATGAAATTGCATATTCTCCTTAGAGAATTAGCCTTGGGACGCAAGAGTAAATTACTGATTATAGGTGACTTATTACTGACTATTACTGATGTTACTGTTTGCAAGGGTCATTCAATAAATAAGGTGAAATTTTCGGTATAAGGACTTCTAATACAGATAGAAGCTTACTCTTTTTTATTTATTTTTTTGTTTTACTTCTTTTTCACGTGGATTTAATTTCTTTTGCAGATTAAAAACAAAATTTGAGAGTTTTGGCGATTAACAAAGATGGCCGACCAAGAAGCATGATCCAGGATTGAACAGCGGTTAGTTATCAAGTTTTTGGTTGGTGAAGGGTGCAAACCAGTTGGAATTCATAGGAGAATGTCAACTGTGTATGGTGCTACATGTTTCAGCCAAAAAATGTCTACAAGTGGGCTAAATTGTTTAAAGAAGGACGGATCAGTGTTGAGGATGAAGACAGGCCTGGGAGGCCTACAGAAGTGAGGTCTCCTGAGGTGATCGAATCAGTCAATGACCTCATTCAGTCTGACAGAAGGGTGACAGTGGATGATATTGCAAGGACTTTGAGCTTATCTGTTGGGACAAACGTAGGGGTCATCAGTCAGAAGGAGTCATCTAGCATCATGACAATACAAGGCCTCACACAGCAGCCCAAACGGTGCAAACCATCAATGAACTGGGGTGGGAACTGCTCCCTCACCCCACTTACAGCCCAGACCTTGCCCCTTCAGACTTTCACCTGTTTGGTCCCTTGAAAGCGTTCACGAGAGGCACAAAGTTTAAAAGTGACGATGAAGTCAAAAGTGTTGTGAGCGACTGGCTGAGACATCAGTCCAAAGATTTTTACGCTGAGGGAATACGGAAGCTTGTGCACAGATGGGAAAAGTGTGTGACAGTGCTGGGAAACTACGTTGAAAAATTAAAAAAAGTAAGCTTCTATCTGTATTAGAAGTCCTTATACCGAAAAATTCAACTTATTTATTGAATGACACTTGTATTAATGATATTACTGACTATTAGTGACTTATGACTGACTGTTAATGAGATTATTGACTATTAGTGATATTATTAAGTATTAGTGACTTGTTAAAGACTATTATTGATATAGAAGCATATATAGTGAAAGAGGTGACGAGAAACTTTTTTCTTTTTACGAAGGAGATTTTTAAAGAAGAGTGTTATAATGAGACAAAGACAATGAAATATTGTTTGAATAAATGTCTGCTTCCACAAAACAAATTTTTTTCATACACGATCAATTACCGAATTTATTCTGATGAACACAAAAATTGACTCGTGAGCCACTCTGGATATTTTTAGACATGATTTAGAACAGTCATGGACAAACTGTAACCTCTGGCCACATGCGGCCTGTTTGGTCTTCCTGAATGCCACGTTTAATTTCATAAGGAAAATAAGGTTTCTTAAAACTTTATTTGTTTCATTCTCACTTGTTCACTCCCACATTCTCTCATACAAAAAACCACCTACAGAAACAATGATTAACTACAACGTTCCTTGAATTTTGTAAAATTTCTGGTAAAGTAACGTTTTCAGTATTTCAAACGGTTGGTGATTTCCACTAAGGAAGATCATACGTGTAAATATCTTTTGTTTTTGGAAAAGGAAACGTTCACAAGGATTTTTTCTCTAAAGAAGAAATTTCTTCTTTTTCAAATGAATAAATTAGAAATAAATCCAACGCAGTAACATGTGATAATCACACTGTCATCAGTAATAATATTAGACCAAGACGTCAATATTTTAATTATTAAAAAAATATCTACTCGAAAATAAAACTTTCCTACGATTACTAAGGTATATGCTTACGCATTTGGTCTTCTGTAGTGAAAGTGGCCGAGGCATCTAGTACGAAAAATTACCTTGAATCTTTTTAATGTGGATCGTCTTGTGGTGAGTCATAGATCAGGCGGCCCACTGCTCAAGAAAGGTTGCTCAGGCCTAATTTAGAGCCAGTTTATTATCCGAGCAAATTACGGAGAATTCATAGAAATAAATATGCACAGAAACTTACAGAAAGTTTTTTTTTCATGAAATATATAAACAAATCATAAATATGGTAATTAGTCAAAATAAATGTTTGGTGAAATTTCGTGAGGAAAATTTATATATATTGTTGTTTAAAGCATCGACTATATGAGATCTGCTGTCTTCTCTTGTGAAATAGTCAGCTAGCATGTGTTTATAGCAAAGAACGCTTTTATTGTAGGTTTTCTCGAGATTATCTTTTTTTAACTATTCAAAATGTCCGAAGGAAGCTATTTAACAGGAAGCATGAGAAGGAAATCACTTAATGCATGTTTGGACTTGCCATCTTTAAGTGCCTTTTGCTGCATTGCTTGGAGTTCCCATCTTCTGCTTTTGTTCAAATAACCGTTGGTGATCTGAAAAGATGCCTTTCAAAAGCTAAGTGTTAAGAATCAAAAATTTAATTGGAAAAAAAAACCCTAAAAAAATAGAGTAGTCAAGATCTGTATACTATCAGCAATCCTAAACGACACTTAATGCTGGACAATGTTCTTACAGATGATGATGAGATTTGAAGCAACAGTGATGTGATTCTACAGAAGGATACTGAGAATACCCTGAATGAATGCAGCATGACAGTAACGAAGAAGTTTTAAGGAAAATGAGATTAAAAAGGACGTTTGCACTTAGAATCAGAAAGAGACAGTCGAAATTTCTAGGATGCATAATGAAGAAAGACGGCTTGAAAAATCTGAAACTCACAGAACATATTGAAGACAATATGGATACAAAGAAAAACGGTTAACTTGATGATCTTAATGAGCTTGTATAGATGGATATCAGAGAAAAGGATAGTATAAAAAGTTAAAACAAATATTGCTAATAGCTACAAATAATAGAAAATTCTGGCGAGCCATGATCTCCCAGGTTCGGAAGGGACGCGGCACCGAGAAGAAAAAGAAATATTGTTAAACGGGGCTCATACACGGGGCTTATCATTAATTATAGAGCGTATTTAGATACAAGCAGTATGGACATCGAAATTAACACTGTATAGCAATTATCTATTTCATACCACTAGCGATCATCAGACCATGTGTCACGACTCCTTGCGCAGACTGGATATTAGTTATAAGTTCATGAAACATTCGGTATTATAGGTTTATAAAAACCTCATAGTGATTATAAATTCTTCCTATGACCTATCAATATCCTCAGTCCCAAAAATGAAACGCAAGTTATAAAATATGACAAAAGATTGCTTGTGAGATTCTATGTGATTTAACTTTAAATTTATGTTATTTAACCTTAAATTGAGACTGTTAATCTATACTAAAATGTTAAGTTCATAATTAATGTATCAAGTGTATAGTAGAGTTTTCTACACAGATAACTTTAATGTTTTATTGTTTATTTCGTCTACATTCATATGCGTCTTGTGAATAAGATTATGCAACAAATCACAGAACAGGAATGAAGATAGAAGAACGCTCCATTTGTGTGCATCCGAAATCTTGCGTGGTCTACTGGTTGGCAGGAATAATCTCGATTAATGATTTAATTTATAATTGTATAAAATTAGGAGCAACTAAACATTGCGAATCGTCGTCAACGCTTTGCGTGTTGGGCGAAGACTGAGTAATTAGTTTTAACTTCAAGCCAGGTAACATTTCTATCGATAATAGCGGCATGCTTGAATCAGCGCTGGTAATACACGGAATCGAGTGGGGTGCAAGCAGGGAGCTTTTTCTTTAAGACCTTTTGACTTCGCTCTCACTCTCCCTTTCTCTTTCTCTCTCACTCTCACTGACTCGCCACTCGAGAAAATCAGCCAAAGCTGCGGAAGCTTCTCAGTCGCACCAATATGCATACATTCTACACATGCAGGAAAACGATTATTTTGAACCCCCCACACCACACACAAACTAACTCTTGAACAAAAATATATACACACTCTCTCGTTCTGGGTCATTCTATCACAATAACAATTCTTTCTTTTTATGTGCCATGTCCTTTCAGGACGTAGGCGATCATGGCTCTCCACCTCCCTCTATCCCTTGCAGCTCTCAGCAAGTTCATTCCCTCTGATTACTCCCCCAGTCCACATTCTGTCATCCACCTGCTCAAGCTGGGCAAGTATGCCACCCGATGCTTTCCCTTGTCTCTCTTTCCCTCTATTCGACTTGTGAGTATCAGATTCTCCAGGTTCTCCTTCCTCATTGTGTCCCAGAAACTTCAGCTGCATCTTCATGATGTTAAGTATAAGCCTTCTCCTTGTTTGTAACCTAAGATCTCATCGTTGCTTACATGGTGGGTCAATGATATCCTTAGCATCCTTCTGTAGAACCATTGCCTCGAGTCACTTCTTCATCTTTGAGGAAATCATCCAACATTCGCTGCCGTTAAAATCGAGAGAAATTTATCCAAGCTGGTTTCGAACACCAATAATATTGATTTAGAAATTTCAGACGAATATTATCTTAATTGTACGACAGGGTGTTTTCAGGATAATTTTAAGACAAAATTCCGGAAAATGGGATTCCTTATACACCTCTCTATATGAATACATATGGAAAATATTATATATATATATATATATATATATATATATATATATATATATATATATATATATATATATAGGATGATCTCGCAGGATATCGAAATTACGAGATTTAACAAAAATATGGCGACTACCTTGATGGAATTCAACTTAACATCAAGAAGATAATTAGAGAGCTAGAAAGGATATATAAGGATTATCATAAAAATAAATATACATAATAGGTCAATATTATTTAATTATATATATATATATATATATATATATATATATATATATATATATATATATATATATATATATATATATACAATAAAATGTCTCAAACACTAATATTCCATAGTTATAATTTATTATATTGGAATCGTAATCACGATACAATTCATCAGACCTTCAAATTCAAAAAGAAATGAGAAAATATAACTCCGGGTATAAAAAATAAAATTTTAGTGAGAGTGTATGTCTGGGAGTGGGAAACAAGTGTGAGAGGTATGAAAGCTCTAGAGAGAGGTGTAACAGAAGAAAGAAGGACAGGAAGGCCTAAAGGTGAAGGTGGGGATTAAAATTTAACAGAGAGAAGTTTTAAAGAGAGGAGTTAAATAACGGTTTAAATGAGGGAGATACAGATAAAAATGAATTATTTTTCGATGCATAATTCGCTACCGATTCGCTGACCTAAATTAAAATTAAAAAGAGACACCGGAAACGAGTGTATAAATTTGTGGTGACACTACGCACAATAAAAAACGATATGATCTAAACTTAAAATCCAGATGATGAGAGAGAGAAGGAAAAAAAGATGGGGCGGCGGCAAACTAGAAACGAAGGTCTTTTATAAGAGAAGCGATGTATAATCAAAATAAATTTGACAAAGCAAGTAATATCACCTACAAGTTAACATAAACATATAAAAATTAACGAATACTTAATTGAGTAAGCACCTATTACTTATATGCCCCAAAGCACATACACATACACAACAACATATCTATATTTACTCGCGCATACATACATATCTATATTTATTCGCACATACATACATATCTATATTTACTCGCACATACATACATACATACATACATACATACATATATATTATATTCTTACTCTGTCCTGGACATTGAGTTCTACCTGGATTCTATCCTCTTGGGAATTTATTTATTATCTATTCATATATATATATATGTATTTTTGTCATCCACAGACAGACTGTTTCACTGTTTCACAGCTCATCAGTGTGGCTAGACGTCCGCTAGCTAGGATCAAAACCCGACTGATTTTGCGTCAGTCGGAACTTCTCCCGCGTGTTTATTTTTAGATTTAGATAAACACACACATATATATATAGACGTATATCGGTATATGTATATATAGATGTGTGTATATATATATATATATATATATATATATATATATATATATATATATATATATATATATATATATATAAAGCACGTTAAACATAGCATAAATGTCTTAAAATAATTGTCGGACTTTGTCCATTTCATAATATATATATATATATATATATATATATATATATATATATATATGACATGACGTTTCGAGATGGGTCTTCTTCAGAGTAAATGACGTCTTTTCTTGATGGAATCAATCTCATTTTATCTTATATAAATGGAAAAAACTGGAAGAGAACTACAAAGGAAATCCCAGTTTTGGAAGAACCCAAAAGGACACACATACAGTTAGAGACATTTTTGAGACACATAATAAGCAAAAAGTCCCTGGAAAATTTCAAACATAGAATATACTGAAGGCAACAGAATTGTTGGAAAACACCGAGTGACCTACCCGACGCGTTTGTGTGAGTAGACGGCAGCTTAAAGGGCCAAATCTGGTTGTAATCGGTCAGAAATTAGACAAGCGATGAAGTGGATGTTGTGAAAAGCCATGATCGTGCATTTTCCTGACAGTTGTCAGATTGCAAAATTGTATATATCGACAGCAGAGCATTTGCAGATATAAACATTGTGGACAGAGTATTTAAAACAATGATAATCGTTTAAGGGGGTAAAACCGACAGACGCCATGTAATCTGGATTGCCATGCACACACCAGTAACATAGACACGAACAAATATGAGGCACTGGATAGCCTCTAACATCTTTGGCTTCCGTGATTACCGGCGGCTCCGTAGTAGGATATTAACTAACTGCAAGATCTCTACCCTTTCTTCGATCAATTTGAGGTGTTATTATCCTCTGCTGATAAAGCTGAATGCTTTGCCTGTTAATTCCCCTTAAACTCTTCTCTTGATTAATCTGGAGTATGCCTGACTAACTTCCCACTTAGAACTGAAACCTTCTTGAGTGATATACATATAACCCCTTCCAAGGTCTCTGTTAACATCTCCAATATTCACCTCCACAAAGAATGTGGACTTGATGGTATCCCTGTCTTAGTCATAGAGATGTGCTCCTGTATAATAAATACCTCGCTGCCTCCTTCTTTCTTGCCTGCTGGAAGTCATCGTCTGTTGTTTCAGTTTTTAAAAAACTCCAACTATCGGCCTATTATCCTTCTACCACATTTTGGGAAACTTCTAGAGGCTCTAATCAATGCTGTATTGGTTCATCATCTCTCATCGCAGGTCCTTTTCTCAGACAAGCAATACGTCTTTCGTTTCTCCGGGTCAACTGCTGATAATTACGGAAAGAGCCTATAATGCTCTAGATAAAAACAGTGAAGCTCGGGCCCTAGCACTGGACATCTGGAAAGCCTTTGACAGGGTCTGGCATACAGGTTTTCTCAACAAGCTGAAAAGTCACGGTGCATCCGGATACATTTTTGAGCTGATCCAGTCTTTCCTATTAAATCGTAAAATGAAAGTAACGAATAACCATTCATCTCCATCATTTCGTACTGACGTGGGTGTCCCTCAGGGCTCCATCCTTGGCCCTACGCTGTTTTAATTTTCATTGACGAACTTCGTGATGACATCAGCTTTCAACTTGGCATTTATGCTGACGACACAGCCATTTCCTCCTGCCTCGATAGTAAAGCCGATCAGTCGGACAAGTTCAAAAGGGCAGCTGATGATCAAAACGACCTCAAGTCCGTTGTTAACTAGGGCAAAAGATGTCTTGTTAAAACTAAAACCAAAACTAAATTCCCTCCATTAATCACATGAGAGACCCCTCATCATGCCTTTCACCGGCATGGCTGATGCTAACCCCCAGGAAAGTGACTTGTTGTGCCTTCTCGTGTTAACGTTCTCAGCTGATAGGAAGTGGAATAATTATATTGAATCTATTGATAGGTCAGCTACTAAGTAAATCGGTTTACTGTGTCGTGCGAGATAATTTTTCTCCCCGAAATTTATCTTACATGTCTATAAGTCTACAATCCGTCCATTCATACAATATTGCTGCCACATATGGCCCAGAGCCCCTGGTATTTACCTTGAGCTCCATTATAAAATCTTTCGGTTTGTCAGGAAAATAGTTTTCTCCTTTTCACTGTATCACGCTTTCTAGTATTAATGGGGGCACCGTTTCTTATTTTTTGCTTGAAGTAGCGTTAACATCTTGGATATTTCATTTTTTTCTCTTTTAATTACATGTGATATCCATTTTAGATGTTGCAGCTGTTGGAAATCTTCAAGTGATGTGGTTTCTGTTATCTGGCACAGTTATTTGTTTCTGATCCTCTAGCTCAGTCTGCGAGATTCGAATAAGTATGGCCCTCGCTAAGACCTACAGGTTTCATTTGTTTTTTTGTCATTCATATCCCTTTTCTTTCTTTCTTTCTTTCTTTCTTTTTTCTTTCTTTCACTAATCGTAGGCGTGTTGCCAAATTGTCGCACGTAATGTTCAGTTTGTTTTCTTTACTTTTCCTTACTAGGATCCGTATTTAATATGCATCTCTTTCTTTCTTTCTTTCTTTCTTTCTTTCTTTCTTTCTTTCTGTCTTTCTTTCTGTCTTTCTTTATTTTTTTCTGTCTTTCTTTATTTCTTTCTGTTACAATTGAATACTTTCTTATATCCATTACGTTTCCCCATTTGCCGTGACGGAGTTCAGGCTCGGAAGATATATCCCCCTCTCGAACACACACTGCCGTCTTCTTCCCTGAGTGTTCAGCCCGTGTAAGTCAATAGCGGCAAAGTACTAACTTTTGTTTAAATTAGTGTAGAAATTCAGCATTTTGATTATATCAACATTTTCGCTTCTAGATTTTGAGGAATCTCTTCGAGTAACGTGGTTACTGTTATTTGCGTATCAGTTATTTGTTTGTAATTCTGTGTCGCCTGTTCACGAGAGTCGCGGAATGATTGTCCTTGCTAAGATCTACAGGCTTCATTCGCTCGAAGCCATTTTTAAACATTGATCTGAGAAAGTGGTTTCATACAGCTGACACTTTAGATATTTCTGAACGACTAACGAATTCTAGGTATTTCTAATATGTCCGAACGGTAAAGATGAATAATCGCGGAACCTATGTATTGTTTCGGTTTCCAAACGCATTTTTTGTGTCACTTTAAGGCTAATAATGTCAACGGCATTTGCTTCGGATTTTCCTTCAAACAAGGAGGAGTCAAACAACAACAGACAAACAAACATCATCCATAAGATCTTCATGGTATTACTTTTGCCAATCTTCTAGTCAACGCAACTATCAAATTTGAGAAGCGTTAACTTCAGCCGTAACGCTCAAAGCCTTAATGACGTTTTTAAACCGCCAGCAGAAGTGAACCCCGCTCTAAAAAAAAAAAACAGAAACTATTAATATTGGCTTCCCGGGGCTTTCAAGGCCTTACTTCAAAATATCTGGGGACAGAAGGATTTGCTCAGGTGACAATGCATTTAGCGTGTTACTGCTTTTGACAGATTCGGGGGGACACGCTAGTCCCAAATGATTTCACAGTTTTTCGAGATTTCGCCGAGTCTTCTCACTATGACTACGCTGTAGATGGCAAGTGTTTGGCGTTTAGGCAAAGAACACAAAAAATGACGTTATTTTTTTGGCGATGTTGGCAAAGAGTTATATTTATTGACGCGGGTAAGATATTTTCAGAATTAGCATCATAAGCAGGGCGTAAAGACGGCTTATATTGGTTGATAGTTGTTTTGTTTATCGATAAAAGGCGACCGACCTCTTGGTTTTATTTTACTGAAGAGAAGTCTGGATAAGTCACATACAGACAAGTACAGTGGAAATCACAGAACCAAAATGCAGACATTATAGACCTTGATAACGAGGTGGACACACGTTTAGTGTCTGTATTCGGCTTCTGCCAGCGTCGTAATATATATATAAACGTGTCACAAAAAAAACTTTCCAGTTTGTCACACACACACACACACACACACACACACACACACACACACACACACATATATATATATATATATATATATATATATATATATATACAGAAGAATGCAAAAACAGATATTCGGTAAGAAAAATAAAGGTGTTCAAAAAGGTAACGTATTAAATATATAAACATATCAATACTGGTATAAAACTTAATTTATACCACCATTTGCAAACCCTGTATAAATACATACATACATACATACATATACCCAGATACAGGGTTGGTACAGATGAAATAAAATTCCGATAAACAAAAACACTATTCTTAAAAGAGTGCTCAATACTGAGTAGAGCAAATAACATTTATTCAAAATTATAACATATGCATATTATGACATCACTACATAAATTGAAATTTTTTTTCAACACTACTGGTGTCTTATCAAGTGATGGTGTTGATTGCAAAATAAAGTGTTTTAAGATTTAAAAATCAACCAAACCCCCTCTGTAGGGGAAACATTGTTACGTAACCTATGATGACCAATCAGAATACAAGTATATGGTAATTCAAAATAACGTGACAACATACTCTATTATAAGTATCAAAAATTTACAGGTATCACATATGTGTAACAATCAGAGACATTTTTTCATCAATATTGAGTATACTAAATAAGGTGTTCTAAGGTCTAAAGGAATAGACATTTCAGTTAACCGGTTATTAAGCATCTTTAAATTTAAATGTTTCTTTTCAAAAATGCTATATGACGTCATCTGAGATCTAACGCATGAATCTTATCAGTTAACTTACAGAATATTTATAAGAGTAACTGTAAACAATTTATAAGAGTAACTGTAAAAAATTATACTTGTAAAATAAAACCATTACATTTGCCTTGAAAAAGTTTAGGTGAATGATGAATAGCATCAGCTAAACTAAGTATAAGTTTCCACTTGTCTTTTTATTCGTTTTATTTCTTCTACAAATATACTCTGAGAAATATATATATATATATATATATGTGTGTGTGTGTGTGTGTGTGTGTATACAAACACACACACACACACACACATAAGTACAGTGTTGGTACACATGGAATAAAATTCTGCTAACCAAATACACTATTCTCAAAAGTGTGCTCAATACAGAGTAAAACAAAATATATTTATTGAAAATTATAAACATATGCATGTTATAATATCACTACAAAAATTGCAATTTTGTTTTAGTACTGGTGTCTTATCAAATGATGGTGTTGATTGCAAAATAAAGGGTTTTAAGAATTCAAAAACCAACCAAACCCCCTTAGCAGGGGAAACAGTGTTACATAATTTATGATGACCAATCAGAATACAAGTATATGCTAATTCAAAATAACATGACAACATACCCAAAGTACAATCTATTAGTGCATTAAAGTTAAGATTAGATTAAATTAGAAATTAATATAACAAATTAAGTTTAAATCTCACAGTTAAATTAAAAATTAAAAATTACAAATGTCAAATTCTAAATTTAACCGAGCATCAAATTAAATATTACTAAATTATTCAGAAATGAAACTAGGAGAAAAACCTATATTTTATTGTTAGCGAAGTGCTAATTTATCAGTTAAGGTCGACGCTGATGTAAGAAGTATCTACGATCGCTACACATATTTGATACATGGAATTCTGAATTCAAATAAGGATATACATAGGGAAGGGAATTTTCAAATGACAGTACAAACACATTCACATCCTAATACACAAACACGTATATATAATCAAATATATGGGCACACAAATATCCACACAGGAAATAGAAGGAAAAAAGCAAAAGAAAAGGAAAATAAAAATAAAGAATAAAATAAGAACAAAAAAGAAAAATAAAGACAGAAAAAATATCTAAAAACCATGCAAAAGAAATTTGTCAAACATATATATATACAGGTAAAAGCAGATACAAGCAATCACTGACATTTTTTCCTTTTTATCATAATGTTGATTTTTTATATACTTTATTCTATATAATTTTCTACATGTGTTTCGGGTCTTGTGACCTTCATCAGGCGAAGAATTGTTTTTTTTTCCACATATTGTTTAAAGGAATTAATTTTCTGTTAAAACTTTTAGCCATTGTCTTTTGTGTGTAGTAACAGTCATCTGAATCCATCTTGGACTGGTCAAAAAAATTCCTTTGCTTGAGGGGTAATAAAACAATTAAATTTGTTCAAAGAAAGGGAAAGAAAAGATGTCCCCGTGTTTCCCTTAAGTCCCTCCTCTATTCCTGTGTATTGTGTATGTTTGTGTGCATTATATACACATACTTGAACAGGTTAAGATTGTGAGTCTGTTCTATAGGGCAGTGGTTCGCGTGAAGAAGTTGTTTGAATAGAACTTACTTCTCGCAGACGAAATACGAAGGGAATGTGGGTGGTTTGCTACAATGTAAGTGGCATGTAAATGAGTCCTAACCGGGAAAGGTCAGACCTGCTGGAACCGCAAGATGTTAGTAACAACAGAACATGTTGACAAAATAAAAATAAGATAAAACATTAAAATGTATACAAAGAATATTTTTGTCATTCATTTATTGTTACACACACACACACACTAACAGACACACACACACACACACACACAAACATATATATATATTGTTGGACATTTGCTCTATTTATAGGGGAGAACTTCTCATTATCTGAGAGAGATATAGACATAGTGGACATAGGAATGAAGACTGCAAAGTGACTGGCCGTTTCATGATTTTGTGTCAACTTCAGGCAAAAGTCAGGTCGGAAGTTTACACTGAGGAGTGAAATTGAATCACCACATAATACTGACTCTTATGAAGAAAGGCATATATACACACAGACATGCACACGCGATCGCACACACGTGAACACACACATACAGACACACACACACTCTCTCTCTTTATATATATATATATATATATAAATATAAAAGTGAACATTGAAGTCAATACTCAAAGTGACAGGCTGTTTCTTGTTAGACGCAATCGTCAGGTAGCTGACGATTGAACTAGCATGAAACAGCCTGTCGCCTCTGAGTGTTGACTTCAATGTTCACTTTTATATTTTTATTTATATTTACATACGCTCTATCTCCAATATTGAGCAATTCATCCCATAAATATATCACACAGTAAAACTATGTTTCTTCATATATATATATATATATATATATATATATATATATATGTATGTATATATATATATTTCCCTTTCCCTCTCATCTTATGGATTTTAAGTTTAGATCATATCGTTTTTTATTGTGCGTAGTGTCACCATAAATGTATTCACACGTTTCCGGTGTCTGTTTTTGAATTTTAATTTAGGACAGCGAATCGGTAGCGAATTGTGCATCGAAAAATAATTCATATTTATCTATATCTGACTCATTTAAACAGTTACTTAACTCCTCTCTTTAAAACTTCTCTCTGTTAAATTTTAATCCCCACCTTCACATTTAGGCATTCCTGTTCTTCTTTCTTCTGTTACACCTTCAGAGATTTCCCTCTCACACTTGTTTCCCACTCCCACACATATACTCTCATTATGTTTTTATTTTTTATACCCGGAGTTATATTTTCCGATTTCTTTTTAAATTTGTATGTCTGATGAATTGGATCGTGATTACGATTCCAATGTAATAAATTATAAGCATGGAACATTAGTTTTTCAGCCTTTTTTATTTTATATATATATATATATATATATATATATATATATATATATATATATATATATATATATATACCGTCGGATCTACATCCACACATTTGCTTACATATATATATATATATATATTCACTATAATTGAGAGAATAGAAAAGCCCAAAGCAGATAACACTAGAAGAATTTTAGAGTTCCATGAAAATAAGTGGATACGACGTTTACAAACCCTGTTTCCAGCCGGGTTAAACCATAAATTAAACAATATAGATAGTAGCAACACATAACCCTACAAATCAAAACCTACCCACATTCCATACCCATAGAAAAAAGACAGGCTTACGGAGGTGTTGAGGCCTCACACCTATACACACACCCACACACAACATACTCACTCACTTTCCTAATGAGCCAAATGATAACACACACCCACAGCAATATACAAGCTAACACATATACTCACTCACTCCCTTAAAAACCAAATAACACACACACACACACACACTTACCAGAGACTAAGCAACTAAATAACACACACACTAAACTAAATAACACAAACACACACACACACAAACACACTTACCATCCCCTCCCCAAACACAAATAAACTGCTGAACTGACGGGAGAAAAAAAGGGAATATAGCTCTTATCTCAAATGACAACTTAAAAGAGACTGTTTGACCAACACAAGGAATGTTAAAAAGATAAATAAATAAACAATAAAAAACAAATGAAAACTACAGACAAACGTTCGTTTTCTTCAACAAGACATTCATTTCTGTAGTTTACTGCTACAGCAAGCAGAGACATTTTTTCTCTCCCGATGATGGCCATGTTGGTCGAAACTAGTCGAGGAATATAAATGAAATAATAATAATAAAAGCATAAGAATATTAATCTACAACCCAGTATGTCTGAAGATTTTAATTGATTTTTCTAATAATTTTTATCGTTCAAAATATATATATATATATATATATATATATATATATATATATATATATATATATATATATATATATATCAACAAAAGGCTTTTTAATGAGAATAACAAATCAACAAAGCGCTTTTTAGTGAGAATATTTTGAGAGTGATGCATTAGATATCTCGAACAACCTTCGGCAAGGTGTGGCAAGGGAGGGCTGCTGCATAAACTGTCAAGTTATGGTATCTCCGGGAGCGTTCTTTAAGTTATCAAATACTTCTTGTCAGGTTGGTCTATGAATACCGTCGTTAATGGCCAGTCCTCTGAGGTACATGGGCTTACTGCTGGCGTCTGCAGAAGACTCTTCTCGGCCTTACCCAAATTCAACTTTGTATTAACGATCTGCCTTAAAGAACACTCCTCTCTCCATAGTAAATATATATGCAAGTGATAACACAGTTTATGGTTGCATCTCCAAATATCTTGGTGACAACTGCCTGCCATCTCATCCCTTCCCCGACCTATCACTAGCAATGGAGAAAAGACTGAAAAGAAAAATGATTCAATATGTCCAACACTAAATTGGTAAGATTGCATACCGCCGAGAAGATCATTATACATGCGCCAATCCTATGAGTGTTCTTACTCTCAGAGACGCCCCTTGCCTCAAATTCCTACTGTGACAAAAGCTCAGTCCTGATCTCATATGGAACGCATATACTAGTGTCATTACAAAAGATGCTGAAAGAATGGTCGGTTCCTTTATATTACTCTAGAGAATACCTACCCCCGCTTTAATTCTCTATATTTACAAGAGTCAGCCCCGACCAAGAATGGAGCATTGCTGACTGTCCAGCATTGACAGAGGTCAAAAGCGTTCACGTCATCTTGTGGGAGATGAATCACTCGGCAATTTCTAATCCTTACACCGCAGACGAAACGTTGCTAGCCTATCTATCACAATACCGATGCAGATATTCGGAGGAGCCACATTTACGGTAGCAAACAGTCCGCATTCATTTCGTGTTCCACAGCTTCATCCCCAGAACCTGATTCTTCATGGAATAAACTTCCGAGAAGATGCTTATTTGACAACTACATGTTTGCTCACTTCAAGTTGAGAGTCTATCGAGAGTCAGAGGTGTCAGTCAATTCATGTCGATTGCGTTTAGCATGAAACAAACTGTCCTCTCTGGGTGTTATTTCAATGCCCAATATATATATATATATATATATATATATATATATATATATATATATATATATATATATATATATATATATATTCGGTTGAGCTCTTTGGTTTGAGGTGTGGGTTTGTAAACAGTGACAATGTAAGCTAATATTGCACGACTCTTCGGCAGAATTGAGTCACTGTCAGTGACTGTGTGTTTATCTAAATCTAAAAATAGACACGCTAAAATTCACCTTCATCCCTGCCGTGCGCCAACGGCTTAGTGGTAGAAGGTCCGACTGATGCAAATTCAGTCGGGTTTCGATCCTAGCTAGAGGCAACCGGACGTCTAGCCACACTGATGAGCTGCGAAACAGTCTGTCTGTGGATGACAAATATATATATATATATGTGTGTATTGTGTACATTGAAGCCAGTGGCGGCAGTCTGTTTTAGGCTAATCGCAGTCGTCAGGCCATGACGATTGCATTTAGCATGAAACACACTGTGACTGCAATATCCAATCACACATATATATATGTGTGTGTGTGTAAATTTGAAGCTATTCAAAACAATCTATTTCACAAACTATGCAATATATTTATATTGAATGATAATATGTGTGAGGATGCGTGTGCGCAGAGATAGATAGATGCTAAAAGAAATTCTACAAAGACTCCCACTAATTTTACAATGAAATACATATTCATATACACGTTTGATCTATTTCGATATATATATATATATATATATATATATATATATATATATATATATATATATATATATATATATATATATATATATATATATATAATATATAAACTGATTGATTTTTTTACGGCTTATAAACCATTTGCAGGTCATTTAATCCCAGAAAACCATTTTTATATTGTAAGAATTTTTGGAAGATAATAATAACTTACTGGTTGACTCTTCCCCAGCCCGCTAACGATGACGGAAGTGAGACATAAGCGCCAAACTCGAACAGAAAAGGAACGACATACAGTTGCAAGTCCACAAGCAAATCTTGAAATTTAACAAATTACAAGGGAACCTTTATTGATGGATTTGATTTCTACGGCTTATCAACCATTTGCCGGTTATTTAAAGTTAGAAAATATTTTTAAATTATAGGAATATATTTATTTAAGGTAATAATGGTTTAGTGATAATTACTAATTAACCCATAGCTGGGTGGAGAAGGGGTGGCTCAAAAACTAATGTTCCATGGTTATAATTTATTACATTGGAATCGTAATCACGATCCAATTCATCAGACCTACAAATTCAAAAGGAAATTGATTTCTCTCTGGTTTTTTGCACATATAATGAATCGAATGAGAATTGAAACTCGACCTTTCGATTAACAATTCTGAGAATTTTATACATGACACCAACCTCACATCCAATCTTACAGTACCTAATATTCTCAAGTATTAATCCATATATGTGCTGACCAGATTTGACGTTGCTTAACGGTTTTTTGATGTGATATTGAGTTAAGCCAACAAGTACTGGACTATTACATGATATCTGTTCTATATAGCAATGAGTGCTAGACTATCTGCTCAAAGATGAATAAAAGTCTTGAAGCAAGAGCAATGTGGTGTTACAGAAAGATGCTGAGGATAACATGACCGAACATGTGAGCAAGAACGACATTTCTGAGGAAATGTAAACAAAAGGGACAATGATTCTTAACATCAGGAAGAAACTTGAAATTTCTGGGGCACGTAATGTGGAAGAAATGCTTGGAAAATCTGATACTCACAAGGCGGATTCAGGGAATGAAAGAAGAGAAAAGCAGTGCGTAACGTACTTGATGAGATTGTGTAAATATTAAGTTAGACCACGGTTTAGGAGAAACAGCAAAAAGACCAAAGTTATTCTAAATTCAGAATGCAGATAAAAGAAGAAGCAGTAGAATATAAAATAATTGTAATGTTATTAATATGTAAAATATATATATTCCAGTTTTATGTTCAACTTACAAAACCGCGTGCACATGGCCATATAAAGGCAAGCATAAATGCAAATCCAAATGGGCATGCTGTAGGGAACTTTATTTTCTTTCCCTTCTCTAGCAACAACGATCAGGCATCAAATCATTGCCTATGCGCATACGAACAGTGTTTGCAATACAGAATTTTCTATTTGTAACCCATGCCGCGATGTATACACACCCCAAATTCCTGCACGCTTATCAAGGCAGCAGAAAGAGGAACACAGCCACACACAGAGATAAACGCATGCATCTTCATCGATGCTCGGACTACATGTGTCGGTACAATCAACATTTCAATGGCAAACACTAGCACGTGTGATCATTTTAATTCCATCCATTTCGGTTATAATAAATTCTACTCAGGAAAATTTTCCCTCGAACTTCCCTTACAAAATATTCATTATTGAAATAAAACAGGCAAAAATGTACAAATAAATAACGAGAAGAAAATCGAAGAGAAAGAACAAAGAATACAAAAACATAATAAATCCGCATAGAAGTTTTCCCTCGCAACACTTCCCGCCAATTTCCATCGCCGCCATGTTGTTTCTTTGCTCCTCTTCATTTTGGAGCAAAATTTTTGTTACTTTATTTTCGATTCATTTTCGCTTCTGATTTTTTTTTAACCTCTACCAGATTAATGAGGTGATTTAATTTGTTTTAAGAAAAGGACAATGGTGAGATATTTATTAGCGGTCGGCTTTTAGCGTGACAGGAAGGCGTTGTAAAAAAAGAGAGTCGAAACGGATGAAAGAGAAGAAATTAGAAAGAAATGTAGAAAGTTATTAGCTTAACGCTAACGAGAGAGAGAGAGAGAGAGAGAGAGAGAGAGAGATGTGCAGAAGGAGAGAGAAATAAATATGAGAGAGAAGAATTTGAGAGATGTGTGTGCGTGTATTAGAGAGAATTTTGGGGACAGGGAGAGAGTGGAGGAGGGGACGAAAATGAAAATCTTTGTTACTGTGGTTGTACAAGAAATGTTCCATTGAATTAAAGATCATGTGATCAGGAATCGGTAAGGAAAAAGTTGGGTGGAATCGGGACGCGAAAGAATTATTATTTAAATAATAAAAGCAAAAAATGGAATGGTGTAGAAATAAAAAGCCTGAGCGGAATTGAAAACGTGGCAAAAGGAAAAAAGAAAAAAAAATAGGACATTAGGAAAATCGCGAGATCATACACACCCACACACACAGACGCACCCCGACTACAAACCCAACCCCAATGCCACACATTTACATCTCTCTCTCTCTCTCTCTCTCTCTCTCTCTTCATATATATATATATATATATATATATATATATATGCGCGGAAAGTGCTCAATGTCAGTGATAGAGCTAACATATTGACTTGTATGGATATGAGATTGTGACCCTGGATTTCACACTTTTGTGATCATCAGGAAATGATGATTGCAAAAGCGTGAAGCCCAGGGTCACAAATACATATCCATACAGATATATATATATATATATATATATATATATATATATATATATATATATATATGTAAGTATGTATGTATGTATGTATGTATGATGATGGAATTTACCAGCGTTTTCATCGTATGAAGATTCAACAGCATGTTTCGCCCTTATTGTCCTACGTTGTGCCGTCGATGACTTAAGCCCAGTGTAAGACCCATATAGAATCGACAGAGAGGAGAAGGAACAGCACGTCTTGTGAATGCTGCAGGAAAGTTCAAGCGTTGCTTAGTAATATGTCGATTTTCAATGTATGAAATCTGAACAGTTGTAATTCTTTTTTGTATATTCTTCTTCACTTGGCATACTCAGAAGCCGCTTCTTTAAAGAACGACAGAAAGATGGCAATAACCACTGAAACAACAGCGGGAGGTGGAATACACTGACTGCGTCCGTTGAATAAGGGCGAGACCATACTAAAATTGGTCACCTTCCGGACAGAAAATTGCAAACTAAAAAAAAAAAAAGAAAAAGAAAATCCGTTTCCTTATAAAATAACGTATAATCCTAACAGCTGTTTATTTAAGTACTCAATATATAGTATCAAGTCGATTGAAATTTGCCACTAATTTCATCTACGAACTGGATCAATTTTTACTTATATCATCTTCTGTGTCAGGTTCAGGCCGTTGGTGATCATGTCTCTCCATAATTTCCCATCCTTTCTAAATTAATAAAATTAATCCTTTTGTTATCTCTCCTGTTGTATCCTTAAAGTGGTTACAGAAAGATTTGGTACTGGAGTGAAGGAACAGCAACATGCACGTAGATGAAAGAAGGGAGGTTTGTTGTAAAAGAGAATACACTATTGAAAGACAGGGAATCGTGTAGCAGGCTAGTAATTCCCGAAGCACCATCCAGGTATATCCTGTACTCACTATATATATATATATATATATACTGACATAGTCAGTCAACATAGGCGATATGGAGTGTGGGACATTCCATTAGAACATTTCCTAAACCTTGTTCCGCCATCGATTTACTCAAGCTCGTTAGGAAGTTTATACGTTGTTTTCATCTGTTCCTCTTGCCTCCAATATATCCTGTGCGTATTACTTTTTCAAAGCTCTCTCTCTCTCTCCTCATTGTGTGCTCTAGAAATTCCAAGTGTCTCTTCATGATAAGTTTCCAGTTTCTCTAAATCCTCGTCATTACTCCCATGTTCAGTCCATATTATTCTCAGCATCCTTCTGTAGAACAAAATTTCTATTGCTTCTAGTCTCCCCTTCATCTGTGTGGATTTTCGTCAGCATTCGCTGCTATATAGGAGCACACTTTTTTGTAACGAATTTTTTTCTGTTTAATAATTTACTTAGCTTTTGGAAGGTATCTTTCCCTTTCTCAATGTGCCTTCGTATTTCAGTGTAGCGCTTTCTATCCTCTGTCAAACACTTCCCAGATATTTAAATATTAATTCTTGTTTCATATCTTTGTTTCTAGCAATCTTTTCTTGTTTCTTAATACTTTGCTTAGATTTTGGAAGACATCTTCAGATGTCGCTCTTTCTGTCCTCTATTAAAACACTTAAGTAGTAATAATCAACCAGACTACGTCGTTAGCCTTTATACCACGTTTTGTCTACTCAGTTTAATAATTTTCATTTCAGTTTCTAGTTAACGTTTTTAAAACTCTTTTACTGAATTAGTTATTGCATCAATATTTAAAGAATTTACTGTTCATCGAACGTTTCTTAATGACAAAAATAACATTGCTGCTAGCCTCTCAGTGCTACTGACCATTTCTTGCATCTTTGTGTCTGATGAGGCTTCAGAATTCAACAGAATTTCGTGAATTCCAACCACACGCTGCTATTATTTTATTCTAATTCTCTGAACTATGTGGCATCGCTATTTCCGTCCTTACTCCAAATATCACGATCGCTTCTCTCAGAAGATTGTTTGATGGGGCTTCAGAATTCAACAGAATTTCGTGGATTCTAACCACGAAATTTTTCTGCTTCTTAATAATTTGCTAAGCTTTTGGAGGTATTTATCCCTATCCTAATGTGCATTCGGTTTTCTTTTTCACACGTTTTGTCCTCTCTTAAAACACTACCCAGATAGTTAAATTGTTGTTTTTATTTGATTTTGATATCTCCAATTTGTAACTTGCATACCGGTTTGTCCCGTTTGTTAAAAGGAATGCATTTTCTTTTCTTGCAATTGAGCATTAGACCATTCTTCCCGCTTTCCTTTAATACCTTCTTGTACTTTTTCATTTTGCATTTGTTATCAACATCGCTTTATCAGAATATCTCATGCTGATAAGATTGTGGTCGCCAATAATGAATCTTGGTAGGACGTCTAATTCTCTCCGAATCGCCTCACTAAATGTATAAGTTGGGAGAGAATACACATCCTTGTCTTACACCCCTTTCTATTTTGCTATCTTTACAGAATACATTTTTTTACCAGTATGTAGGTGGTTTGCTGAGTACAGGTTCTGGTTTATTCGAATGCAAGGTGTAAATTGTCGCCATTTTATATTTCACGCATGCTCGTTTTTTTTTTAATTTTATTTTAACGTCTGCACAATAGAGTAGCATCAGTTGGACACCGTCTGTGACAAAAAGAGCACCATGGCGCAATTCACTCTGCTAGAAATTTGGAAACGGCATGCTGTACTGTTTGTCATTTGCACCGGAATCTCCAATACGAATATTTCACAGTGTTTGGATGTCACTATGAGGAGCGTGCAGTTGATTCGGAGATTTGGATGACGTTAATGGTGATTATGAAGGTACGGCAGCTCGAAAAAATCACACTGTTCGTTCTGATGAGAAAAAAAAATTCCGAATTTGTTGAGGAGGACATAAGACACAACACGGATATACATCAAGTTCTTTGAGGTAGTAGTGCTGCTCTGAGTCAAGATGGTGGCTGTTGCAAGACCCTATATCTGGCAACAGGAATCTGCAACATGCTACACATGCAAGATAAACCAATGTCAGACAATTTCGGTGACCACTTACATTGGCCACCTAACTCCCCAGGTGGTAAGTTGAGCGAAAGACAAACAAAGACTCTTTGTAACACCGAAGATGAACTAAAGTTAATGATTATAGCAGCATTCACCAACTTAAAGAGACCGTCCATACGCGATGCAGGAGATTTTGAAGTCGTCTGGAGGCCGTAGTTGAATACAATGGCGATTTCTTGAATAAATGTACTCTTTAATATTTCAAGGTATTTTTTTTTTGTTGCAATTTTGGTAAATATATATGTTTAATTTAGATATTAGTGTTATTTTAATTTTGCGTAATTTAGACGACAGTTTATCCATTGCGCCCGTATGTCAAGGTTACCTTATAATTCTAACAGTTCTTTGTGATATACATTTTACGTATATACACTTACATGTACATTGAAATTTTTCAGGCTAAGTTCAATTTGTTGCGTTTCTTTTTACAGTCTCACGCCACAATAGGATATTAGTGAAAATGATTTATTACAATTCTCGCATAAAAACGCCCGATAAATGTTTTGGCTGGTATTTCTTTTTTTTTATTTATTTACAGAACAAAGCGTTCTTGCGATGTTGCAGATATTTTACATATTCGTTGAACCATTTGTGACGTTGTGTCGACATTTTTCTTAAGTTAAAATAAACGATTTTTCTGGCTCAAAACTTACCAGTCATTCCCAACGTTGTCACAGATTTACGGTAAGGTTGCGTATTGCTATAGCTAAAAAAAAATCGCACTGGAAAATGACGCCAAACGTTCATCCAAGCTTATAGCATCTTGTATTCCCAAGCGGTCACCTATTTAGATAATGACACGGTTCAACACCCCACCTTCCGAAGCTTTTGCGTAGCAGGGGTTTTTAATATCTTTTTTTCTCTGGATATATTTCCAAAGGTTCTGTGAACTTTCTTTTTCTGGACGATTTTCTGGGTTCTGGCATTGTTTGCAGTCTTTTTATATCAAATGTATCGAAAATCGTATCCATCGCTTCTTCCTGAGGTGGACCGTTAGCATCCTGTAACGGTCTCTTCCTTATTTGGTTTACATGTCTTCTATGTTAGAATTTTTGTCCCTGTACTATGTAAACTACATTGCCGATTCTTTTCTCAATTGTCCCTTGCTCCCAGTAAGATGTATTATTTTTATATGCTTTAAAAAACTTTTTCTCTTGGGAGGAATTTTCTTTTTGGTGCGTAGGACTGTGTTATTTGTTTCGTTTGACTTGGTAGCAATTTATCAAATGCAGATCTGATTTTTCTAGCGAGGATCACTTCTGAGGGTGATAATGTTGATAGTGTAGCATTATTTGGTGTAATTCGATATATCTGAAGAAATTGCTGTAATGCTTTTTTCATAGGCACATTATAAGCTTTTCGTAACGCTCTTTTGAGTGTATCAACAAATCTCTCCGCTTGCCCATTCGATCTTGGGTGATAAGGCGGGGATTTTATATGTTTGAGTTGATAAATTTCGTAAAACTCTTGGAAGTCTGCTGACGTGAATTGCGTTCCATTATCTGTGACTAGGCAATCCACTACTCCAAACCGAGCGAATAGTTCGTGGAGGCAATTTATGGTAGTTTCCACAGTAGGATTTTTGCAACGAGATACCTCCGGCCATTTACTATAACAATCCACTATGATTAAATAGTAAAAACCGTCAATTGGTCCTGCATAATCTGCGTGTATTCTTGACCACGGACGATCAGTCTCTGCACATGGCTTATGTATGATTGGCGGTGCTTTGGCTGCTAAATTACAACCCTTGCACATTTCCACCATCTGAGTAATAACCTGGTACATATCTTTCAAATATACATAGCTTCGCATTAGCGACTTCATTCTATTTTTCCCAGGATGGCCCCTGTGGAAATCCTTTAAGATTCGCTTTTGTAGTGTTTTGGGAATTACAACCCTTTCGTTGTAAAGTAGCACATTATCGCATAGAGAAAAGCTGTCCGATATTTGCTCATTTTTTCTGCTATTTTTGCTTTGGTTTCTTTTATAAATTCGTCATTTTTGGCTTCATTTTTTATATCTTGTAGTGTGACTGGGAGGTTTCTAACTGTACAACATAGTACTGTCCTGATATCTTCTTCATTTATTAGGGCTGCGATTACCGTATTTTCCAATGGTTCTGTCTTTGTTGGTATAAGTCTCGACAGACCATCCGCATGCCCGATCTTTTCCGTTGGTAAATACACCAATCTGAAATTGTAGTTCAGAAGAATTGTTCCCCATCTAAGTAATTTTTCGAACCAAAAATTGTTGGTAACGCTTTGTGATCCGTCTGTAGAGTAAAATATCTGCCATACATATATCTATGAAACCTTGTGACTGCAAAGATAAATTACTAGAGCTTCTTTCTCTATTTGTGAATAATTTTTCTCCGCTGGTAGAGGAGTTCGAGAAGAATGTGCGATGGGTTTTATCGTCCCATCCGGCATTTTATGCAATATATACGCTCCGACTCCTTAGGCGCTCGCGTCACTTTCTACAATAATTGCTAGTTTAGGATCGTAGTGTGCCAAAAATAAATCCGATGTTAACGTTTTAATTATTTTTTCAAATGTTTCCTGGCATTGATCTGTCTACTGCCAAACTTTTTCTTTCTTTAGCAGATCTTTCAGTGGTGCACGAAGTTTATGCATGTGAGGTATGAATTCCTGGTAGTAATTTACTAAACCTAGGAAACTTTGTAGTTCTGTTATGTTCTTAGGAACTGGCATTTTTTATTTATTGCAGTTGATCTTTCAGGGTCTGGTCGTCTACCTTCTTGATCTATGATATGGCCAAAGGTATTTAATTTCCTTCATGAAAAAATCGCACTTGTTTTCTTTTACTTTGAATCCATAGCTTTGTATTCTCTTAAATACCTCTTGTACATGTTGCCAATGTTGTTCAACACTTTCGCTATTAATCAATACGTCATCAAGGTATGCAATCGTGTACTCTAGTCCGGCAAGCATCGTATCCATTGTCTGTTGGAATATAGCCGGCGCGACCTTAATCCCAAATGGTAGTATTTGGTATTTGTACAATCCATAGTAGTTTTGAACTTTCTTCATCGACTGGAATTTGCAGGTACGCTTCACTTAAATCAATTTAAAAAAAATTTTTCCGCCATTTAATTTAGTCAATACTTCTTCTGGACTGGGTAGAGGATAGTGGTAGTCCTTTATTGCTGCGTTCAAACCTGTAGAAAAATCAGCACAAACACGAATTTCTCCTGATTTCTTTTTGACGTAGACCGTCGGTGCGGCCCATTTACTGTATTCTACTTTTGTCAATATGCCAGTGTTTTCAAGTCTAGCCAATTCTTGATCAATTTTTTCTATTGACTCAAACGGAACGCTCCTTTTTTTCTTGAAGATAGGTTGAACGTTTTCTTTTATTTTGAGATTTTTCTGCCATTTTCTTACATCTTCCGAGACCTGCTGAAAATACTTCGGGGAAACTCGTTTTTAGATTCTCTTTTAATTTGTCTGCCTCGGTTGATAAGCTTTTTACATTTTGGCAGTACGTACTTATTGGTAAGTCCTACAGTTCGAATTTTTGCATCCAGTCCGTTCCGAATAGGTTTTCTGTATTTCTTAACACGTTCACTTTTAGTTTTTTCTTCATTCCATTAAATGTTACATTTGTAATTACTTCACCCTCAAATTTTATCTTTCTCCCCGTAACTGATCTAGCAATTTTATCCGTTTTTAACATGGCATGTTTGTTAAGTTTTCTCCATGTTTGTAGGTTTATAATAGTTAAGTGTGATCCAGAATCCAGCTGTAGCCTGACTTTTCTGTTTTGCATTTCAACTTGTAGGTATTTCCTTATGTTACTCTCATCAGCTTGGTCAGTCCACGTGATTCTTATTCTGCTTTTGTTTTCTCTTCTAGACCAACAATGAGAATTTTTGTGTCCTATTTTTGTGCATGTTAGACAAGTTTTAAAACGATATGTACAGTCTTTAAACCAATGCCAAGACCCACAGCGATAGCATGGACTATGTGGTAGTTTTTTCTGATATTGACTTTTAGAGTTAGAAAATTTTGTTTTACCTGTTATTGAGGGAGGGAAATTGATTTGGTATGTTTGTCAGGGTGGGAGTTGGTTTGTCTTCGTACTTTATGTATGTGCACGGTATCAGCTTCTTCTATGTCTTTTGAGTCTTTCTTCACACTGATGCATCTCTGGCAGTCTTTGGCTAGTTTTTGAAGTGTCAAATCTTGTTCACTCTCCAAATTAGTAAGGATTCTGCGTCTCATTTCCGCGTCCTTGGTTGAGATCAGGCCTTGGACGTAAATTAAGCATTTGAAATTGTCCGCGCTGAGTTCCGATTATTTGAAGTCATCACAATATTTATTAACAACAGACGCGAAAGTTATGTAATCTTCGCTGTCCTTTTTTGTAATGTTCAGACACTTCCATCTTTTGTGGAATAGTCAGGTATTATGGCTGAAAAGTTCTGTTAGCAGTTTCATGGCTTCTTTGAAAGTTAACTCACTTGTTTTTCTTGGAAGGATATAATCTGCGAATTTGGTATATTCGCATGTGCCTAAGTTTTTTAATAATAGACGTACTTTTCGTGTGTCTGACCAATCTTTGCAGTCAAATTCATATAGATCTTCGTACCTTCGGAAGTAATTTGCAAAAGTTTTATCTTCGTCGGGTGCGTACGTGAAATCTTCGATCGTACTCCAAATAGCGTCTTGTGAGAGAACTGTTTCGTTCTCGGATTTTTGCTCTTTGTTTGACATTACACGTAGCAATAGTTCTTGTAATTCAAAATGTTTCTCTTCGTACATTTGTTGTTGTTCAAATTGGATTTTGATAAGTTCCATAATGGCTGACTTTAAATCTTCCATGTTGACGAAATTTTGTGTACGTATTTTACTTTAGAGTAACCTGATATTCTGAAACCTGTGCACGCAAAAAAGATTTCCTTTGTTGCCAGTAAAATTTGATATCCAAACAGAAAATTCTTTTTTTTATGTGTTCGCGTAGAACTGTTTTTTTAAGAAATCTCGCGTAGAACTAGTTTTTTAAGAGTTTACTCATCGACCATTTACAACCCGTATAAACGGGTTTAGGGACTGTCTACCTCCCCAGACGGCACTTTGCCCTGCGGCAAAGCCCCGTCCGAGTCCCTCCCCGCCGAGACGGAGAGGTCGACAGCAAAGAACAGTTTAAGCAACTGTTCCAGTCACGGGGTGACTGGATATTTAGCACCCCCCCACACGGGTCGAATGTGGCACAAGGCCGGTTTAATGTGGGCTTACCGAGCCCGTATGCTCAGCCAAAAATATGCCCATTAGAACACGTATAAACGGGTTCAGGGACTGTCTACCTCCCCGGACGGAACTTTGCCCTGCGGAAAAGCCCCGTCCGAGTCTCTCCCCGCCGAGACGGGGAGTTCGACAGCAAAGAACAGTTTATACAACCGTTCCAGTCACGGGGTGACTGTCCCTGAAACCGCTTGAGGCGCAGTATTTATGATGTCCGGAATAGTCCATTATTATTATGGGTAAGTTCCCATAACAGTTTCATAGTATATTAACAGTGCCACATAACGCAAATCTCATACATTTAAAAAATATCCTATTTGTCTATTCCTTGCTCATCTCAGAGAAATAAATTCGCCTGAATTTATGATACATTCCGTAAAATATAAGTGCATATCCTTTAAAATAACATAACAAATTTATTTACATTAACTATGATATCCTGTGGACTTTAATTCTTGAAGTGAAACAAAAAGAAAAAACTTAACTTGTAAGCGATTTGTTGAATATTAAAATCGTGTTATCTTTTTTTCTCGGATATTTTTCCTTGTGAAGTGGGAAGATAATTTTCATATGAATTCCCCCAAGTGGATTGAAAAAGTATGTAATCAAACTTGCACATTTACAGACTCTTTTCTTGCTTCTGTGAAATAAATTATTGATTTCCACGAGAAAAATGTTAAAAGAGAGAAAAGTCCGTATGCATTACTTCGTAAAGACCACCGCACCGAAGATAGAGCGAAGTGAAGAGTAGCGTTATCATGTGGTCAGGAATAAATAGAAGAATAAAACAAAAAGGACATCGAAAAGGAAGAAAAATTAAGGAAAGCAGGAGAAAAAACTTACATAAGAAACGATATTTATATAAAGAAGTTAACTTTCACTTTTACTTTCAATTTTACTTTCACTTTCACTTTTATTTTTATATAGTACGGTTTCTTTGTGTAGAATCCAACGAAAACAGTGTTTTTCTGTTGACCTCAAACAAATTACTTTAATATGTTAAGTGTTCCCAAAGAAGTCTGTGATTATTGAGACTTTGAATTGGTGCGTATTTTTCTCTCTCTCTCTGTCTCTCTCTGTCTCTCTCTCTCTCTATATATATATGTATGTATGTATGAAGAAATATAGTCTTAAAGTGTGCTATATTTATGTGATAAAGTGCTCAATATCAGAGATAGAGTGTGTGTAAATATAAAAGTCAACACTTAGAAACGACAGTCTGTTTCATGCTAGATGCAATCATCGGGCCACGAGTGCTGTTATTTTTCTCGGCTATTATATATTATATCTATGTATGTATGTATGTATGAGGGTGCGTCTGTGTGTGCATGTGTGTGGGTATAACATCAAACAATAATAATAACATAATAGCAATGCCGCCCATTGATATATGTAAAATTATATAATTCAATTTATATCAAGGCGAACAGAATTTTAACTAATAATTTGCTCAATATTTATTTAGACAATAATTATTTTATCAAAATTTAATTTCTCAATGCTTACCGGATCTTTTTAATTTCTCTCTAGCCACAAATTCAGCTTTTGCCTACATCACAACATTCACTAGTTAAACGAAACTCTGCAGTTGTCTCTACCTACCCTAACGGTTATTTTGGTGTGTGTAGTTTATTCATTTGTTTATTATTTACTTAGTTTATTGGTTAGGATTAATTTATTTTACTTTTTTTGTTTTTTTTTTAATTTTATTTATTTATTTTCATTTATTCGTATTCGTTTTTTAGTTTTCGATTTTTAAATAACATAGTAAAAGTTTGTTTTCGTGTCTGTATTTTGATATGTGTCCCATTCGTTTATTTAGTAGATCGTTTTTGTCTCGGAAGGTAATTATGGGTATATCTACAAAGATAACAATTACAATAATACAACAGGCTACCCACAATGGAACAGAAAACCCACCATGTATCACTGACCTGTATATATAAAAAAACAAAACGCACATGGCTTGACGACTGCGTTTGACATGAAAGAGACTGACTTCCATTGTCCATTTTTATATTTACATACGCTCTATCTTTCTGATATTGAGCACTTCAACACATAAATATAGCATACCTTGAAACTATGTTTTATAATATATATATATATAAAAGTGAACATCGAAGTCACACTTAGAGGCGACATGCTGTTTCATCCTAGAGTCAATCGTCACCACGTGGCCTGACGATTGCCTCTAGCATGAAACAGCCTGTCGCCTCTGAGTGTTGACTTCAATGTTCACTTTTATATTTACAAACGCTCTGTCTCTGATATTGAGCATTTTATACCATAAATATAACACACCTTAAGAGTATATTTCTTCATATATATATATATATATATATATATATATATATATATATATATATATATATATATATATATATAAAAGTGAACGTAGAAGTCAACACTTAGAGGCGACTGTCTGTTTCATGTTAGACGCAATCATCAGGCCACGAGACTCGTGGCCTGACGATTGCGTCTAGCAGGAAACAGACTTCTTAGCTTTATGAATGTTGGTGATATGCAAAAGTTTATATAGTGTTTATTGATAAAATATTAATTACTATTCCTTCTAAATATTTTCTTCGTAATAGGATTTGTTCCCTTCTTCGTAATAGGATGTGCCATTTCCTTCCTAAATAGGATGTGTTCGATTTTTATTAGGGTGGCATTTTTTCAAAGCTATGGCCAATTCTATTTCTACGTGTTGCTAAGAAGATAAAATTTGATATAAATGTTCCTTTTCTTTGAAAAAGAAACCCTATAAACTAATAAATAAATTATTTAATATTTTTGTTGTAAATTCTCAAGAGCAAAAAAAAAAAAATGTATGAATTCACTTTCATCATGTTTATGATTTATTACAATTCTAATAGTCGCTTTCTAAAACAACAAACATTGCCGAGGAGTGAAGGTAGTGTCATCGGAAAGACCGTTTTTTGATACACCGTTTGTTTGCGGGTTCGAAGGTACATGTTTGTCCGATGGTCATTCCATTTCTTTTAGTTAACTGGAGTTAATATTTTTAAGCATTTCTTGTATTTATAATGAATAGACTTCGTATAGGATTGGATCGGCATTCTCGCTGTTATCTCACTAACTTTACGTAAGTCTGGCATAAAGCCACGACTATATTCCATCTAGGGAATATAGAACTCACTACATAGCATAGGCGTTTTGATAGATGAGCTCGCTAAAATCATCCCAAGAAGATATGCTAAATGCATACCTGCATAATTGTTCATCCCACAATATGTTTAATATCTAAAAAAACAAAAACAAACTTAAACTATATGAGTTTCTTTTTTCCAGGGTTTCAGGTAAGACGTTTAGCCATCTTGACATCATTTCTTGTAAGAATCAATGAGTTATTCAGCTAGACAGAGAACAGGTTAAAATCGTTTTGTTTCAACCTCACTGTCTTTCCCAATAAGCAATGTTGATAGGACAAATTCATTTAGGCATTCATTAATGGTATCAACATTCATACTCTAGCTTCCATCTTCAAAGTTCATTCAGGAATCATCAAGAGAACGGTGAATATTTTTAAAAAAAGAGGGAACAGTAGAGAGAAAAACTGTATCAGGTGGTCACAAGAGTTATCATAAATTCAACTTGGAGCTAAAGAGATCAATTAGAAAAAATCCAACTTAATCCATAATGCGTTTGGTATATGAGTGAAGCGTTTCATTTATGACAGTTCAAAAGGCAGTGAAAAAAGATTTGAAAATGAAATCGTACGTGAAAACTCTTAGGCACTTTGCTACTCCAGGACAGAAAGTTAGACGGCGAAGATCGTCTTGAATAAGTTTGAAAATAATCCAGGAAATATAAATATATATATATATATATATATATATATATATATATATATATATATATATATATATATATATATATATATATGAACTTTATATCAAGCCTTCAGGAGCTTCCGATCCTTAGCTATGATTAATTAATGATGAACATTTAATTTTCGTTTATGATCAATATCATCACGATTCTTCTGTTAATCTTAGAGAGTAATCATATATCCCTATTGCTCAAAATAGAGACCGATATTATTATAAAAACCTCGGAAAATTCTAGTAAGATATCTTTAATCATTTCTAAGATAGAGCGGTTCAAAGATTAATCCAACTGTTGAACAAATTTGGTGTTACACAATTTGGACAATTCTGTTGTTACACCCGGTATATATATATATATATATATATATATATATATATATATATATATATATATATATATATATATATATATAAAGAAATATAGTCTTAAAGTGTGCTATATTTATGGGATAAAGTGCTTAATATCAGAGATAGAGCGTGTGTAAATATAAAAGTGAACATAGAAGTCAACACTTAGAGGCGACACTTTTATATATATATATATATATATATATATATATATATATATATATATATATATATATATACAAGGTAACCAAAAAGTTCTGTCCGTTTTTTGATTAGTCATTGAATGAAGTTGAAGTATATACGAAATGCGTGTAGCAATTGTTTTCAAATTTGGACAGCCGGAAATAGGAATATCAGACGTTATAAAAACACGCGCACCTTGCCCGGCCATCAGTTATAAGCCGGACAGCTGTGAGAAGGATGGAAGTGTCTAGAGATCTCGTTCGGGGCTGTTTCCTTTACGACTTCAAAGTGGGCTTATCAGCAGCTGCATCAAGTCGCCGCATATGGCATATTTGTCTCTCCATGATGAGCCTCGCAGTGGACGACCACAGGTCTTGAATGACGGAGTCCTGAAGGCGGCCATTGAAGAGGACAGTAGTCTAACGAGTGGTGAACTTGCAAGACAGTTCAACATCTCCGATGAAACAGTTAGACTTCCCCTGCACCGCCTAGGTAAGACGTACAAACTGAGCAAGTGGGTTCCACAAACGCTGTTGGAGGTCCACAAGGGACAACGAGTGGCAGCCTGCGTATCGCTGCTTTCTCGCCACCGTACCGCATCCTTATTCAATCGAGTGCTTACCAGTGATGAAAAGTGGGTTCTGTACGAAATTCCCAAGCGTTCCAAACATTAGTTGTCTCCTCGGGATGCTGTCCCTCACACCGCAAGACCGTCTATGCACCCACGCAAAGCACTCACGGACTTCTTTGTGTCACCCCCCCCGAGTTCTACCGCAAGGGAATTGAACAGCTGGAGACACGTTGGCAGAAGGTGCTGGATGCCGATGGCGATTACTTCGAAGACTAAATATAAGTTACACATACTGTGAA
>OZ038483.1:34968132-35013132 GCA_964036315.1 Acanthosepion esculentum | reverse complement strand
AGGCATTAAATGTTATAATTTTATGTTTATAAAAGAAAAAATATAAATCGATAGCTATCCGTGAAGTTTATGTATGACTTTGACAAAGTCTAAATCCGATTTAGTTAACAAAGCTTACACTAATATTACACTGATACATTTAGAAGCAATATTTTGGAATTGAATTTTCAGAATCCAGTAACGCACACAAAAGGAGTCATTACACCTAGCGTGTTAGTTTTTTTAAAAATCAGGACGCAAGCAGTCATGGCTCTCCACTGCTTTCATTAACATGTGATTCATCATCAACTCATAATTTTTTAATTCAGCAAATGTGCGCGTAGTGTAAAATATACATCAGCGCAGAAAGTGAATTCAACTAACCGAGATCAAATTCTGGTCTAGTTCATTGTGTTCACTTTTGGACTCTCTTAAGAAAGTCTTAGATCTATCTCTTCTACCCACTTCCGCCTATTAATTAAATTGCAGGGTAGATCGAAATCTTGGAAGGCGACCTTTTAAAGAGAACCCAAGTTGGCATCTACGCGGACGACACTACAATTTACTCTTGCCTCAAAAAACAAATCTAGTGTCGCTGACAAAATTAACCTGGCCGTTCGTCTCGAAAAGGACCTCCAATCGGTTGTGAACTGGGACAGGAATTGGCTGGTTAACTTTAACGCCTCAAAAACAAACCTGCTCTCTATTAATCACCACAGGGGTCCTTCCTTGCATCCTATTAGAATGTCTGAAGACCAACTTCTCGGAAGCTCTTCTCTGCGGCTGCTCGGTCTCACGCTGACTGCTGACTTAAGATGGAAGAAATACATTGAGTCAATTGCATCATCCACCGCAAGGAAGGTTGGCTCCCTGTGCTGGGCCAGGAAATTTTTCTCCCCGGAATCGATCCTTCAAATCTACAAATCAACCATTCGCCTTTACATGGAGCATTGCTGCCATATATGGTCTGGAGTTCCTTCTGTTTGCCTCGGGGTTCTTGATAAGATCCAGAGACGGATATGCAATGTAATTGGACCCAATCTGGCATCTCGTCTGCAGTCGCTCTCTCACAGACGCGCCGTCGCCTCTCTGTCTTTTTTTTTACAAATAATTACACGGTAATTGCTCCGATGAGTTGCTTTCGCTGGTTCCCAGACTCCATGAATTCAATCGTCCTACGAGGCTGGCATCCCGCTCTCACCCTTTCACTATTGAAACTGTTATATGTAGCCGTCTCTTCTACTCCAATAGCTTCATATCTCGCACCTCTCGCCTGTGGAACTCCCTTCCTTATTCCTGTTTCCCTGACAACTATAATCTCCAACTATTCAAATGAAATGTCAATCGACATCTCCAGTTGCCTTGATCTATCCACTATGCTTCTCCACATCCTTTCCTCTATCACTCCTATCTACTCTTGCTCCAAATCTTCTGTAACCCCTTGCGTGCTAGTGGCTTCCCGCATGGGGTGAAATGCTTAAAAAAAAAGAAAAAAAAAGAAGTAAATATTGTAAGCTAGAAAGGTTTACTGAATGAAGAATAACCAAAACGGAGGTTGGAAATGAAATGGTAATCTTTATAACATCAACAAAATACTCGACAGCGGCGTGAAGTAGGTAAACAACTGCTAGTAGTGAACTACTTAGACAGCATATTACCCACACTTATAATAGTATTCAACGTATTTATGAGGATTGGGACATACCCATTAGTGCCCACAGGTACGGTATATAATGTCCCCTTTTTAGATTTACCCAGCACAGAGTGGATATTATTTCCTTTTCGCCAAAATGTTGTAACCTAGAAAAGGTTACTGAGTGAGGAATAACCAAAACGGAGGTTGGAAATGAAATAGTAATCTTCATAGCATCAACAAAATACAATACTCGCCAATGTCGTGAAGTAGGTAAACCACTGTTAGTGATGGACTACTTAGACAGCATATTACCCCCACTTACAATACTGTCCAACGTATTTATGAGGATTGGGACATACCCATTAGTGTTCATAGTTTCGGTATATAACAGGAAACAATTTCAAAGTGTGGACAAGTCAACGGGAAGCTAGTCTTTATTGACCCAGGAATACACGTATCTTCACAGCTTAATTATCGTATACATCAGCGAATTGGCGTGTGTTCTACTCAATCAGAGTAGTTTTCCGGGATTTGTTGTCAGACGAAGGCGAGAGTTAGCGATAGAGCAGCCGAAGCACGCGATATTTCGATGGTTGGAAAGGAGTTCTAGCGTGGGAAATAATCCACGACCCACAAGGCTGCGTAAAGGCTCCTGGACTCTATTAAAAACAGGCAAGTGAGGGTTGGGCAGCAATAATCCATTTCTGATCAAATCTGGCTCTTCTAAAGATAGAGCATAATAACAGTTGGCGTAAACAAAGTGTCTTTCTCTAATATGAACATGTGTCAATTTATTTTATTTGCTCTATAACAATAATGAGAAACCATTCCACTGCCTTTTCCCAAGAAGACATGACAACTTACAGATAATAAAGAGAAGGAATCTGGGAAGAGTCATGTGCGCTGTCTTAAAGCAACATGAGATTAAGCAGAGACACAAAAAATCTCGCTCGTTCTCTCTATCTATATATGTATATCTATTTTCCTATAATTAACTTAAACTTTCGTCTTTGCTTTGGATATTAAGGCCCTATCTGGTCTAGTACAGATGCTATATATTTAGAGATTCTTGATAAAATCCAAAGAAGATTCTTGATAAAATCCAAAGAAGTTTCTGACATGGCATCTCTGTTTCAGTGCCTTTCCCACCTCCGTACGCTTCCCTGTGTCTTATCTATAAATATTGTCATGCTAATTGTTCTGATACACCTTTCTCTGTGATATCTAGACTTTATGAATTTAAGCGCAGTACTAGATTACGACAAAGTTTCATCGTTTCACAGTTGAAATGGCCCGGATGTAACCGTAAGTTTTATGCTAACAGTTTCTTCTATCGTAATCCTTGTGGAACACTCTTCCGGGTTCTTGCTTCCCAGTCGACTTTGATCTTAAAAATTTAAGTGGAATTTCAATCGTTATCTTCTGTTTTCTCATTTCCTTATTCTTTCATTGTTCGCTCTCCTTAATAGTAGCTTTTTCATATTCTCTAACACTCAGTAACCTCTTGTATCTCAGTGGATTTATTGCCTTGCTTGAGATGCAATGTTTAAAACAAAAAATATTTTGATTCAAAGTTGAAGTACTCATGTCAGGTCTCTCTACACCTGGTACTCATACCATGTAACACAGTACTATATCCCAAACGGTCGAAGTCATCGGCGACTAAACAGGTTCCCTCACCAGGCTGTTAAGTTGAGGCTGGTGGAGTTCGACACCCAGCAGCATTAACAACATCTGTCAAAGTAGTGCCAGCACCTATCTAGTAAAATTGTAGTAGACTTGGCTCCATAACTAAGCACGCATATGTATTTTTGGGCAGAGGGCTTCCTAGGCTGGAGGGTTCAACTAGACAGAATCAACGGCCACATTTCGGCGACCAAGGAGAGGCGTTTAAGTTGGAGGATATTGGCTTTGGTCTGATATCGATTTGGATGAGCTCGTCCAACTCTATTTGCCCAAGACACGCTACACATAGCCGGACACCTTTCCGGTTTTCAATGTGGCGGAAACTGTTCAGCTGGTCAGTTGCGACCGTACAATCATACGGCCATACTTGGTAATGTGTCAGATGATGAAGACGATGATGATAACGACAACGACGATGCTGATGATGTAAAATATATAGAATATAACCTGGTCAGTTTCGAGCCTACTATTCTACAAACATACTCGTTCATGGGACAGACGATGATGATGACAACGACAATGACGACGACGCGGACGACGACGACGATGATGATGATGATGTAGAACTCTGAAAATGTACTGAATTTAACCTGGTCTTTTACGACCCTACAACCATGTTCGGTCATGGGACAGATGACAACAACGACAATGACAACGACGACGACGACGACGACGACGACGACGACGACTATGATGATGATGATGATGATGATGATTTTGAACTGTAAGAATGAAGGGAATTGAACTATTATTAATTGTTTTACTTTTATTTGTTTAATCTTAATTTCACTTGCTTTTCATTGCACCAAATTTTCCCATTCATTTATAAATCAGAAATAATAATAATAATAATAATAAAAAAAAACACTGAATGAGATTCTAATTAATATCAGTGTTGCCCTAGGAAAACTATCTTATCGTCATAGCTGATACAACCACTTGAACTGAAGCCTAATATTTACCAGATGTTCAAATCTCACTTATTCTAGTAATATTAATTGTAATATACTATTGAATATTCATTAGATGCTATATAATTAATTGATGTTAATGAACTATCACAGAACGACTTGAGAGAAAACCCACTTGGAAATAAAATGAAAGAACTGCACGCCAACAATATATAGTAGTTAACAGTGCTAATAGCGAATATTAATACTGCTAATATGTCTAGTGCAAATAAAACAACTAAAATTTAGAGGAAAGAAGCACTTAATTAAAATTAATGGTTTACCATGCTTCATCGAATAGAAATTCAAGATTATATTACTACTAAAAATACTACAATCTTATATATAAATTACAGTGTATGCGTGTTTGTTCGTGTGTGTGTCCAAGAAATCATCCGCTCCCACTGGTCCGATTTCAATGATTCGTAGCTCATTCAAAAACCCTAGAAAAATGAGCCGCAGGGAAGGATTTTCGTTGAGAATAGATTCAGAATTGCCAGATTATGCGAGGTTAAATATATATATATTAATATATTATACTAGTCATTATCGTTGATTTCATGGTTCAAGGGGAGTAACTCTTATTTTACTTTTATATTTATAGTGCACGTTTTATTATCGGGCGGCATTTAAGCTAGCTACTGTGGAGGACTCTTGATTTGGCCACCATCACAATAGCTAGGGAGTAAATGCAATAAGCATCAATAAACTGCAGAAAAACTCAAACTTTGAGTATTAAATTATTGTTTAAGCTGACCTTTTAAAAGTTCAACGATAATTCTTCTGCTGTCACTTAATTTAAAGACGATTTGATGGACGTAGGTCCTTACTTTTCGTACAAACAATTATTTTAATTTCATGGGTGACAGAACAGGGGACAATTTATAAGATAAAATTAATATAGTGTAAAGATGGGAAAATAGAAATTAGAATTAATTATACAGTGTTGTTCGATAAAAGTGACTCACCTGATTTTTTTTTACTAAATGTTCTCTTCTCCGATGAAACGAAAGTTGAGCTAAATTCAAAGGATAAGCAATCTAAAATCCGAAGAAGAAGCTTTGAAAGCTATTTAAATTTAGCAGTAAGTACTGTCAAGCATCCCTTCAGTATAATGTTCTGGGGTTGCTTTTCTTTCCATGGAACTGCTTTCTTAAAACCTATTGAAAAGACCCTCAGGAGCGAGTAGTACAAGATAATTTTAGAGTCTTGTCTGCTCCCTTCTGCTGAAAGGGTGCAAATCCACCCTACCAAGCTCATTTTTATGCAGGATAATGCTCCCTGTCACAAATTAAAATTGATGAAGGAATACTTTGATGAGAAGCAGGTGAGTGTTATGACATGGCCGCGCCAATCTCCTGACCTCAACCCCATGGAGAACTTATGGACCATTATAAAGCACAGGCTTTCGAGAAAGCAGTTGAGCAACAAAGAGGATTTGATTGTGAATTTTATATCCGAATGGATTTCAATGCTTGGAGATGAGATTTGCCAGAACCTAATCAAGTCAATGCCAAAATGAGTTGAGAAGGTTATTCAAAATAAAGGAGGACCCATAGATTATTAAATATTTCGAACTATATTACCTATTATAAATAAATTATACCTCTATTATTCTTTATTTGAAACTGTTCGATTATGTTTCTATTGATTACTAGTTGCAGGAAATAATTGAGTCATTTTTTTGGCACACAGTTTTTCCTTAAATCTCATTTATATCCAAAATTATAATTATCAATAGAATACCTTAGGGTGAGTAAACTTTTTTACTAGGTGGTCGGGAAGGGGTCTTTATATTAGTAAGATTAAAAATTAGTTTGACCCCAAAAACAATAGGCGAAAAAATTTTTAAGTAAAGAAAAATCAAGTGAGTCACTTTTATCGAACAGCCCTGTACATTCAACATTTGAAGAGTTAGAGAAACATAATAGCCAATTAAGTAAGACCTATATTATGGAATCTATATAAATAAATGCGAAATTGGAGCTCAATTCTACCACGAATTCTGAGATTAAAAAGCCCCAGCTCTACTTTATAGTAATTTGGTATATACTCGGCCCCATTGGCTTCGCGTTGTGACACAAGGTCGGTTTAATGTGAGGAGGCCGAGCGCGTACACTCGGGCCAGGAATAAAAACCCCGACACCCCGCAAGTAATTTGCATATTGATTTTTAAAAAAGTTTATTTCATTAATTAACTGTCCTTAATCATTCTTCTCTTATTCGTGGATTGTTTTGATTTTCATATAAAAAATAGTTATGTTTAAGAATATCGTCTTATATAGTGCAGAAAATTGTCTGAAATTTGCATTTTACTTGGCCTTCAACACGTTGGCATCTATTTGTAAAACTTTCATTAACTATAACAAGCTAATTTATGAATGAAATATTCATTTAAAATTTCTGTTTCAAAGATTTCAGTAGTGAATATATCTTATTTTGCGAAGGGATAGCGAGCGGGCGAAGCCTGGTAGTTTTAAATAAAGTAATTATGATCGAGATAAAATAAATACTAGTCAGAAATTCATAACGCTTCAGCTCAAAGAAATTCAACATAAATAGATAAAAATCATTAAAGTAAATATGAAAGAAATACTATTTAAAAATTAATAACAGTTGCCAATACTTTATATAAAAGAAATTGGATATATGATTACTACTAAATGAAAAACGTTAAAATTAATAAGGAATAGGCTTAAATAATAAATAATGATGGACAATGGTTTATATAATGTAAATTCTAGATACTAATAATATTTATGTTTTTACTAAAGCGTTAGTAAAACACGTTTGTTGATTCTCACTCTGTGAATGACGCTGGTTTCGTTTGTTTTTACACCCGATGCACCTTGAATTGACATAGCCTCTTCAAAAGTTGCCCAAGAGACATCGGTAAAACTGCAAGAATGAAATGCCAAAATATCTCTTTTGAAATCCTGTGGAATGGTTGTGGGATAGAGGAGAAATACCAGAAAGCAATTCAAGTCACGTTATTATTCTCACCTTAGAGCAAAATTCGCAAAATCCGTGATTAATTAATTTATTTGCAACTTGAAATCTCAAACTGGTCTGAGATATTTTTTTTTTTTGCCTTAGACAAAACGTCTTCTTGAAATTGTAATTTGTCCAAGTAATTTTCTTTTTAGAAAGGACGAATTTCTCTGTAAATGAGGGAAGTTTTATAGACAAGACATCGAATGCTTGGGTGATTTAAGATTTATTTTAGGAAAATGTCTTCAACTGGTCGATTCAGTTGTGGTCGATGACCAGACATTTGTATATTTCCCAGGTTTTTTCTTTCCCTTTCTAACTGCTCATGTAATTTTCATGAGATAACACCTGATAAACTATTTTATAACGTTTCTAGGCATACAAACTAGATTTATATGCTTTGTTGATTCTTTTTAAATTAGTCTCATCCACAATTCCCTTATCTGTAGCTCCCATTTGATTGTTTGCTTAAAAGATCTTCCCTTTTTAACACGCCATCAACTTGATACTAACGACAGTTTAAATTCTGGTATTAATTACACGACATAGTTTAATATACGTCTGAGGCAGCCAGTGAAGAGCGAAATTTCGACTAAAGTAGTAACCGCCAATCAAATTGGCTCGTTAACCATTTCTTCAGGCTGATACTCCGCTTAGGTTAGTTTATCACATGGTCAGAATGTTAGGCGCTCAGTGAAAATCAATCACACTTCTACTATGTACCGTGTTCCTTCTAGACGTTGGTGATAATGGATCACAATTTTTTTTTTCAATTTTAGCTTTTAATAAATTTGGTGTTTTTAAAAATCTCTCCTAAGCCATGTTCTACCACCCATTTCTACCTGCTCGCTATGTAGCTTCCGAATTTTCCTCTTCCTTGCCTTCAAACTGTCCTGTGAGTATCAAATTTTCCAAGCCCTTTGTCCTCGTTATGAGCCCTAGATATTTCAATTGTCTCTTCCTGATCTTTTATTAGTTTCCTTTTTTGCTTTTTCTCTAAAACTTCGTTCCATGGTATTCTCAGCATAGATCCCATATTTCTAATGGTTGAAGTGTTTCCTTCATCTGTGAATATAGTAGTTCAGTATTCTTTTCTTTGTAACTAATTTCTTTCTGTTTCTTAATACTTTACTTAGCTTTTGGAAGGTATCTTTCACTTTCTCAATGTGCCTTCGTATTTCAGTGTAGCGCTTTCTGCCCTATGTCAAACACTTCCTAGATATTTAAATATTAATTCTTATTTGAACATCTTTGTTTCTAAAGATCTTTTCCTGTTTCTTAATACTTTGCTTAGCTTTTGGAAGTCACCTTTTCCTATCTCAAAGTGCTTTCGGATTTCAGTGTAGCACTTTTTGTCCTCTGTTAAACACTTCCCATATATTGAAATATTAGTTCTTGTTTCATATCTTTGTTTCTAACGATGTTTTCCGGTTTCTTAATTTTTGAATTGTTTCTTAAGATTTTGCTTATATTTTGGAAGACATCTTCGTAGGTCGCACATTTTGTCATAGGCGATAGGGAGTGTGGGACATTCCATTAGAACATCTCCTAAACCTTGTTCCGCCATCGATTTACTCAACCTCGTTAGGAAGGTTATACGTTGTTTTCATCTGTTCCTCTTGCCTTCGATATATCCTGTGCGTATTACTTTTTCAAAGCTCTCTCCCTTCCTCATTGTGTGCACTAGAAATTCCAAGTGTCTCTTCATGATAATCTAAATGTCCGTTTTGTTTCCAGTTTCTCTAAATTCTCGTCATTACTCCCATGTTCAGTCCATATTATTCTCAGCATCCTTCTGTAGAACAACATTTCTATTGCTTCTAGTCTCGCCTTCATCTGTGTGGATTTTCGTCAGCATTCGCTGCTATATAGGAAGACACTTTTTTGTAACGAATTTTTTTTTGTTTAATAATTTATTTAGCTTTTAGAAGGTATATTTCCCTTTCTCAATGTGCCTTCGTATTTCAGTGTAGCGCTTTCTGTCCTCTGTCAAACACTTCCCAGATATTTAAATATTAGTTCTTGTTTCATATCTTTGTTTCTAACGATCTTTTCCTGTTTCTTAATACTTTGCTTAGATTTTGGAAGACATCTTCAGATGTCGCTCTTTCTGTCCTCTATTAAAACACTTAAGTAGTAATAATCAACCAGACTACGTCGTTAGCCTTTATACCACGTTTTGTCTATTCAGTTTAATAATTTTCATTTCAGTTTCTACTTAACGTTTTTAAAACTCTTTTACTGAATTAGTTATTGTATCAATATTTAAAGAATTTGCTGTTCATCGAACGTTTCTTAATGACAGAAATAACATTGCCGCTAGCGTCTCAGTGCTACTGACCATTTCTTGCATCTTTGTGTCTGATGAGGTTTCAGAATTCAACAGAATTTCGTGAATTCCAACCACACGCTGCTATTATTTTATTTTAATTCTCTGAACTCTGTGGCATCGCTATTTCCGTCCTTACTGCAAATATCACGATCGCTTCTCTCAGAAGATTGAAAATTTTAGCTTGATTACCCTGACAATATCACTCTATAGTTAGTCGTTGTCTAATTTTTGCAAGTTCAAATTCTCGATGATACTTTTTCCTTCCTTTTACACAACGGGAAAAGTGGGAAACAATTTTTCATCATCCAGATATGTGTGAATAGATATACAGCCGTAGACCCGTAGCCATACTAGGTTAAGTAGACTGAGTGAAGAAACACACCGTCTTCACTCCCACAAACATGGCCATCATGGCCGAATAAGATTTATTAATCTCTATATAATTTATTTCAACATATATTTAATTTCTTTCTTTATGCTCTATTCATAGAGAATATATAGATATGATGACTGGCCGTTTCAAACCTTATATATATATATATATTATATATATATATATAGCCATCCACAGATAAACGTCCGATTGCTTCCTTCAAGTCAGGATCGAAATATATATATATATATATATATATATATATATATATATATATATATATATATATATATATATATAATGTTACTGGTGTTGGGGACGGAGTTTGGAAGGGTCTCCGTGTGTGTGTCTGTGTGAATGAGACCTAATTGAACTACTTTCAGAGAGATATGGCATTATATATATATATATATATATATATATATATATATATATATATATATATATATATATATATAATGCCATATCTCTCTGAAAGTAGTTCAATTATATATATATATATATATATATATAATGCCATATCTCTCTGAAAGTAGTTCAATTAGGTCTCATTCACACAGACACACACACACACACAGACACACACACGGAGACCCTTCCAAACTCCGTCCCCAGCACACTTATAGGCAATACAAATGTATTAACCTCATCCACATATAAAAAGGCTAACAATAAGGGAATCATTAAAAAAGAAAAAAAAACAAAACTCAATAACATCAAATATGAACACAGCCACAATGACCTGACCGTGTTTGGGAAATGAAAACATACTATATCTTCAGATATATCCATAAAATACCCATACATTCATTTAAAAGTAAAAAATAAATTCAGGCTTGATAATGGCTAACTGAATATTTGAAAGCGCTCGTATATACAGAATATTTTATTTCCATCGAATGACGAAAGGCGTCGGCAAGGACTAAGTACTATTTTTCAATTGTGTATTTTACTGAATCTGTCTTCCCTACAGATATATTCTGAGAACACACACACTCACACACACGCAGATACACGCACACAACTATAACTGAAGAGAAAAAAATCTCATGTCTTCATATAATTCTTTCTTTTCAGGACAAGAATTGTCGGAAGGTTTCCCAAGCGCTTTCGGCTGTGTTTTTAGCTATTCATTTTTATTCTACTTTTAACTGAATATATGGATTATTTTATGTAAGTATCTAGGTGTTTTTTTCAAAACACGGACAACAGATTGTGGCCGTGTTCAGAGTTGATATTATTGAGTGCTGGTTTCTTTTTATTAAAATACGCCTTTTTGTACATGTGGATGATGCCTTTATACTTGTATTCTCAATGAGTATATTACAGAGAGAGTTTGCTAGGACTTCATGTGTATTTAAATGAGACGCAATTGAGCTATATTCAGAGAGATGCAACGTGCGTCTTCTTGTTAAACATGTTGTAGTATATCCAATATAATTGTTTACAAATTTGGATTGGCCGGGATTAAGGGTCATGTAAATTCGTAAATAATATTGGTTCTCTGCAATTTTGTGGATTTCTTTATGATTTCTTTATGAAGATTCGTCTTGCTTATATTTATGCATTTGGTTTTTGTAGAAAAATGTTAATGTTATAGTTTTTTGTGGGTTCAGTCTTGCTATTGGTTACTTAGAAAGAAAACTTCTAATATGTTAATCTATAAGATGGTTTGGGAAACCGTTATTAACAAGCGTTTGTTTCACGCTTTTAAGTTCTTTAAAGGAAAGCCGACGACAGTCTGAATTCTCTTGTGCTCTCATAAGAAAATTGCGGGAGTTCTTTTCGAACCAGACCTTTCAGAGTGAGTTTTCCGATTTGCCGTGCTTTCGTAATAACCGTTAGACTCATTCAACTATTCTGAATCGTCTGTACTGTTCTTAGATTGACACCCAAACACTCTGAAATATTCGTATTGGAGCTTCCAGTGCGAATGCCAAGCAGTACAGCATGCCGTTTCCAAATTTTTAGCGGAGTGAATTGAGTCCTGGTGTCCTTTTTCTAACAGACTGTACCCCACTGATCTTAATCTACTGTGCAGTCGATAAAATCAAAAGTAATCAACGCGCATGCGCGGAATTAAAAATATAAAATGGCGACAATTCATACATCGCATCCTGTATTTGTGAAGGATATTAGAATAAGCCAGAAACTAAACTGACCGCAAATCACCAGCATACAGTTAGAAAATGAATTCACTGAACATTCGAATATAGAAAGGGGCGAAAGACAAAGATGTGCATTCTTTCAGGTCTTATACAACTTATACAGTGAGGCGATTCTGAGAGAATTAGACGTTCTACCAAGATTCATCATTAGCGGCAACAATTTTATCAGCATAAGATATGCTGATGAAGCGGTGTTGATAGCAAACGCAAAAATGAAAATCTACAAGTACTCATATATATATATATATATATATATATATATATATATATATATGTGTGTGTGTGTGTGTGTGTGTGTGTGTGTGTGACGCGTATATTTTGGCAAGATGTTTTCATTCAGATATGTCTCATTAAATAATTTAGACATGTTTTATCTACTTATCATTAATAGAATCCTCTCATATTTCGGACGAATTTCTTAGTATCGTTATTAAAGGAAAAGAGAAAATTACAATGTTGGTGTACACTCATTTCATTCCTAGTACATTCGACATTACTATAATGTCATCTTCAGGGTCTTGTTTTTGCTAAGAAAAAATTGCTGTTTTCATACGAAAGTTAATTGAAGTTAATCTGAAAGTTTAATTGTGAAGTGAAAAACGCTAAACTTATGTAGAGTACAATTTTTACATTTCATGATGCAAACCTACACGTGCAGTAACGCCAAAGAACGTGACTAATTTATTGAGATGTCTATTAAAAAACTATTTAAAGCTAATTCGTTATAACTTTAAGGTATATATGGCAGTTTGGTCCCAGGTTAAACAATTTCTTTCGATGTTCAGTTAACTTATAGTTGGAAATATTAATATTGTCATAGGACCTTACCTATAACGACAGAATGAACTCTTCCTAACACTATATATACTACGCCTCTCAAGAGAGAGTGACGTATACGTATTGGTATTGAATCGAGTCGAGACAATAGTAGTTCACTCCAAACCAGAATGACAGTCATACTAACACCTTCCACATCTTCCTTGGTCCTGGACCATAACAAATATATATATATATATATATATATATATATATATATATATATATATATATATATATGTGAGTGTATGTGTGTGTGTGTATTTGTGTATTTAGGCAGAAATTCTTCTTTTATGCACATTTCATTCAATACAACAGACTAGGTACTTTGATTTAGTTTTTCATACAATTTCTCATGTGATCTGGTAATTTTTTTTCTTATTGGATGATAAATTATATAAAAACTGTCCAATTGTTATTTTTATCCGAGCGCTTTCGGTTATACATTTATATATTAACTCTTAACAAACCAAAACTCAAAATTATCAGCTATGAACATGGACACAATATCTTGACCGTATTTTGAAAAATGAAAACATGATATAAATACATGCATACAACAATCAATTTCTTTTTAACAGTTAATACATTTCAACCTTGAAAATGACTAAATGTATAACCGAAACCTCTCGGATAAAAAGAACAATTGGACAGTTTTTATATAATTTATCATCCGAAAAGAAAAAAAAATATTATATCACATGAGAAATTGTATAAAAAAGTAAATCAAAGCACCTTGACTGTCGTAAACCAGTGCAATGTGCATATATATATATAAAAGTGAACATTGAAGTCAACACTTAGAGGCGACAGTCTGTTTCATGCTAGATGCAATCGTCAGGCAAACGGTTCCCTGACGATTGCATCTAGCATGAAACAGACTGTCGCCTCTAAGTGTTGACTTCTATGTTCACTTTTATATTTACACACGCTCTATCTCTGATATTGAGCACTTTATCCCATAAATATAGCACACTTTAAGACTATATTTATTTCTTTATATATATATATATATATATATATATATATATATATATATATATATTAGAGGCGACAGGCTGTTTCATGCCAGACGCAATCGTCAGGCCACGAGTCTATATATATATATATATATATATATATATATATATATATATATAATATAACGTATTTGGAAATATCCCCACCCACACCTAAAACTCACCCTCATCCACACCTACACCCACCTCCAACACACACACACACACACACACATACACACACGCACACACACACACACACACACACACATATATATATATATATATATATATATATATATATATATATATATATATATGAATATAGAGTGATAAGAGGAAAAGCTATTTTAGCCGACGCGTTTCCTCATCTGAAGGCAAAGTAGAATTTATTTTGTTGCATATGTTTATATAGAAAGTGCGTATATATATATATATATATATATATATATATATATATATATATATATATATATATATATATATATATCATTCAAATGCCATTTTACTGAACACGCATATATTTTGCTTCATGCTGTCTTTGCTTCTTTTGTTTCTGTTTCCTTTGTTATTTTTCATTCGTCCGTATTTCTTTCCGCGATTCTTTCTTTTATCTTTTTCTTTTTTTTGCTTCTTTCCTCGTTGCTTCATTCATTCTTTTTTTTCCGAATTATTTTTCATCTTTTCTATTTCTTTGTTTTTTTTTTTGTCCTTTGCTTGTTCAATTGTTGCTTTATTTTATTTTCATTCTTATTTGTTATTGTCGTGTTTTTCTTTGCTTCTTTTCTTTTTGCTTTCTTTGTTTCTTTCGTTCATTCGTATTTTTTCTGTCGTTCTTTCTTTGTGTCGCTTTCGCTTCCATATTTTTCTCTTTTTTTTTTCTTTTGTTTATTTGGGCTTTCTTTGGTTCTTTTTGGATTTTTGCTTTTCATTCTTCCATTCGATGTTTTTTTTTATTCGTTTACTTTTTTCCTTTTTTTTTTATCTTTTATTCATAGTTTCCTTCTTTTATGTTTCTTCCTAGGATTTTTTCTTTTTTTTGTTTCTTTCTTTTGCTTCTTCGAATTGAGCTACTTTCATTGATTCTCTTCTCCTCTCTTTGTCATTGCTTTTGCTTTTTGCTTCTTTCTAACAGTTCTATTTTACTTTTATCTTTCTTTTTACTGTCTTTCTTCACTTTTCGTTCAATTTCGTTCAATTTTACATTTTTTTTATTTCTAGTTCCCCTCTACTTTCGTCGTTGTCTCTTTGTCTCCTTTTTTCCCTATTTTTCGTTTTTACCTACCTCGTTCGTCTGTCGTTTCATTATTTCGTTTTACGCTAATTTCTTTCCTTCCGTTCTATTGTTTAGTCATTTTTGCCTTCTTCTCTTTACTGTTTTCTTTCTTCGTTTCTTTCGAGCTACGAAGTTGCCGCTGGTGCATCAATTTTCGTCTTTAATTTCTGTACTTATTCATGAATAGAATAAATCGTTTCTACATCTACCTTTCGCTTTTGTATTTAATTAAATTAAAAGAGAAACAATTCGTGAATATTGTTTATGCACTTGCTAATAAATGCATCTACGTTAATGTATGCACATACTCTAATATCTCAAAATTAAATATTTGTATAACATCCACCATGCTTTGTTTCCTCTTACTCGTTACTTATATTTATATAATAGATTTTCCGTGTTAATATTTCTTTATATTTTCCTGTTTCTATTTGAGTCTATATTTCATTCCTTTGTTTCTCCTATTTAATTTCATTTTCCTTCACGTTCTGTGTTCTGTTTCAAAATTTAATTCCTTTGTGCTTTTTCAGGCTTCCATTCCAGCCTTCATTATTTTTCTTTCTATCTTTCAATATGCTCTTGTTTAACACGCTACTGTTACTTATACGAATACACCTCTATTTGCTAAGCACTCTAAATAGTTTACACTTCGGATAGGCTATCAGTTTTTCTTTTCTTTATATATCGTCACTCTTGTACTGTTTTAAAATCTTGCTTTCACCATCTGATAAAAATAGCCGTACACGTAATGCTTTTATTTTACTTACGCTTCATGCTACAATCGCTTCTTTCTTCATTCTATTCCTTCTCTTTGTGTGCAAACTTCATTGCGCATACACATATATACGCACAGAGAGAAAGCGGCACACACTCAGGAAAGACCACATATACGCTCACAAGTGGCCTAAACTTTCTTCTTCTCTCTATGTGTCATATATACAAACACGGCGCCACTTTAACCGAAGGCCCCATAACATTCCGCACCAGTGAAGTGTGTGCTGAGTATAGCAAAATTTAGAAGCGTCGAAATACATCAAAATCAAGACCGGACCGAGCAAGAGTTCATTACTCTAGAGACCCTATAATGCTCAAGAGGCCATTACGTTACAAACTCACCGCTGGCTGGGGATCATAATATCACTCGAGTTTCCAGTAAAGCCCTATAGAGAAGACAGTTCTCCCTAGTGTAAGAGGCTATATAGCTAAAGTAGAAGGATGAAGAAGAAAGAAAGAAAAACTTTCGAAATCTATTCACAATACAAAGGCGGTAAAATGAGAACATGACAGTAAAGGAGAGTAAGGTGATAAAGGAGAGTAAGGTGGTAAAAAAGAGTAAAGCGCTAAACGGAGAGTAAGGATTTGCGGAAAGTGTAAGAAAAATAGAGGCGCGTTACAAGATGAAAATCGAGATGAAATCAAGAGAAAGATAAGGGAAAGAAAACAGGTTTAGAAAGAGAAAGAAGCGGGTAAAGTATAGGAAGGAAAATGGAGGTAAAGAGATAAGGGGTAGAATAGAGAAGAACAATGCAAATAAACGGCGGTGGTACGCGGAAAGAAATCAAGTAGTGTAAAGTAATAACGAAAAGAGAAAGTGATGGAGAAAGAGACGGAAAGAATTGGAAAAAAAAATATGAGAAAATGTCCAAGATGTTATTATTAAGATAGGAAAAAGATGTTAAAAGTGACGGATAGAAAAGACAGCGGGAGCTAAGGAAAATGTAAAACTATCGATAGTAAAGAAGACTGTAAACTGCGACACAGTAATAAGAATAAAGTGAGTGAATTCAGAAAGCATTGGATGTCGAAGAAAGAAGAGAAATGAGTAAAGGAGAGTAAGGTTGAAAGAGAGTCGTAAGTGAAAACGGAAACGCGAGTGGAAAGTAAGGAATTTAGAAGTAAGAGTAAATAGGAGAGAGATGAGAAACCATTATGGGAAGTAGTAAAAATGAATGAAGAAGAGTTTTTTGTAAGAGAAAAAAAGGAAACAATAATGATAAAACGGAGAGAAAGGATTCGTTAAAGAAATAGAAAAGGTTGGAAAATAAAACTGGAGAGAGTGTCGGGAAGGAAGATAAAGGCAACTAGAAAGCCGAAAGTTGGGAAGTGAACAAGTAATAATACGAGAATAAGACAGAGAATGAAGAGCCTAATGGTAATGTTATTAGAGACTGTAAGTGCGATGGTTTTACACACTTGAGATTGTGTCTTTGATTATCTACTAAAACCCAAGAATCTAAGATGGTGTCTGGATGCTATGTTTCTCTCCATAGTCATCAGGTACATCACCTCTTCACCTTCATTCATATTGTTTTTCTTATTTCTGTCATGATTTCTAATCGTATTAGACAAATAATTTATTGCAAGAAATGCTTGGCCACTTCACATTTCTCGTATCATTATTTACATTGCGATAAGCATAGAAATTCACCATAATTATAATGTATTATATAGAGTAAAATATCTCCTAAAGTTTATCCATTATACACTATATCAGATTCGATCCTCACAGGGTGCCCCATACTTTCGGCCTTGTGCCACATCTGAGCTACTCTTGGAAAATCAGTATACACTATGTCAGATTTTATAATGCAAGTCAACATTTTAGTAACAGACTTGCTATTAACCAAAAGATGTGTGCAAAGTTTTCAGGATATATTTATATTAAAAATGTCTCCTATATACATTCTGACATGGAAGAATGTGATAATAGACAACAGAAATACGGGAGATTTTCATAGGACTTATATGAAATAGTTTGATTAATTCCTCTTAGTAACTAATCAGCTAACGGAAAATTTTTAATTGATCACGATCACCATCATGTTACTCGTGTTTCAGTTGCATGCCATTCACGCTAGCAGCTTTTCAATCGTTTTGACGTGATAATTACCAGTATGTCCGTTATTATCAAGCCAAGTGACGTTTATACAAAGATTTGAAATTATTTGTAATATGGTTTTTGTTTTTGTTTTTTTTCTTTTCTTAAATGCGCTCTTCACTAAGTGTTGAAAAATATTTGAAAATCATTTTGTTTGTTAATAATAATGATAATAATAAAAGAGAAGAAAGATTTTCTAGGAATTATATTGCATTGCCAATTTCAGAGAGATACCCAAAATGTGGAGGATAAAGAACATCGTGGATATAGCTGAGACACGGGGATTTGAAACGTGCAATTGAAAGCATGATAACTACTGCACAAGACCTTGTCTTTGTTACCAATGTCATAAGATATGTACAAAAAATCAGTCACTCCAAAATGTAGTATTCCGACTAACTTGACCATTGGTTGCAAAACGCTAGCTCAAAAATAATATAAATGGTGTCATGATAATGTTTGCCTTTATGTACATGGGTCATTTTGTTGAAAGTATGGATACCAAGCTATAAAAGATTGGTACGAGTATGTGTTTTGCATTTCAAATGAAAAAGTGAGAAAGTCCACAATATTCTGGGACTATGATTTTCAGACAGACAGATTGATACACCATCGTCGCTCGAATGGTAAAGGTACCTAGAACTGTGGTATTATTGCTGTTGCTGTACCAAATGACACAAATATAGTAAACAAGGTGACTGAGAAAATTACAAGCTACTCTGATTTAAAAGTTGAGATGGCAAGATTGATTGGAATGCACAATGGGAATGTCGAGGTGATTCCAATAGTTGTTAGACAATTAGGATCAATCCCATTAAAACTGTTTGACATACTTGACCAGCTGGGGATACCGTACCAATTTAGTGACATCCAAAAATTGGCTCTTTTGGGCATTGCCCATATTTTGAGGAGAGTGTTGTCTATCTGAATTCGTTGTTCTAACTTGACAAAGAATTTCATGTACACGGTGTATTTAAAAACTTACACTGTGTGACAGAACACAATAATAATAATAATAATAATAATAATAATAATAATAATAATAATAATAATAATAACAACAACAACAACAGCTCTTATTGCCTTGAGTGAATCTTGTGCTGTGCAGAGGGTGAACATTAGTATAAAAAATAGATCAACTGAATTTTTAATATATTAAGTGTTGATATATCCTAAAAGAGGCGTTCGTCTTTTCGCCAGGGCTTGTAGCTTGCTTGTGTGGCACTGCAAGCAAATAAAAGTTCGTATTGGAATATTGGGTTTGTCCGGTTTTCATAAGCTACAGAGCAAATGTATCTTAGAATGATAAGTTTGTCAATCTTGACCTTGTTTTTCTTCGATTTTATAAGTCTGTTTTGTAATGTTGAGTTCCTACTTTTTACAATAACCTTTTTTCTTCAGAGACAGTAGTCTTGATTATAAATAATCAATAGCATGCTTTCTATTTCTATAAATTCTTTTTTACTTTATAGAAATATTTCGTTTACTTAAAGATGTAGATAGACATTTATTTGTAATATTATTTCTTCGAGATCTTTTCCAGTTTAAAAGGTTTATTTTTAATCATTTACCAGCCAGTCCATTTATTGAGACCTACCCGTTTATTAGATTTTCTCTTTTTTCCAACTTTGCGCATATTAACACCCACCCTCTTAAATTTTCTGTTTTTATCCAAAGTTACTTTTATTAAGAAAATGTTTTACATTTGGCGCCTGTGCATAGTTCGTTAACCATTCCACCATGCTTAAATACCTACTTTTCCAAAGATGAGGTTAGTTTCGGCACAAGGCCAAAATTTGGGGGTCCTGTGAGAGTCAAAGTCACTATGCAGTAGTAATGTTCAATCAAGTAGAAAAGCAAGTCATCTTACCAAGCCGAGAACAGGTATCAAAATTATATATTGCAGATTTTTACGCCGAACTTTATTTCGCCAGAAGAGTCACAACAGATATGTTTAGAATGTTTAGAAATGTCGGCGAAAAGTGGAGATTTTCTGGCTCTTATAAAGCGAAATAAATTCTTCTCCATTTTATAAGGCGTATTTTAACTACAAATATAATTTTTATCATTTATGTACAGGCTATTTTAGTGGAGAGACATGTTTGAGACGACGTCATGGTTTGTTTTTTTTTCTCTAGCAGAGGGCGAACTTGTGTTAACTATAAGCAAGAGGAATTTTAACTTAGGAATATCATAAAGAAATACACAACCCCAGTCGAACCGAACAAGAAAATCAAATTAATTATCTATTGCAAAAATTTTAAACAGCTAACCTTATCATAAAAAATAAAATATCCACTAAATCAGAACTACAAAGAACCAACATTGTTTATGGTTTGGTTTGGTTTGGTTTATTTTATTTTACGGCGTATCAACCTCAATGGGTTATTTAATGCCGACAAGATTTTTAAGATAGATTCGTATGAATAGAATATATATTCTTTGGTTTAGATTGGTTTGGTTTATTTTGTTTTACGGTTATTCAACCTCAATGGGTTAATTAATGCCGAAAACATTTTTGGATAGATTCGTATGAATAGAATATGTATTCTTTGGTTTAGATTGGTTTGGTTTATTTTGTTTTACGGCATATCAACCTCAATGGGTTATTTAACGCCGACCACATTTTTACGATAGATTCGTATGAATAGAATATGTATTCTTTGGTTTAGATTGGTTTGGTTTATTTTGTTTTACGGCATATCAACCTCAATGGGTTATTTAACGCCGACCACATTTTTACGATAGATTCGTATGAATAGAATATGTATTCTTTGGTTTAGATTGGTTTGGTTTATTATGTTTTACGGCACATCAACCTCAATGGGTTATTTAATGCCGAGATAATTTTTTATTGCTGGTAATATTTTGTTTTGTCAAAAATCTGTTTCTGTTAATATTTTTCCTTCAAAATTGTATTGCTGCTAATAATTTTTTCAAAAAAAGTATTGCTGGTAATAGTTAACTATTTACCCATAGCTGGGACTCTAACAGATAATACCACCCCGCGTCAGGGTGGACCGGAGAACACTAGCAATTAAGAGGTGTTTCCACACTCCTCAAAACCTAATCAGAGGCCTTGCTGCTGGGCGTAGTTTATCGTCTTACCCAGGACGTGGAGTTAGTTTAACGTCTTACCCAGGATGACATTGTTTATGAGTTCAGTTGTTCCTTAATTAACTGTGTTCCTGATCAAAGCAAACTCATAAATAATTATATTGGTCATACTACTACATGTCTATTTAGTCGAATCACGTCACACCTATCCGACCATGACTCAATTAGGGCTAATTAAAACACACTTAAATACCTACCAAACACTATTTAAAACATACTAGTAGAAAATACAAATATAATAGCCTCATCCACATGTAAAAAAAAAGATTAATAATAATGTAAAACCTAATAATAAAATAAGGAGAAGCTAATTCTGAATAACATTAACTACGAACACGGTCAGAATGCGCTTTCCATGTATCAGAAAATAAAACTATCCTATAACTACAAACACATACATATAGAACAACATATTCAGTTAAAAATAAAATAAATAAAAATTGTCATTGATGAAGGCTAAAAGAATAGCCGAAAGCTCTCGAATATGTAGAACTTTTGGACAGTTTTACATACTTTGTGTCCAGAAAAGAAAACACTAGTACGAACACAAGTCAAATTAAATAAAATGTCTAATCGCAGTACATTGTCAGTCGTCTTTAACGAAACTTGTATTGCTGCTCAAATGCACAATCATCAAACATATATATATATATATATATATATATATATATATATATATATATATATATATATATAATGGTGCGTCAAATAAGAAGTATCCACTATAATAATGTTTGTAATATATATATAAATATAAATATATATATATATATATATATATATATATATATATATATATATATATATATATATATATATATATATATATTTCTTGTGTTCGATCAAGAGCTTTCTTTTTCCGGACAAAGAGTGTTTAGAAACTCTCGAAATGTTTTATAATTCCAATCGCCTTCGGCTATACCTTCAGACATTATCAAGGATGATTCAATTTTTCAGCTTAATTCAGTGTGTGTATTATGTGTATGTTTTAGTGTGTTATAGAGATGTTTTTAATTGCCGAATACGGTTAGCACATTGTGGCCTTGTTCGTAGTTAATATTGTTAAGAGTTGACTTTTTTATTATTAAAGCTTCCGTTATTTTTAATCTTTTTTACAGGTGGATGAAGTTATTATATTTGTGTTTCCTACTAGTATGTTCCTAATGGAATGTGGTAAGTTTGTGTGTGTATTTAAAGGGTTTCTAATGGAGCTATGATCAGATAGGTGTAACGTAAGAAGTCTGGATAAGCATGTAGTTGTGTAACCGGTCTAATTATTTATGAGTCCGGTTTGATCAGGAACACAGTTCCTTAAGGGGCATTTGAACTCATAGATAATGTTCGTTCCATTTTGACTTAGCTGGTGTGTTGTTATTTTTGAGAATAAAGTTAGCTGTGTTAAATTTTTTATAATAGATAATTAAATTGATTTTTATATTCGTGTCAATTGGTGTAGTGTATTTCTTTATAATATGTCTAAGTGAAGATTCGTCTTGTTTGTAGTTACTGTGCATTTGGTTTTTGTAATAAATGTTTATGTAATTTTTGACTATGTGTTCACTATCGTTATTATTTACTTTGGGGAGAAATAGTCTAATATGGTGGTCTATAAGGTGGTTAGGGAAGCCGTTGTTGATTAGTGTTTGTTTTACATTATTAAGTTATTTGAGGAAGAGTAGTTGAGAGGATGAATTCTGGTGTGCTCTTTTTAGGAAGTTTTTTTATTACTGCTATTTTGTACCTGAGTGGACATTCGCTTTTAAAGTTAAGGTTGCAAGAGTTTTTGCTAGTGGTTTTTTTTATATAATGAGGTGATAAAAGTGTTATTACTATATTGTACGAGAACATCTAAGAATGGGAGCTTAGATGTTCTCGTAGAATATAGCAATAACACATATACAGTGTGATTAAAAATTAACTCTTTAATTTATGTATGATGGACTCTCCCGTCTAAATATTAATTTTACAAGAGGGGAGAGTCCATCATACATAAAATAGGGAGTTACTTTTCTATCGCAATATATATATATATATATATATATATATATATATATATATATATATATATATATATATATATACCTAATCAGGGAACAAATTAATAAAGCAATTCCACATCGAGAGAAGACACCCTAAAGTATACAATTATAAATAAATCCAGACGCATCCCTCTAGTAACCACTTTCATCACCACTTTTTCTCCACTAACTCATATAATCAAAAGTCGCTGGACATACTACATCACAAACCAGACCTAAAACATTGTTTGACCAACCCAGCCTTCTAGCATATCATAGACCTGAGAACCTTAAGGAAATTATAGGTAGTAACCAAATGTCAGTCGATATAGTAACCCGTAATCGACCAAGAATAAAAACAACAGTATTTTCCCAACATGTAACAACAAAAGGAGCCTATGTTGTAACTACATTAGACATACCAATTCGTTTGCTAAGTCAGTCACAAGATTACTTTCAGGATCTACCCCAATGGTAGAAGTCATAGCATAATTAGCTTATTAGAATGCACGCTATACCAGAAAAAATAATTGGGAAAATCTGAATAGCCCTTTCACTACAGAATTAATAATTATCGGAATCGGATCGAGTCAGTTCCCCGCGAACCTGTAGAAAAAAGCATTTCTACCTAGAAAAACATGATTTCAATAACCATGCAAAATTTACCGTTATTTTAAAAAAAATGGAATTAGACAATTAACCCCAGAAAAATACTGGAACATAGACAAGTGGATTTTGCGCCTCAAATTACTTTGTCCAAAAGGACATAACCACAGATTAAACATAGAATCGATAATAGAATTAATATATAATCCCAGAGTTCAATCCCTACCACATTTCTCAAACACACTAGACAGACGTCCTCGCAAAGGTGTTAAGACCAAACACATACTCACACTCACGCAAATATATACACATACACACATCACACACACACACACACACACACACACACACACACACACACACACACTCCTAAAAACCTAAAAGATAACATACAATTGACACACACATCCACTTCCCAGAAGCCAATAAAGCCGAAAACTACTCGAGGAAGCTAATCTAAATAATAAAACAAAAACAAATTTATTAATATACAAAACAGTGTGTCTGAAAATTTAATTTTTTAACATTTTTATTGCTCAACACACACACACACACACACACACACACACACACACACACACACACACACACACACACACACATATATATATATATATATATATATATATATATATATGACAAATTATCTATGCTTGTTTTATATATTTATATATTTTCCTAATTTTGGTGTATTCTTTTGTATCATTCTATCTTTATCTATCATTCTCACGCTAACTCAGTCAATCAGAATCAACTTCATTATCATGTCTTACATCTGAACCCGAAAGGTCAAGCCCCGGAAATTGCCCTAAAAGTAATCTGCTAAACTATTATTTAACGCTACCTCTCCTAATCCCTGTTCTGCCGTCCATTTTACACAAACTCGTTAGTTAGGTTATGTGCTGCGCTCCTCTGTCCCTCTTGCCTTCTTGTGAGTGTCGAATTTTCTAAGCCCACTTTCCTCATTATGTTCTTTAGAAATTTCAACTTTCTCTTCTTGATGATAAACATAAGTGTCCTTTTTGTTTCCATCTTCTCTAAAACTTCGTCATTGATCAAATGTTTGGTCCATGGTATTCTCAGCATCATACTGTAGAACTGCATTTCTATTGCTTCAAGTTTCTTTTTCATCTGTCGGGAGATTGCCCACTATACACTGTCATAAATTGTACTTTCTTTTTATTCTTGCATATACATTTTCGAACAATTCTTTTCTGTTTCACCCTCTCCCCAAATGAGAAATACCTACCTGTCCATCGTAAATTTATGAAGTAGATGCTAATTTTCATATAAAAATGCAATTCACAAGAGCATCGAATGCGGTTTTTAAGGTCTTTTGGAAGGCGCACAAGAGAATAGGCGGATAAAGAGAACACGGATAGGAACAGGCCGTTCAGCTACTCATCTTTACTCTGTTGTAACAAAACACACAAAGAAATTATCAGATAATGACATCAGCGCTTTAACTTTTAAACTATCGCAACCGTATCGATAAAATTGTGCGAAAATAATTGTGCGAAAATAATTATTGGAAAACAGTTATTCGGAAAACATTAATTCGAATTGTGAATTGAATGAAATTAATCAAACGGACAATTATACTAAATGATAATTATTCGAAATACCTATGTTTGAAATACGTATGTGGTCTTGCTGATTTACCTAGAACTAATAAAGACATTTTTTGAAGAAAGTGTCCTTTCTTTATCCCATAATATTGGAATTCTTAGACGTTCTTAAAAGAGAATAAGACTTCCAAGAAATTAATATTGCGTAAATACGAACAGGCTGCCAAAATATGAAGAGCACCAAGAAATATCGCGACTTAAATGGAAAAAATATTTAAAAAATAGTGACATCCTTTAACGAGTACTCATCAGTAGTTGACTATTTGCGTATAGTATCATATAACTTAAGGTTATAAGTATTTTTTCTTACTAAATTGTTTTAACGATATTTGTATTTCGGATAATTATCATTTGTGTATTTCCTTTTTAATTTTTACATTTTTATTGCAATAAAGTATTTTGCATTTCGAATAATTATCATTAAGTATATTTGTTCTTTCGATTAATTTTCATTCAAACAATTTACAATTTGAATAATTTTTTTTCCCAAAGGATTGTTTTCGGATAATTGATTTCGAACAATTATTTTCGAATAATGTTCACATAATCCTCGTAACCGTACTTCCCATATTCTTGCGCGCTTTCGTTTTATATCAAAACACAAACAAAGCGACCCTTCACTTTTACGCATTTCGGGTCTTCAGAATTCTGACCAGTAATTAAAGGTCTGACATTTTTCTCTAGAGTATGCATTCTGTAATAATTGGCTTAACTACTAGAAAAAGTAGAGTGAAATTTTTGTATTTTGCAGCTTTACACAAAGTAGATATTTATTTGAAGAGAGCAACGATTGTCTGTATGGAAATGGAATTAAAGGGCATTTGTTCAAATACCTGCCGAGTTCCATTCATTTTGCTACTAATATCCTTGGAAACGCCAGGCGGGCTTTTCTACCCCCAACAATAGTAATGACTCGGTTCTTTAGCTTTGTGAAGCAGCATGACTAGAAGAACGCTGAAGTGAATATTGTTTTGAAGGCAAGAGAAAAATAAAAAAAATCCTTTCTCAAGAACAGTTGAGGTAATTCAAAATTTACAGATATTAATGAAAAAGAGATAGTGGAGACCCATGTACACGTATGTTCGGGGAAAAAGGTTTTAAAAATGAACAAGGTAGAGGACGGAAATTTTCTTAGGCGATAAAAACACCGACGTGGATGTGGACAAACATTCATGGTGCAAGAGAAGAAATAAATGAGGAAGTGAAAGTGAAAGTGAAAATAGATTACTTAGTCGAAGAATTGTGTTGATAGGTAGAACAAAAATAGACACATTAAGACAAGTGTAGATAAATTTGTTCAATTGAATAATGGGAAATCGGAGCAAAGAAGTACGTTTTACGAGAAACGAAGCCACTTGGCTCATCATGCGGTCACAGCGTGTCACGAACTGTAGCTTTCCGATCAATCGGCATTCCAATTTCCATTGTATTTAGAACCATTGTTCTTTTACACAATTTTAGAAGGCAATTCCTTCTGTCAGTCAGCCGGTCTCCATAATTGTATTGTGGTGATTTATAAGTCTATGGCACTGGTTGGCTGTCTGTCTGTCTGTCTGTCTGTCTGTCTATCTATCTATCTATCTATCTATCTATCTATATGTTTCTATCTATCTATCTATCTATCTATCTATCTATCTATCTATCTATCTATCTATCTATCTCAATTTATTCTCTATTTTCATTTATTTCTCTATTTAAATCTCTAGATATCTATTAATTTCATTTTCTTTCTTTTTCTTTCTTTCTTTCTTTCTTTCTTTCATATCTATCTATCTATCTATCTCTCTCTCTCTCTCTCTCTCTCTCTCTCTATATATATATATATATATATATATATATATATATATATATATATTTGTTTATTTTATATTATCCGTCTATTCCTATCTCGCACTAAATCTGTTGATTTAATTTCCTTCATTTTTTCTTTCTGTTCATCTATTTTTTCTCATGACTATATCTCTCTCTTTGTATATATATATATATATATATATATTTATATATTATATGTATATATATATTTCTATCTATATATATATATGTGTGTGTGTGTGCGTATGTGTGGAAAACAATTTGAATTTCTTGATTTCCTTTCCTTCATTCCTTTTTTTCTTTCTGCCTCTCCGCCTGTTTTCTTTTTCTCGTTTTTATCTATCTATCTATCTATCTATCTATCTATCTATCTATCTATCTATCTATCTATCTATCTATCTATCCTTATTTCACTTTCTTTCTGTCTGTTTTCTTTTTCTCCTGAGTATCTATCTATCTATCTATCTATCTATCTATCTATCTATCTATCTATCTATCTATCTATCTATCTATCTATCTATCTCGTGATAGAAACTGCATCAAATAATCCCGATGATCCATGCTGGCTCGGCCACTTTTCTTGAAAGACTGCCGCTTCAGAACATTCATAATGTACAATTCGTCTTTCAGCAAATCTATTAGAATAATGAATGCTTTTATTGCTTTGCACGTCGTCAGTTATTTTATATACAGTAGAGCAATTTATTTTATTGAACAGGCTGCGTGTACTATGCGTGTACTGGCTGCGGATCAAGTGCGTTAAAAACTATTGATCTTATGTAGTATTGCTTCTGTGCTTCATTGTCTTGTAATCTTTCGATGCAGTTAATGCTGGAATGAAAGAAGAAAAGTAAGTTACAATAGTGTGAGTCTTACTCGGATTCATTGATACAGATGTCGAAGAAATTATTGAAAAAGAAAAAGTAATCGCAGATGAGAAAACATTTTTTTATGTTTATTTTGGCTACCATTATTAAAGTATTCGTACACATTTGTACTGGGCAATCCCACTTCTTTTATGAGCTATGTCCTACCAATATCTGAACGATCATGGTTCTCCACTACTTCACTACTTCATCTCCTTTGTAACTGTACGTCACTTACTGAGATGACTCTATATCGCCCCCTTTCTCCTAACCCTGTCATTTATTCCCCTTCTGCCTTCAATATACTTGACTATTTTTTATATATTACTAACAATTAAACTGTCCAAATTACGAATATCAAAAAATTATATATATATATATATATATATATATATATATATATGATGCGTGTATTTAGGCAGCATTTATTCATTGATGCATGTTTCATTAAATAATATAGACAAGATTTTTCTATTTATTTTAAGCAGAATCCTTTCATATTGTCTGATAAGCTTAATGACATTATCATTGAAAGATGAAAAGAATATCACATATGTTTTTTAATCCTATCTAAGCTTTCGGCTTACATAAGCCATTATCAAATAATCATGAGCTTGAGAGTTTAATCATTAAAAAAGATTATATCTGATTGGTAAGTTTTAAACAATTTTAAATTTAAGAACTCCGTAAAATTTTCTTAAAGCTAAGGTAAGTGTTAAGCCAACCTAAACTATGGAGGACTCTCAGAGATATCGTTTAATACTGAATAAACGAAATGTAAATGTTGTTATTGTTGAATGTTTATTTATTTGTTTGTTCATATATATATATATATATATATATATATATATATATATATATATGATAAAATGGAGTTTTAATGTATGCTCTATTCATAAGACATTTGGCACGTGTGAGAGAAGTTTCAGCTATGAAAGTCCAAAGAACAATAAAAAAGACTTGAAAATGTAATTGTATGAGAAATCTGTGAGGCAACTTGTAATTCCAGGACAGAAAGTTAGAATGTTAGAGAGGGCGAAGATCTTCTTGAATAAGTTGGAAAAGGATCCTGGAATAATATATATATATATATATATATATATATATATATATATATATATATATATATATATATATATATACGTGTGTGTGTGTGTATATATTATTTAGATAATTCGGACTATTGTCCTCACCTTTGTCGCCATATTTATTACAACGTTTAGGCCGTTGTACGCTCCGGCCTTCTTCAGGTGGTTGGAATGTCGAACTGAACCCTTTATTTCGCTCACTGGGGTAGTTTAATGGATGTCAGTTATCAGTTATCTCCTGTTATTTATTCCCTCTGAAAGTTATCCACTGCTTAAACCGGGTATTGTTCTCACACTCTTTGGGTCCTGTCACTGGATCTAACCAACGCCTTTATCCTTGAGGACATCTGTATATGAATTTCTGGGTATTATAAACCTAATGTCTTCAGTACCATTTTTACCAGTGCTCATATTGCAATTTTTTTCTGTTATCATTGCAGTTTTTTTTACCAGAGCTCATATTGCAACTTTGTTGTTATTATCGCTTTTCTCTGGCACTCCTTATTACTGGTTCCCATATTGTATTCATTTCTATGCTGTGGCGTAGCATATGTGCTGATTCCTTAAGTTTACGAATTTTCCAATGGTGTTCCTTGTCTATGATCTCAACCTGATCCCACAGAGGGCGGCGATCTCTCTTCTCTATCCATATGTAGTCAGCCACACCTGATTTTTCCACTTCCCCTCGTGTTACAGCTTTCTGGTGTTCTTGAAGCCTCACCTTAAGGGGGCGGCCTGTCTGTAAGACGCAAACAGTGTCAGTTCAATACCCGGTTAAGGCAGTGGAGAACATTCAGATGCAAAAATTAACAGGAGATAACTGATAACTGACATCCATTAAACATGGCACGTGGAACTAGAACAGTCTACCCCAGTGAGCGAAATAGGGGGTTCAGTTCGACATTCCAACCACCTGAAGAAGGCCGGAGCGTACAACGGCCGAAACGTTGTAATTAATATGGCGACAAAGATGAGGAAAATAGTCCGAATAATGTAAATAATGTACTTAATACCTCATCTCAGAAATATAGACATATATATATATATATATATGTGTGTGTGTGTGTGTGTGTGAAGATTATTTCAATACTACATGATCTTCCGCTCCTTAGCTATAATTAATTAATGATGAACATGTCCTTTTTGTTTATGATCGATTTCATCACGATATTTTTGTTTAGATTGAAGAGTAATTATACATTTTTATTACTCAATGTAGTGCCCAATAGTGTTATAAAATCTTCGGACAATAACAGTTATCGTTCATCTATTCTGAGAGACAACGGTGCAAAGTTTAATCTAAAAATTGAACCATTGTGCTGTTATACGATTTGGACAATTCTGCTATTACACCCGGTACACACACACACACACACACACACACACACACACACACACACACACACACACACACACACACACACACACACACACACACACACACACATATATATTTTTTTTTTGTGTGTATATATATCTAAATATGTCTGGGCGCTTATGTATTATAACCTGAGTGTGTTTGGATTGTTTTACGTGAGAGGTGATCAGCATAGTTACACTCGTTGAATTAAAATGTATACATTTTTGTCTAGAGCTATCAAAATCCTTTTTAACGTAATTTCAATGAAAAAATAAATTAAATAACGTATGTATTTTTTATTTTCTCTTCAGTAATTCTATAATTTTAAACTTAATAGAGATTAGATTTAGATTTCTAAATGGGTAATTTATTACTTTTAATTTTAATTTCAAATTTTATCATATAATTTAATACTTATTAGTTAGGACATATTCTATTTTACTAGAACCCCAACTTTAAAGCTTTTAATATCTATGATAACCTTGCTTCGTTGTCAAACTTTTTTGAATTCTCATATACTTGTATTTTGATTAGTCATTCTAGCTTATGTAACAGCGTTTACCCCTAGCGAAGGGTCGTTAATTAATTTGAAACTTTTAAAACCATTTATTCTACATTCAACATCATCACTTGATAAGACACCGGAGGTGTTGAAACAAAATGGCTATTTTTGTAGTGATTTTATAACATATTTATGTTATAATATATATATATATATATATATATATATATATATATATATATATATATATATATAATAAACTTATTTTCAATGTGATAATTATTTATTTTATTTTCGTTTGTTAAATTAATTATTTATTTTAAATAATAGAAGGTCTTGAATTAACCATTTTCTTGACTTGGTAGGAATATTTCTTTTCAGAAATGGAATATTTAAAAAGAACCCGGTTGTAAGTTATCATTTTGGGAAGAATCGATACCTTCACTCTCCATAACTTTCCGTCTAAGTTAAAAGAGAAAATAACTTTTCAGTTTGTCTTTATTTCTGCCGTCTTTTTACAGATATATTTTATTTCAATCATAACTTTACACACACGCTCACACACGCACGCACGCACACACACACACACACAGACACACACACACATACACGCATATATATATATATATTTGAGAATAATTTATATATGTATACTATTGTATATGCATGTGTTCCTTTTTCTGTATTCTTTTTCTGTATTTCTTTTACAAATGTTTACCAAATAGAAGGCCCAAGGGCCACTCAAGGTAGAAGGTTACTGAATGATGATCTTGTAAGAGGAGGATGTAAGAAGTCCACTTTATGGCGTTCTGTAGGTAACCTAACGGCTAACCCAAAAATTGCAAGATTGCAATTATCGGGATGACATCCTCTCTGGAGTCTGTATCTCAAAATAGCGGCTCTTGGAAAGTAGCTGTTCCAGAGGAATTTATTTGTTACTAATGGAATACGACAGGAATAAGCGTTATTTGTCCTAGTGTATGCGGCATGTTGGGTCTTAATTGCGAAAGTTAAAACTGGTGGCACTAAGTTAAGTAGCTTTCCATAGAAATAGCAATAGAGTCGCAAAAGGCTTGCGATGTTTTGGTTTTTGCTAAAGCGACTTGTAGCTGGCATCTCTACGTGTTAAAATATGTTTCTTAATGCCCACTTCTGTTGAAGTCATCGGCATATTTAACCCCCGATATATAGGATTTAGAAATAGAAAAAAAAACGAAAGAGGAGACATTATAAATATTCTTCATAGAAATCTTTCGAATAAATAGATATCTTTGGTGCATGGATTTGTTCGAGATGAAGATTAAAGTCTTTCTTGCTTTTGTCAAAAAATAAAAATAGAAATTCTTGCTTTTCTTGTTGTCCTCGATTATACTTAATTTATAATAGTACTAACAGGCTTCGCCCGCGCGCTATCGCGTCGCAAAGTAAAATATATTCACTATTTGAAATCTTTGAAACAAAACTTTTAAATGAACATTTCATTCAAAAATTGGCTTATTATAGTTAGGGAAAGTTTTACAAATAGATGCCAACTTGTTGAAGGCCAAGTAAAATATAAATTTCAAAGACTTTTCTGCACTATATAAACAGAACAATTTTTGATTTTCAAAACAATACTTAAATAAAAGAACAGTACTAAAGGACAGTTAATTAATGTAATAAACTTTTTTAAGATCAATATGTAAATTAGTTAAACCTGACGAGTGATATTGCCTAGAAGTAGGTAATATATAATATGGATATTGAGCTTTTAGCATGTAAATTACTATAGAGCTGGGTCTTTTTTTTAATACGTGGGACAATTGAGCTCCAATTTCGCATTTATTCATATAGATTCCATATTATAGGTTTTAATTAATTAGCTATTATGTTTCTCTAATTCTTCAAATTTTGAATGAATAACTAATTCTAATTTCTGTTTTCCCATTGTACACTATATTAATTTTATCTTATAAATTTTCCCCTGTTCACTTACCCATGAAATAAAAATAATTCTTTTACGTAAAATAAGGATCTACGTACATCAAATCGTCTTTAGATTAAGTGGCATCTGAAAAAATTATCGCTGAACTTTTAAAAGGTAAGCTTTAAGCATTAATCCAATACTTAAATGCAGTGATTAATTTTGAGTGCTTCCGTAGTATATTAATGCCTATCACATCTCCTCCTCCCTAGCTATTGTGATGATGTCCACACCAAGTGTCTTTCACAGGAATTAGGATAAATGCCGCCCGGTAGGGTGGCTTTTTAAGTTAGTTAATTATAAAACGTGTACTGCATTTTTGGATACAAAAGCAAAATAAGAGTTACTCCCCTTGAACCATGAAAGCAACTATAATGGCAAGTATAATATATGAATATATATTTTCAACGTTGCATAATCTGGCAACCTTGAATCTGAGATCAACAAAAATCGTTCCCTGCGCATAACTTTTCTGGGGCTTTTGAATGAGCTATGAATCATTGGAATCGGACCAGTGGGAGCAGAGGTGATTAGACAGACACAAGCACAAACACACACACATACACTGTACTTTGTATATAAGATTAACTTTGATCGTTTTTTTTATTACATTCTATAGCTACATTAACTGAATCCCTGATTTTAAGTTATATAATTTACAGATTACAATGGAAGAAACTGCTAACTTTCCTTGACGAAAAGAAAGTGTTCGATGGTATGAGTTTTCCTCCGTGAGTATATATTTTACAGCGCAAAGAGCAAATGTGTTATTTTATTAATACTTGATGAAAGATAACATGTATTAAAGAATATGCATTTTATTGTTTTAGATGAAACAATTAACTATTATTATTATTGTTTATTGAGTCAATAGCTTCGTCCACCACAAGGAAAGTTGGCTCCCTGTGCCGCGCCAGGAAATTTTTCTCGCCGGAGTCAATCCTTCATAACTACAAATCAACCATTCGTCCTTGCATGGAGCATCGCTGCCGTATATGGTCTGGGGCCCCTTCTGTTCGTCTCAAGGTCCTTGATAAAATCCAGAGAAGTATATGCAATGTAATTGGCCCTGATCTGGCATCTCGTCTGCAGTCCCTCTCTCACAAACGTGCCGTCGCCTCCCTCCGTCTTTCACGGTAACTACTACGATGAGCTGCTTTCGCTGGTCCCCAGATTTCATGAATTTAAGCGTTCAACTAGGCTGGCATCTCGCTCTCACCCGTTCACTGTCGAAACTGTTAAATGTAGCCGTCTCTTCTACTCCAATAGCTTCATGTCTCGCACCTCTCAACTGTGGAACGCCCCCCTTTCCTGTTTCCCTGATAGCTATAATCTCCAACTAGTCAAATGTAATGTCAATCGTCGTCTCCAGATGTCTTGATCTATCCACTCTCCTTCTCTTCATGCTTTCCTCTATCACTCCTCTTTGCTCTCGCTCCAACTCTCTGTAACCCCTTGCGTGCTAGTAGCTTCCCGTTCTGCTTGGGGTAAAACGCTTAAAAAACAAACAAACAAACAAATAAATTATCTTAAATATGTAACTGAGTTACATTACAAATTCAAATAGCTTTTATCGCTCCTATCTTGTCTCCTAGTAGGATCCTCTTTTCCTATGAAATCGAAAAAAATCAAGATAAGCTCCTTTGAATTAAAAAAATAATAATAATACTGATTATAAACACTGATATATATATATATATATATATATATATATATATATATATATATATATATGTGTGTGTGTGTGTGTGTGTGTGTGTGTGTGTGTGTTTTCTATTTATTAATCCGACATATTTTATCATTTTAAAGTTTATTTTAGTAGATACCTATATTTTTGCCTAAGCACATCGGAAAATAACGAGAAACTATAACGAGAAGGAAGTATTTGGTTGCTAAAAGTTCTCTGTAGCTTAGTAGTTTAAAGCATGTCGGATCTAACGACGTTTTGTTTCTCTGGGAAGCAGGTGCGAATCCTGCATGTAAGCGCATAATAAATTTTCTCGAATAATCAAGCCAGTAGACGAAAATAAATAAATATACTGTTTAATAAATAAACAAAAAGTCTCTCTCTCTCTCTCTCTCTCTCTCTCTCCATATATATATATATATATATATATATATATATATATATATATATATATATATATAAGTCATGTGTCGGTGTGTGCATGGCTATGTTTGTGTATGCAGACTTTGTCAGATGGTCTGAAAAACTAAAACTAAACCGACACCCACACTATGTTAGCAATATTGTAGGATGAAAAAAAAAAGAACTCTTCACCAGTAAACAGCCAGGTAACTTGAGGTGGTGTCTCAATAAATCACTGCGGAGCAGGCCACTGGAAACGATTTCACTATCCATTCCCCCAAAACACTCAAATTTTGAAAGATAACGACGTGAAGGTGTTAATTCTATTGGAATTAACCCCCCGCTCGTTAAGTAGGAACATACGCAACACGTTTCACCTGAAACTGATCCAGCGACTGTTAGCAAAACGGGGTAAGTGGGGTTAAAACTCCTTAGAATTGATTCATCATCCGGTAAGGGATGACATGTGCGGCAGATGTCAGCTGATTGTCATTCAGCAACTGTCCGGATCAAACAAAATGTCATTCTCGAGACAAGGAATATCAGCAGACTAAACCAATATTTCCAGTTAGAAAATTGCTGTATCCTTAAAGAAGGTTACAAACAGACAAAAGTGGTACTCGAGTGAAAGGAACAGCAACACGGGCGCAGGTGAAAGAAAGAGAGGTTTATTGTAAAAGAGAATACACTACTGAAAGACAAAGATTCGGTTAGCAGGCTAGTAATTCCGTAAGAAGTAGACCAGGTATATCTTATACTTACTATATATATCTATTGATATAGCCAGTTCACATATCCAATAGGGAGTGTGGGACATTCCATTACAACAAAAATGTAAAGCAGGAAATGAAACGGTTAAATGTTAATGTTTTAGGTGTATGTGAAACAAGGTGGGCAAACAATGGATATTTCCTTAGTGGAAAACACTGGATCATCAATGCAGGTGGAGAGACAAATGAAAGAGGAGTAGGACTAATGTATTCTGAATTACTGTCAACTATCTAACATAATTCTTGTCGTTAAACCGAAAGGAAAGCCTTTTAATATATCCAGAATAGTTGTACAGGGCTGTTCGATAAAAGTGACTCACTTGATTTTTATTTTACTTAAAATTTTTTTCGCCTATTATTTTTGGGGGTCAAACTAATTTTTAATCTTACTAATATAAAGATCCCTTCCCGACCACCTAGTAAAAAAAGTTTACTCGCCCTAAGGTATTCTATTGATAATTATAAATTTTGGATATAAATGACATTTAGGGAAAAACTCTGTGCAAAAAAAAACTGACTCACTTAATTCCTGCAACTAGTAATCAATAGAAACATAACCGAACAGCTTTAAATAAAGAATAATAGAGGTATAATTCATTTAAAATAGGTAATATAGTTCGAAATATTTAATAATCTATGGGTCCTCCTTTATTTTAAATAACCTTTTCAACTCATTTTGGCATTGACTTGATTAGGTTCTGGCAAACCTCATCTCCAAGCATTGAATTCCATTCGGATATGAAATTCACAATCAAATCCTCTTTGTTGCTCAAATGCTTTCTCGAGAGCTTGTACTTTATAATGGTCCATATGTTTTCTATGGGGTTGAGGTCAGAAGATTGGGGCGGCCATGTCATAAGACTCACCTGCTTCTCATCAAAGTATTCCTTCATCAATTTTGATTTGTGACAGGGAGAATTATCCTGCATAAAAATGAGCTTGGTGGGGTCGATTTGCACCCTTTCATCATAAGGGAGCAGACAAGACTCTAAAATTCTCTTGTACTTCTCGCTCCTGAGGGTCTTGAAGCCAGTCCCATGAAAAGAAAAGCATCCCCACAACATTATACTGAACGGATTCTTGGCAGTACTTACTGCTAAATTCAAAGAGCTTTCAAAGCTTCTTCGGATTTTAGATCGCTTATCCTTTGAATTTAGCTCAACTTTCGTTTCATCGGAGAAGAGAATATTTAGTAATAAAAATCAGGTGAGTCACTTTTATCGAACAACATTTTATATGCACCGACAGCACAAAGTACAGAAGACGAAATTACATAGTTTTAGTGTACGCTAGACAACGCCAAGATATTTCAATCGACATGGGAAACCTGAATGCAAAAATAAGCAATGAATGAGATTGTGAAATAGTTGGCAAATCTGTACTAGGAACTCGTAATGAAAATGGAAAAATATAGGTCCATTGGTGTACGGTGTAGTAGTTAACACCTGGTTTCAAAAACACCCAAGACGTAATTGGAGAAGCCCCGGAGAAGGAACAAAATACAAATCGACTATATAACTATCAGTAAGGGATTCAGGAAATCATTTTTTTTGCACAGAAGTGCCGACTGTGGGAGCGAAAAATGATACGTATACTGCCGAATCTAAAGAGGAACAAGGAAGGACATAAATTGCGATATAACAGACTATTCAATGACCCGAATGCCAAGAAGAAATGGAACACATTAAGAGAAGCTTTAGAGAGATAATACCAAAGAAAACTAGACAAACAAAGACGGAAATGCATAAACGATGAAATTCTCGACGTGATGAAACGGAGACAGCAAAAAATGCCAAGATGCGGCACAGATTATAGCACTACGCACAAATGGGAAACGGAGATAAAGAGGTATGGCTCAACGAAAAGCGTGCATAAATAGAAACAATGAATATTCCAGATAAAGCAGATATACACAAAAAGATAAGAGGAGAGGCCAAAAAACATGCTCATCATCAGGATGCGACAAATCCAAGAACGGAACAATTCCCACAACGAAAGAGGACAGAGAAACATTGAAAGACCAGCAATATCAAAATCTAAAGTTAAGATACTTAGCCTTAGTTCGAGATTATGTGCATTGGTTAGACCGAAAATAGAACAAGAACAGCAAGGGTCCGTTAAAGACACTGGAACCAGGAATGCAACATTTATAATATCAGAAAGAGCAATACAAACGCAAATGTTTGTATACATATAGATTATAATTAAATTCCCAGATCAACTCTGTGGACAAGACATATTGGTATAAAATGACAATTGGAAAAATCTTAGATCTTGCGCGTCGGCAAGATCTAAGATTTTTCCAATTGTCATTTTATACCAACATATAGATTATGCAAAACCGTTGTAACTACTGGGTAAAATTGATATATTTGGGGAGAATATTAGGATAATTCAGAAACCTTACTGGCAGCAAACCGCCTGCATATGGATGGAAAATTAATTCAGTAAATATACAAGAATAGAAAGGCGTGTAAGACAAAGATGTTTTTTCTCGCTGGATATATTCAAGCTATACAATGAAGCGATTCTGAGATTCTCCCACAAAAACTAATGAAGGAAAGAGCTAAACGTCAATTGCAAGAAGACAGAATGCATGGTTGTTAGCAAAAGGGACAGACAAACACTCAAATTATAAATTGGGGATGCCAAATTCAAACAAGTACAACAATTTAAATATCTGAGAATTGTTGTAACAAAGGTCGAAGAGAGAGAGAGAGACGCTGAATTCCAGAGATGAATTGGGATAGCGAAATATACGTTCCAAAATCTGAGAAAAGTATTTAGAAAAAATGAAAAAGAAAAGAATGCTGAACTGTTATTTAATATATATGGCAGTGATTGCCAGACAATATCTCACATATTAAAAAGTGACTTGATGCAACGGAAATATGTTACTGGAGAAAGATTCTGGAGTGAACACGTGAACGACGACGAAGTTTTAGAGAAAATGGAAACTAAATGGCACTTATTAACATCAGGAAGACACAGTTGAAAATTTTAGGGCGGAAAAATGTGGAAAATGTGAACTCACAAGGCAAGTGAGATAAGAAAATAACGCACGACCTACTTAACGAGCCTGAGTAGTGGATGGCGGAACAAGGTTTACGCGACGGTAATGGGTTAAACTAAATTTAAATAGAATCAAAGAACTGATTTCGACTTTTAACATTGGATGCTTATGGTGATAGATCGATAGCTTTTTTACGGTTTATTAACCTTTTGCGTGTAATTTAAAGCCAGAAAATATTTTAGATTGTTAGGCGTTTTTGAAGATAATAATGATTAAAATTCTACTAATTAACCCATAGATGGCAAAGGGGAAGTATTCATACCTTTCCCAAAGGTATTTACTCATAAATTAATATAACTTATCCGACAGGAATTGAAATTCGGTTGTCTGATTTTAAATTCCGTGACGGTATCCATTGCACTACCAGCACATCTAACCATACATTCTGTTATTCCCAAGCTGTCACCCATCTAGGTACTGACCAGGCTCGACGTTGCTTAAATTCGGTGATCATACGAGAACCGGTGTTTCAACCTGATATGACCGTAAGCCAGATAGACTGATAGTTACGAACATACTTAGATAGATAGATAGATAGATAGATAGATAGATAGATAGATAGATGCGAATAGAATTAGATAGATAGATAGATAGATAGATACGAATAGAATTAGATAGATAGATAGATAGATAGATGCGAATAGAATTAGATAGATAGATAGATAGATACGAATAGAATTAGATAGATAGATAGATAGATAGATGCGAATAGAATTAGATAGATAGATAGATAGATGCGAATAGAATTAGATAGATAGATAGATAGATAGATTAAAGAAACATACAGATTGAGATGCGAACAGACTTAGATAGATAGATAGATAGATAGATAGATAGATAAATAGATAGATAGATAGATAGATTGATTAAAGAAACATACAGATTGACATGCGAACAGACTTAGATAGATAGATAGATAAGAAAGCGACTGAGATAGATAGATAGATAAGAAAGCGACTGAGATAGATAGATAGATAAGAAAGCGACTGAGATAGATAGATAGATAGATAGATAGATAAGAAAGAATGAGATAGATAGATAGATATATAGATAGATAGATAGATAGATAGATGCTTACATAAATACATACATACATACGAAAACAAAAATAATTCAGGCAAAGAGAAAATTGAATAAAAAATTAGAGAGATAAAAAAAATTGTGCAGACAGAATTTAGATAGATAAATAGAAAATTGAATAAAAATTTGCATTGAGAAGGCAACTGAATAGATGCAATTTAGATAGACAAGCAGAAAGAATGAATAAATGAAAGAAAGAACGAAAGAAAGAAAGGGTGTAGAAGGATAAGAAATGAATCGGATAGAGTGTTATTTTTAGACACGAGAAGTTGCAGGTCAACGGGAAGCGTAAGAACAATAAAGGCGGCCAAATAATCGTGGATACATTAATCAAAGAACTCAATAAAAGAACATTGATTCCACATCATCCTAAAAATATATGAGTCCCTGCCAATTTTTGTGATAAACTGACTTCTTTTTGGTCGGATTTGCCCTTGCAAAACATAATATGAGATATTATACGACTTTTGGCATCGCCAGAACGCCTTTGGCGCCTAACCATTGGTAAGAAGTTGCGAGTTGGTTGTAAGTTAGTTGGTGCCTTGTTACATCCGATGTCAATTCCAACTTCGCTTTGAAGTAATTCAATGCGATAGATTAAATTGGTTATCTTCCCTACAGGCCCCAAAAGGAATCATAGAAATCCCCAGATGTCTACTTTATAATTATCTCTAGAGCCATCATCATTGGTCTTTCTGGAAAGTGTCTGTATTCCGACTATAATTAATAAAAGTCAGAACGACAGAAATAGAAACAAATTCTCTCAAAGTTGGTGGCATTGCTCTTTTTCAATAAGAACATTCGTGTCTAAGATTTTTAGAAACATTTTCCAAACTGCTAATATCCTTCTACTACAGATGGAGAAAAATCAGAAATCAAAGCCAGTGGTGATTCTACTATGACACGTAATCTTCAGGGCCTTAATTTCAGATAGACCCTCGGAGCAAATTTTTTAATGGGTGAATTTTTCAACAAAATTGATATTTTTAAAAGTGTTAAAATAAGGCCATTTTGGAGATAGAATCATAAGCCGATGGATTGAAGTAGCTAATGTTGGCTTTAAAATATGCTCTAATATCCATTTCATATGAACACAAAACTGATTCAAATTTAAAAATTTGCTTGTGGACTTGCAGAGTCCGGACCTCCAGTTCGATGGGCTTGTTGAACTCGCCAGAATCTATTCATAGACTTTAGTAGGATTCTCGAATCTATTGTTACTGGTTGCGAATTGAGTCCCCATATCTATTTAAGCTACAGGCCCCACAAAATGTGGGTTTATCATTGACCAAAGTTGTGTCCAATCTTACGGCTGATTTCAGTTATTTTAAGCGGGGTGTGAAAGAGTAAATCAGTAAGTCATTATTATCTGCCAAAACTTCTTGTAATCTAAAAATATTTCCTGACTTTAAATGACCTGCAAATGGTTGATAAACCGTAAAAAACAAATCAATCAATCGATTTATATTATTATTATCAATAATATTATAATTATATCATATTGTATAAATAATATATTTATAAGGAAATACACTGAACATGCATATATAAATATGGATTTCATTGTCAAATGATTGGAAATTTTTCAGAATATGATCTATCTATCTATCTATCTATCTATCTATCTATCTATCTATCTATCTATCTATCTATCTATCTGTACACGCACAAAACATAAACACACACACACATACACATATATAAGTATGTGGGTGTGTGTTACTGTTACTTCCGCCAAGCTCCAATTTTTTGAAGAATAGTATCTATCTATCTATCTATCTATCTATCTATCTGCGCGCGCACACACACACACACACACACACACACACACACACACACACACACACACACATACACGCACACACACACACACACATATATATATATATATATATATATGTAAATATAAGTATGGGTATGATAAAAATATATATACACGCACATATACGTATGTAAACATGTAGGGATACTGTTACTGTAGAGAGTCGGATTTCTCTCTCATACATATATATATATATATATATATATATATATATATATATATATATATATATATGAAACAACGGTATATACAGAGACGACTGGATAATTCCCCTTCGTAAACAAAGACCAATACAAGCAGACCGGATGAGAAAGGACCTAACTAAATTCTTTACGGACTAAAAACTAAACATTACTTCTAATACCAACGCTAAAGTGATCAATTTCTTATTCATTACATTTGACCTGAGTTAGGGCATGTACAAATCATACACTACCGGTACGTCGACAAAAGATCCAACCACCATAAAAGGATACTTGACAATTTGCTCAAATCGGTACAATAAAGGTTACCGACCACCTCAGTAACAAAGTAATATTCGACGACAATAAAGCCAAGTATATCCAAGCGCCAGAAGGCAACGACCATACCTACTGTACCACGGGATTCGGTGAAGAAGAAGACATAAACTAGACTAAATATAGCGCGTTGGTAAGACGTTCGCGTTGTATCAAAGCGATCAGGGTTCGATTCTCGGTAGTGGATGCGCACTGCTGATGAGTCCCAGATATAGGACGAAACGGGCGTCCAGTGCTTTCTGCATTCTGTTGAGGATTCTAAGCTCTAATTACTATAAAATTAGCCTAAATCCCCAAATCAATTACTTATATATATATATATATGTATAAATATATATTTATACATTCTTTTTATAGATACAAATATTTAAGCAAATCTTCTGTTTATAATAAACAATATTAATAACATTTACCGGGCTGAATGTCCGAGAATTTTTCATAGAAAATATTCGTCCTCCGTAATTTTTTTACATCTGGATACGCTTTGAGCAAATATGAATGTACGTGACAGATTCATGGTAGATTGTTGTTTAAAAGAAGTAAAATCGACCTTGCTAACCGAACGATCCTCTGTGGCTCAATCGGTTAAGGCACGTCAGGCTATATGACAGATCCGTATAGGATACAGGTTCGATTCCTGTCGGAGGGCGAATATTTTCTATGAAGATTTCTTGGACATTCAGACCGGTAAATGTCATTTAATACTGTTTATTATAAACGGGGCATTTACTTAAATATTTGTATCTCTAAAAAGAATGTATAAACATAAAAATGTCTTAAAATAATTGTCAGACTTTATCCATTTCATAATATATAAGCATCATTTCAAACTGTAACCTGTGTAGTGCTAGAAAACTTAGGCAAGTTGCAAAATGGTATCTTCATCAAACTAATAGGGTGCCATTATCTGGGAGGTATATGTGGGCGATATTTCGACCGCACCCAATATATATATATATATATATATATATATATATTTGGGGTAAATTTAAGGAGTAAGAATTTATCTGAAATGTCTTGTTAAAGTCAACCAACAATATGTCACTCCTTAAAATTTTGTTTTTTACAAATTTGAAATACGATGTTTACACCGGGAGCAAAACTGAAGATAAACTCCCTGAAATTTATGCTTTATCCTGATTTTTGTTCTGCCACAGTTGTTATCAAGAATTGGATGATGTCAGTGTGTAGACAAAATGTTATTTCACGAGCGCTAGGAAGCTAATTAATCCAAAATGACGACATATCTAAAACGGTTGCATTAAGCCATGCCGCGCTAAAAATAATCTGTTAAATATTTCCACTTTCTATTATTAATTGGCGCAGATATTAAATATTGTCTACGCATTTCAAGATTCCCTCTCCTGGTATATATTTCGCCACTGGAGATGATATCTTGAATTGGGTAGAATATTTTTAGTCTGCGTACAACATCACTTCATATTTACATTTAAACAATTCTTTCTGGTAGTTGTAATCTGCCCACTTCTTAAAAATGCTCTTATTCTTTGAGTTGATAATATTTTTTTCTTTTTTCCAATTTTTAACATATATTCTCAGCATACTTTTATTCGTTCTAAATGCCTATGGGAGAAGAAGATGCTTGAGATTTAAATTTAACGGTTTTAACAGTGAAAGTGTGAGACCGTGATGCCAGCCTGGTAGCTCATTTAAATTCATGTAGTCCGGGAACCAGCAAAAGTAGCTCGTCGGAACAGATGCCGTGGAAATACTTGTAGAAGAGACAGAGGGAAGCCACGGCACGTCTGTGTCATAGCGATTGTACACTAGATGCCAGATCAGGACCTATCATCTTGCATATTCGTCTCTGGATTTTGTCAAGGACCGCGCGACGTACAGCGGGAGCCCCAGACCATATATGAGAGAAATATTCCATGCAAGGACGGATGGTTGATTTAGAGATTTGAAGGATGGACTCAGGCGAGAAAAGAATTCTGGCACGACACAGCGAGCTAACTTTCCTTGCCGTAGATGAAGCTATTGATTCTATGTATTTATTCCAACTCATCTTAGTGGAGAGCATGGGACCAAGCAGGCGTAACGAGGCGATCCCAAGACATTCTGACGGGAGGCAGGAAGAGTTCTCTGTGGTGGGTAAAGGAGAGCCGTTTAAAAGCCATCTCCTGCCGCCGCCAACCATAGATTGGGGGTCCTTTTCGAGATCAGCAGCCAGGTTAGTTTTTTCAACGATACCAGATTTACTATTGAAGCAGGAGTAAATAGTGGTGACGTCCGCGTAGATGTCAACTTGGGAACTGGGGACATCGGGAAGGTCATTGAGGAAGATCAGGAATAGTGTAGTGGCCAAGATAGAGTCTTGGGGAAGAAAAGCGTTCGTGATAAAGGATCCGGAGGAGAACCCGTTTAGGACGACGGTTAGACAGGAATGATTGTAGTAAGTCAAATAATCGTCCTGTAATACCGTATCCCAGAAGCTTACGAAGAAAGCCAACATGCCAAAAACTATCAAACGCTTTATTGTTGAGTGCTTGGTATACAAATTCAGTTATGGCCGTGACCACGTCAGCGGTTGATAGGGCAAAGCGGAAACCATATTGCACGTCGGGGAGCAGATTATGTGAGG
>OZ038483.1:34930632-34963132 GCA_964036315.1 Acanthosepion esculentum | reverse complement strand
GTCAAATTCATAAACACCGTTAGTCTTATGTAGGGGGATCGTGTGTTGAAAGATATTATCGATGATTAGATTACGGGTTTTGAATTTTTTTTTAATGATAAATGCAAAATCTTAATGCTTTTATAAACAGGCTTAAAATGTCTATATATCTTTTTATTACAATTTCATGTTTTTACGGTTGTCGTGTATTTGATTTGATTTCTTTATAGCATTGTTATTTCTCTTATTTTGAAATCTCTTTCTGTTGAAAGTATTATTGTGTAAGCGAAGTCGAATTTGATAGTCATCAGCATAATTAGGGAAGCCGTCCCTTTGTAAATGTTTGTTTTATGTTACTTAATTCCTTAAGAAGTAATGATTTAGATAAAGAGATTAATTTATCCCTTTGGGTTGAATTGCTTATAACAGCAAATTTATATCTTTCAGGATATTCACTTTTGTGGTTTAGGAGACATGAACCAGAATTACGGTGAGATAGAGAAATTATTACCTTTATAATTAATCAGTACATCTACAGTGTTAGTGATTCGTTTTCTACGGCTTGTCAAATATTAGTATGTTATATAAAGCCAGATACTATTTTTAGATTGAAATAATTTTGGCGGGTGGGGACAGATAATAATGATACAAGCGTTACTAATTAACCCATAGCTGAGGAGATAAAAGGTAGATTCATACCTTCCCCGTTGGTATTTGCGCATCTCCGATTAACAAGTCCGAGTCATTATCCATTCTATCACACGCACATCATTACAGTTCCGAGTATTCCCGAGCGTTCATCCATCTAGGTAAAGACCAGCTTCGACGTTGATTTCGGTGATCGTACGGAAAACTATTTTTCAATGTGATATGGCCGGACGTACATAAAGAGATTCTTTTAAAATTTTTTTTATTAATATTTAACTATAGCACGCATCTTTCTATGGTTTTATTAAGAGTTTTTCATTTGAGTAAAAATAGCATCAATATACCTTACATATATGGCGGTCTTATTTAATTTAAGAAATAGTTTGTTTTAAAGAGGTGTCATATAAATTTAGACAATAAAGGACCTAACAAGTTTCCCTTAGCAACACCGTCAGTCTGACTAGATATTACCTAGATCAGGCATGGGCAACCTTTTTCAAGCAATGGGCCGGATGACCTATGGATCATCTCAAGGCGTGCCGCACTATTAAAAAGATTCAAGGTATTTTTTCGCAGTAGGTACCTCAGCTTTTTTTTCTTTTAACTCCAGAAGACCATATGCGTAAGTATATACCTTAGAAATGGTAGGAAAGTTTTATTTTTTTAGAAAAGGTTTTATTATAATTAAAAAATCGAAGTCTTGGTATGATATTATCACTGATGACAATGTGATAAACAGATTTTGCTACGTGCGAGTTATTTGTAATTTATTCATTTGAAAATGAAAACATTTCTTCTTTAGAGAAAACATTTCTTCTTTAGAGAAAACATTATTGTGAACATTTCCTGTTTCAAAAGCAAACGATGTTTACACTTACGGTCTTCCTTAGTGAAAATCGCCAATGGTTTAAAACAGTGAAAACGTTAGTTTCCCCGGAAGTTTACAAAATTCAAGCAACATTGTAATTAATCATTGTTTATGTATTTGGTTATCTATGAGAGAGTGTGTGAGTGAACAAGTGAGAACGAAAAAAAATAAAATTTTAAGAAGCATTATTTTCTTATGAAATTAAGCGTGCCATTCAGGAAGACCGAACCGGTCGCATGTGGCCCGCGGGTCGCAATTTGCCCATGACTGACCTAGATCATGTTTAAATGGAATATGTAAACTCAATTATTTTTTAATTGTTTCGTTGATTTTCACGGCTGGTAGAAATGAATATTAATGAATATTTTTTTAAAATAATCGCAATGGTTTCAGTAACAGAGAAATTATAGTAAGCAGGTTTTTAGGTTTTCAACATATAATGATGCTAATATTTCCATTTGTGATATACGAGAGTGAAGAATTTGTAAGAATTCATCAGTAGGGCAGGTCGATTTTGGAACTGTCGTATTCCACTCAATTTAACATTCTGGGTTTCACATGATAAATAATGATAGATAATATTTATTTTTCTAATTCCCTACGGTTTTTGTAAAGAAACGAAATTGAATATTAAGTTAAGGTTCAAAAGCGTTATGGTTCGAAAGCGTTATGGTTCGAAAGCGTTATGGTTCGAGAGCGTTATGGTTCAAAAGCGTTAAGGTTCGAAAGCGTTATGGTTCAAAAGCGTTAAGGTTCGAAAGCGTTATGGTTCAAAAGCGTTATGGTTCAAAAGCGTTAATGGTTCGAAAGCGTTATGGTTCGAAAGCGTTATGGTTCGAAAGCGTTAAGGTTCGAAAGCGTTATGGTTCAAAAGCGTTATGGTTCGAAAGCGTTATGGTTCAAAAGCGTTATGGTTCGAAAGCGTTATGGTTCAAAAGCGTTATGGTTCGAAAGCGTTAAGCTTGGAAATTCATTCTCGTGAATGAAATTCTTATAGCGCATTCTTATAAAATTTATATTTTTCTGAAGCTTCACAAATTTTATGTGGACAAGATGCATGGCACAATCAAATTATTACGAAATCATTGTGCATTCAAATAAGATCTTCATTTACTCCAAAAGAAAATATACTAAACAATTTAGTTATATTACGATGTGCATTGGTGCGATTTTGAATACACATTGCAAATTTATATACACATTATCTATTTTTTGTTTTTATTAATTATGATTTAACAAATGATCTAACAAATATTATTCATTGAATAGTATTTTTATATTTTTTACACATATTTTTTTAAAATAATCGCAATGGTTTCAGTAACAGAGAAATTATAGTAAGCAGGTTTTTAGGTTTTCAACATATAATGATGCTAATATTTCCATTTGTGATATACGAGAGTGAAGAATTTGTAAGAATTCATCAGTAGGGCAGGTCGATTTTGGAACTGTCGTATTCCACTCAATTTAACATTCTGGGTTTCACATGATAAATAATGATAGATAATATTTATTTTTCTAATTCCCTACGGTTTTTGTAAAGAAACGAAATTGAATATTAAGTTAAGGTTCAAAAGCGTTATGGTTCGAAAGCGTTATGGTTCGAAAGCGTTATGGTTCGAGAGCGTTATGGTTCAAAAGCGTTAAGGTTCGAGAGCGTTATGGTTCAAAAGCGTTAAGGTTCGAAAGCGTTATGGTTCAAAAGCGTTAAGGTTCGAAAGCGTTATGGTTCAAAAGCGTTATGGTTCAAAAGCGTTAATGGTTCGAAAGCGTTATGGTTCGAAAGCGTTATGGTTCGAAAGCGTTAAGGTTCGAAAGCGTTATGGTTCAAAAGCGTTATGGTTCGAAAGCGTTATGGTTCAAAAGCGTTATGGTTCGAAAGCGTTATGGTTCAAAAGCGTTATGGTTCGAAAGCGTTAAGCTTGGAAATTCATTCTCGTGAATGAAATTCTTATAGCGCATTCTTATAAAATTTATATTTTTCTGAAGCTTCACAAATTTTATGTGGACAAGATGCATGGCACAATCAAATTATTACGAAATCATTGTGCATTCAAATAAGATCTTCATTTACTCCAAAAGAAAATATACTAAACAATTTAGTTATATTACGATGTGCATTGGTGCGATTTTGAATACACATTGCAAATTTATATACACATTATCTATTTTTTGTTTTTATTAATTATGATTTAACAAATGATCTAACAAATATTATTCATTGAATAGTATTTTTATATTTTTTACACATATTTTTTACTTATCGAATATGGTAAAAATATATATATTTTTTGCTTGTGGTGATTCATAATTAGAATTCTGGTTCGAATATATTTTCCATTCAATGTATCTAATACAAAAGATATTAAATTTATTTGGATTTATTCTTGAAATAGTAAAATTTTGAAATCAGTCTGCGGAAATTAGGCATTGTTGAACATTTTTCAGTCGATCTTTCAAACTAAATGTTCAGAAAATGGTAAAAGCTATGAATCTAATTGTTGGTGGCAGTACTTAGCTTTTACACCGAGTGCAAAGTTGATTTTCTAAATAAATGAAAAATGAACCTTTTATCAGAGGAATTAATACTATATTTGGTAGGAAGATTTGATATGACTAAATTGGTTTTAAAGTTAATTTCTATATGCGCGTGGTAACCTGTAATATGAATAAGGTGGAGTGGGTCACATGGTGTATGGGTTTTAACATATATTCATACCAGCTAACCATCACGTAATGATCATGTGTTTAATATCTACACGTAGACTGACGATGGTGCCATGGACAGCTCATGATGTCTTTTATTCTCAAACCTTTACATGGCCCATCTTGAAAATAAAAAAAAATGTAATAAATTAAATTAGCACATTATTTATGCAAAATACATTAATAATATTTTAATACAAGCAAAAACTGTTAATGATTTTATAAAACTTAAATATAATTAATTTTTAATTTTTTTTATCGAGTTCAACCCTAGCAAGGCAGTAAAGCCACTAAGACACCAGGGTTTACTGGGTGCGGAAAAATTAACAGAAACCTTACTAAGGAGCGAGCACAAAAGAAGAGTAACCAGGAGGACAGTAGACAGCGATTGAATGCATTCAACTTTTTGCAGATTAAAGTTGGCTGGAGAACTTGAAGCCCGAAGGGATTTCTATAAGCGACAAGAGCGAGAAAAGAAACTGTTAGCATAGAACTTTATAACGGTTACATCTAGCCAACTCGACTGTAAATTAATGAGATCTTGACGCCAGTCTAGTACTGCGCTTAAATTTGAAAAGTCGAGGCAGCATAGCGAAAAGCTCATCCGAACAATTAGCATGAAATTTTTTATAGTAAAAGACTTTTGGAAAAGGCACTATCTAAATGAACACACACACACACACACACACACACACACACACACACACACACACACACACACACACACACACACACATATATATATATATATATATATATATATATATATATATATATATTAGCTCCTGAAAAATTAATTTCGGTTGAGCCCTCTGGTTTGAGGTGTGAATTTGTAAACAGTGACTATTTAAGCTAATACTGCACGACTCTTCGACAGAATTGAGTCACTCTCAGTTACTGTGTGTTTATCCGAATCTAAAAATAAACACTCTAAAATTCACCCTCATCCCGTACCGTACGCTGACGGCTTAGTGGGAGAAGTTCGGACTGGCGCAAATTCAGTCGGGTTTCGATCTTAGCTAGAGGTAACCGGACGTCTAGCCACACTGATGAGCTGCGAAACAGTCTGTCTGTGGATGACACAAATATATATATATATATATATATATATCCGTCGGTAAGTAATCCAAGTGTGTCCTAATGATATAAAATATTAAAGCTGATCCACAGAAGAGAGCTCTATATATTTATTATACAGCATACAAATGAAGTACATAAATATGAAACTCAATTGTACTGCATTTATATGGAAACTTCGCTCGTAGAGAGATTTCTATCTTAGAGAAATTCACTGTAGCTTTTCAATAATGAAAATAACGTTTTAGTATTAACAAACTCCACTGATTTTTTTCTAAAAGAGCAATTTCTCAAGGAGCGAAACGGCCATATAAATGTGGTACAATTGAGTTTCATTTTTATGTAATTTATATATACATATATATATATATATATATATATATATATATATATATATATATATATATATATATATATATATATATATATATATATATATATATATGCCTCTATTGCATACTACACGTCATCCGTTGTCAAATCTTTATTTTCGACTGTACCATCTACTCTTCTGGTACTATCTCTTGTCTTTTAATTCTCTCTCATGTAGCTTTTCTTCTCTTTATCATTTTACTTTTACTCAAACATAAAACTGAAAAGCAATGGCAAAAAATCGTAATGCTTAACAAGTTTTTTGTCATTAAGCAATGTGTGGAGCTGTTCAAACCTCGATCTTTAAACATAATTTCGTCGTTCTGTTGTTCAGCAGAACCAGACTACACGATTTAAAAATATCTGGCATGATGCTGATTTTATTTTAATATGAGGTTCAGTGCTCTTACGTTCTTAATTAAAGTCTTCTTTATGGTGTCTATTTTTATGGTGTTATCAAAGACTAGCATGAGTACCAATTTTCCAGTGTTGAAAGACTAGACGAGAAAATCCAGAAATTAACTAAAGCTTCGGTCGCTTTAACGATTGCATATTGACACTAAATTCTTCTAGTAGGAAAAGTAATATGAAATGGTAATCACAGTAATCACTAGTATTTTTAACCGTTTAACCCCAAAGAAGGAGATAAAACCCCTATGAAGCAAGGAGTTGCTGATGTTTAAAGAAACTTTAGTGAGGAGAAAAGACAATAAATAAGAGAGAATATGATGATTGACGCCACATTTAAATTTCTGAAGGTCATAGTTGATAGGAAAGCGAGAAGCTAGAATAGAGTTCCACAGGTATGATAGACGAGTGAATAAATTATTTCAATAAAACTTACGGTTTCATCTAGCCATACACTTGTCTTTATCCTTTGTCTTCCAGTTTTCTATTTCATTTCATCCATTTCTAATATATTTTTTACTGGAAAGAAAAAAAAAACAACTGATGATTAAATTAACGGGCATTTCAGAAAAAGGGGTGATTAAATAAACGGGTAGTTGAGAATAAAATACGAATGATTAATCAATTAGATGATTGTTTTTTCTTTTTCTTTTTTAACAAATTTCAACTCCTAATCACAAGAGTGTACTTTAAAAAAATCACGAACAAAATGATTGGTCAGAAATTAATGCAGCCGTTATTGGCAGGCGAAATAGAGAATTTTATGTATAAGAAGTAAAAACATTATTATTGTTGATAGATTTTCTTTTTCGACTTTCTCGAAATCGAAGACGAAAAAAATCTACTTTGCAGATGAATTCAGGCTTTAAAATTGGGCGTGAAAATTTAGTTCTGCCCTACATCCAGTGAGAATTGAAATCATCCCCTTCATTAGACAATCATCAACCGATTGCATTTATTGAAAAGTAGACCGGGCCATCGAAAATCGACAAACTCAGATTTAAAAAAAAAAAATTATTTATTTATTTATTTTTTGTTTGCAAAATTGATTCATTAGGTGTAAAGCACTTTTTCCACTACTTTATCTTATAGTTTATGCGTTCTGAAAGGTTAAAGGTTATGGAAGAAAAAATTGAGTTTGCAACACGAGGACAAACTTTATCGATTTCTTGTTTAAATTCAGGAAAACAATGTCCGCCTTGAGAAAATTTGGATTTGCCTCCCCTTCCCCCTCAAAATTGTATTTATAATTTTTCTCGGACCATTTTTGTTGTGTAAGGTCTTTTACATTTTTTCTATTTGTTAAATTTTCTTTCCTTCAATATGACATAGCGTCATTATTTTCACCAAAATTTTCTACGTATTACGATTTTTCCTGTTGCTTTTGAATTTTTTTTGGTTTTAGAAAGATAAAGAAAACCTTAAGTAGACACGATAAAATGAAAAGGAGAAGAAAATGGAACCATTATCATGGGAGAGAAAAACGGTTTCGGCATTAAAGAAGGAAATAGATGTTGATAATAAAGAAGAAGAGAATGGAGAATTAAAGACGAGAGAGAGAGAGAGAGAGAGAGGGAGAGTACCAGAAGACTAGATAATACGGGCAAAATAGGAGATGAGAACGGGTGACGACTTGCAGTTGTAGTATGTAATAAAGGCGTAGATCATACATATATATTCCATTTGTTTCATTTTTTATAGACTTTGTCGGGATTATATATCCTATTTTAAACACAAATTCACAAACACACATATACATATACATACATATATATATATATATATGATGAAAAGATAGTTTTCAGTTATACTATATTCATGGGTAACAGTGCGCAATATTAAGGATAGAGCGTAAATATTCTCGATATAAGACATTCTCTTTTTTTGTGTTAGTAATCCGAATGTCTTTCTTGAACTGCTCAAGTTCAAGAAAAAAAAAGAGAATTTCTCATATCGAGAATATTTAACATCGAAAAACATAAAGGAGAAAAAAATTAATTATTTTTAATATGTGGAAATCTCCACCTTTTACCTGATGACGGTCGCAAGACCGGAAACACGTGTAGCAAAATTATGGAAAATAAAGCAAAATTATGGAAATAAAGCAAAATATATTTTTTTTAAAAATCCACATTACAACCAAAAACGATTGCGGTAACTCTCTTCTTTTTAATATACACACTTTTCTCTCGTTGGAACCACTATAACCTCTTCCTTATATATATATATTTTGAACAATGAAAATTATTAAAAAAATTAAAATCTTCAGACACACTGGATTGTAGATTAATATTCTTTAGTTTTTATTATTGTTATTATTTCATTTAGATTCCTCGACTAGTTTCGGCCAACAGGGCCATCATCAGGAGAAAAATATTTCTGCTTGCTGGTAACAGTGAACTACAGAAATGAATGTCTTGATGTAGAAAATGAACTTTTGAGGGTAATATATATATATATATATATATATATATATATATATATATATATATATATATATTACTCTCCAAAAGTTTAAGATCACCAAACATATAAAAATAAAAAAGCTTCTATAGAAAGGAAATAATATTTATTACATAAATAATTACATTCATTATTCAACATATTACTAATATTAATATTAATTAATATTAATGTACCTAGTTTTAAGTATAGCTAAAATAACTTATGTGATTTCAGGCATTACTGTAAATCAGTTGGCAAATGTTTTCCGTGAACTGCAAAATCGTATTACCCTTTGTATTGCTAATGATGGAGGACATGTGAAAACTTAAATAAAATTTCAATAAAACCTTAAAAAATATAGATTTACTTCCTTCTAATCCTTTTTACAAATTATTTCTATCGCAAATACAAATAAAGTTATAAACTTTTTAAAGTGCACACGAACCTTATGGACACCCTGTATTTCTGAATAAGTAAAAAAATTAATAATAATAATAATAATAATAATAATAATAATAATAATAATAATGATAATAATAATAATAATAATAATCAGAAGAAGAAGAAGAAGAAGATGAAGAAGAAGAAAAAGGAGAAGAAAAAAGAAGAATTCGGAGTAATGTAAAGAGTATATACCGATGGATGAATAAATAAAAAATATATAAAAGAGAAAACTGGAAGACGAGGAATTAGGAATAATTTATAGCAGTTATGAAAATAATTCGAGGAAGATGTATTTAAAAAATGTTGTGGGTGTTTATGTGAGAGATGGTGAAGGAAAATGCATGAAGGAATAAAAGTAAGAAGAAGCAAAGAAAAGAAAGAAGGAATGAAAAAAAAAACGGAGAACGGGCAGAAAAAGAAGGCGGGGCGAAATAGAAGGTTAGAAAAAACAAAAAACATATGAAAATCAAGAAAGAAGAAAAGATGAAATAGTAAAGGCTGAAAAAGAGGAAAGAGGAAGAAAGAAAAGCGAAAAGGAAACAGCAGAAAGTCAAGAAGGAGGAAGAAAGAAAAAACGAAGAGGAAACAGAAGATGAGGAAAGAGGAAGAAAGAAAAACGAAGAGGAAACAGAAGAAAATGAGGAAAGAGGAAGAAAGAAAAACGAAGGGGAAACAGAAGAAAATGAGGAAAGAGGAAGAAAGAAAAGCGAAGGGGAAACAGAAGAAAATGAGGAAAGAGGAAGAAAGAAAAGCGAAGAGGAAACAGAAGAAAATGAGGAATGAGGAAGAAAGAAAAACGAAGGGGAATCAGAAGAAAATGAGGAAAGAGGAAGAAAGAAAAGTGAAGGGGAAACAGAAGAAAATGAGGAATGAGGAAGAAAGAAAAACGAAGGGGAAACAGAAGAAAATGAGGAAAGAGGAAGAAAGAAAAGCGAAGGGGAAACAGAAGAAAATGAGGAAAGAGGAAGAAAGAAAAACGAAGGGGAAACAAGAAAATGAGGAAAGAGGAAGAAAGAAAAGTGAAGGGGAAACAGAAGAAAATGAGGAAAGAGGAAGAAAGAAAAACGAAGGGGAAACAGAAGAAAATGAGGAAAGAGGAAGAAAGAAAAACGAAGGGGAAACAGAAGAAAATGAGGAATGAGGAAGAAAGAAAAACGAAGGGGAAACAGAAGAAAATGAGGAATGAGGAAGAAAGAAAAACGAAGGGGAAACAAGAAAATGAGGAAAGAGGAAGAAAGAAAAGTGAAGGGGAAACAGAAGAAAATGAGGAAAGAGGAAGAAAGAAAAACGAAGGGGAAACAGAAGAAAATGAGGAAAGAGGAAGAAAGAAAAACGAAGGGGAAACAGAAGAAAATGAGGAATGAGGAAGAAAGAAAAACGAAGGGGAAACAAGAAAATGAGGAAAGAGGAAGAAAGAAAAACGAAGGGGAAACAAGAAAATGAGGAAAGAGGAAGAAAGAAAAGTGAAGGGGAAACAGAAGAAAATGAGGAAAGAGGAAGAAAGAAAAACGAAGGGGAAACAGAAGAAAATGAGGAATGAGGAAGAAAGAAAAACGAAGGGGAAACAAGAAAATGAGGAATGAGGAAGAAAGAAAAACGAAGGGGAAACAAGAAAATGAGGAAAGAGGAAGAAAGAAAAACGAAGGGGAAACAGAAGAAAATGAGGAAAGAGGAAGAAAGAAAAACGAAGGGGAAACAGAAGAAAATGAGGAATGAGGAAGAAAGAAAAACGAAGGGGAAACAAGAAAATGAGGAAAGAGGAAGAAAGAAAAACGAAGGGGAAACAAGAAAATGAGGAAAGAGGAAGAAAGAAAAGTGAAGGGGAAACAGAAGAAAATGAGGAATGAGGAAGAAAGAAAAACGAAGGGGAAACAGAAGAAAATGAGGAAAGAGGAAGAAAGAAAAGCGAAGGGGAAACAGAAGAAAATGAGGAAAGAGGAAGAAAGAAAAACGAAGGGGAAACAAGAAAATGAGGAAAGAGGAAGAAAGAAAAGTGAAGGGGAAACAGAAGAAAATGAGGAAAGAGGAAGAAAGAAAAACGAAGGGGAAACAGAAGAAAATGAGGAAAGAGGAAGAAAGAAAAACGAAGGGGAAACAGAAGAAAATGAGGAATGAGGAAGAAAGAAAAACGAAGGGGAAACAGAAGAAAATGAGGAATGAGGAAGAAAGAAAAACGAAGGGGAAACAAGAAAATGAGGAAAGAGGATGAAAGAAAAACGAAGAGGAAACAGAAGAAAATGAGTAATGAGGAAGAAAGAAAAACGAAGGGGAAACAGAAGAAAATGAGGAATGAGGAAGAAAGAAAAGCGAAGGGGAAACAGAAGAAAATGAGGAAAGAGGAAGAAAGAAAAGCGAAGAGGAAACAGAAGAAAATGAGGAAAGAGGAAGAAAGAAAAGCGAAGGGGAAACAGAAGAAAATGAGGAAAGAGGAAGAAAGAAAAGCAAAGAGGAAACAGAAGAAAATGAGGAAAGAGGAAGAAAGAAAAACGAAGGGGAAACAGAAGAAAATGAGGAAAGAGGAAGAAAGAAAAGCGAAGAGGAAACAGAAGAAAATGAGGAAAGAGGAAGAAAGAAAAGCGAAGAGGAAACAGAAGAAAATGAGGAAAGAGGAAGAAAGAAAAACGAAGGGGAAACAGAAGAAAATGAGGAAAGAGGAAGAAAGAAAAACGAAGGGGAAACAGAAGAAAATGAGGAAAGAGGAAGAAAGAAAAGCGAAGAGGAAACAGAAGAAAATGAGGAAAGAGGAAGAAAGAAAAGCGAAGAGGAAACAGAAGAAAATGAGGAAAGAGGAAGAAAGAAAAACGAAGGGGAAACAGAAGAAAATGAGGAAAGAGGAAGAAAGAAAAGCGAAGGGGAAACAGAAGAAAATGAGGAAAGAGGAAGAAAGAAAAGTGAGGGGAAACAGAAGAAAATGAGGAAAGAGGAAGAAAGAAAAGCGAAGAGGAAACAAAAGAAAATGAGGAAAGAGGAAGAAAGAAAAACGAATAGGAAACAGAAGAAAATGAGGAAAGAGGAAGAAAGAAAAACGAATAGGAAACAGAAGAAAATGAGGAATGAGGAAGAAAGAAAAACGAAGAGGAAACAGAAGATGAGGAAAGAGGAAGAAAGAAAAGCGAAGGGGAAACAGAAGAAAATGAGGAAAGAGGAAGAAAGAAAAGCGAAGAGGAAACAGAAGAAAATGAGGAAAGAGGAAGAAAGAAAAACGAAGGGGAAACAGAAGAAAATGAGGAAAGAGGAAGAAAGAAAAGCGAAGGGGAAACAGAAGAAAATGAGGAAAGAGGAAGAAAGAAAAGCGAAGGGGAAACAGAAGAAAATGAGGAAAGAGGAAGAAAGAAAAACGAAGGGGAAACAGAAGAAAATGAGGAAAGAGGAAGAAAGAAAAGCGAAGGGGAAACAGAAGAAAATGAGGAAAGAGGAAGAAAGAAAAGCGAAGGGGAAACAGAAGAAAATGAGGAAAGAGGAAGAAAGAAAAACGAAGGGGAAACAGAAGAAAATGAGGAAAGAGGAAGAAAGAAAAACGAAGAGGAAACAGAAGAAAATGAGGAAAGAGGAAGAAAGAAAAGCGAAGGGGAAACAGAAGAAAATGAGGAAAGAGGAAGAAAGAAAAGCGAAGAGGAAACAGAAGAAAATGAGGAAAGAGGAAGAAAGAAAAACGAAGGGGAAACAGAAGAAAATGAGGAAAGAGGAAGAAAGAAAAGCGAAGGGGAAACAGAAGAAAATGAGGAAAGAGGATGAAAGAAAAACGAAGGGGAAACAGAAGAAAATGAGGAAAGAGGAAGAAAGAAAAACGAAGAGGAAACAGAAGAAAATGAGGAAAGAGGAAGAAAGAAAAGCGAAGGGGAAACAGAAGAAAATGAGGAAAGAGGAAGAAAGAAAAGCGAAGAGGAAACAGAAGAAAATGAGGAAAGAGGAAGAAAGAAAAGCGAAGGGGAAACAGAAGAAAATGAGGAAAGAGGAAGAAAGAAAAACGAATAGGAAACAGAAGAAAATGAGGAAAGAGGAAGAAAGAAAAGCGAAGGGGAAACAGAAGAAAATGAGGAAAGAGGAAGAAAGAAAAACGAAGGGGAAACAGAAGAAAATGAGGAAAGAGGAAGAAAGAAAAACGAAGAGGAAACAGAAGAAAATGAGGAAAGAGGAAGAAAGAAAAGCGAAGGGGAAACAGAAGAAAATGAGGAAAGAGGAAGAAAGAAAAGCGAAGGGGAAACAGAAGAAAATGAGGAAAGAGGAAGAAAGAAAAGCGAAGGGGAAACAGAAGAAAATGAGGAAAGAGGAAGAAAGAAAAGCGAAGGGGAAACAGAAGAAAATGAGGAAAGAGGAAGAAAGAAAAGCGAAGGGGAAACAGAAGAAAATGAGGAAAGAGGAAGAAAGAAAAGCGAAGGGGAAACAGAAGAAAATGAGGAAAGAGGAAGAAAGAAAAGCGAAGAGGAAACAGAAGAAAATGAGGAAAGAGGAAGAAAGAAAAGCGAAGGGGAAACAGAAGAAAATGAGGAAAGAGGAAGAAAGAAAAACGAATAGGAAACAGAAGAAAATGAGGAAAGAGGAAGAAAGAAAAGCGAAGGGGAAACAGAAGAAAATGAGGAAAGAGGAAGAAAGAAAAACGAAGGGGAAACAGAAGAAAATGAGGAAAGAGGAAGAAAGAAAAACGAAGAGGAAACAGAAGAAAATGAGGAAAGAGGAAGAAAGAAAAGCGAAGGGGAAACAGAAGAAAATGAGGAAAGAGGAAGAAAGAAAAACGAAGGGGAAACAGAAGAAAATGAGGAAAGAGGAAGAAAGAAAAACGAAGAGGAAACAGAAGAAAATGAGGAAAGAGGAAGAAAGAAAAGCGAAGGGGAAACAGAAGAAAATGAGGAAAGAGGAAGAAAGAAAAGCGAAGGGGAAACAGAAGAAAATGAGGAAAGAGGAAGAAAGAAAAGCGAAGGGGAAACAGAAGAAAATGAGGAAAGAGGAAGAAAGAAAAGCGAAGGGGAAACAGAAGAAAATGAGGAAAGAGGAAGAAAGAAAAGCGAAGGGGAAACAGAAGAAAATGAGGAAAGAGGAAGAAAGAAAAGCGAAGGGGAAACAGAAGAAAATGAGGAAAGAGGAAGAAAGAAAAGCGAAGAGGAAACAGAAGAAAATGAGGAAAGAGGAAGAAAGAAAAGCGAAGGGGAAACAGAAGAAAATGAGGAAAGAGGAAGAAAGAAAAACGAATAGGAAACAGAAGAAAATGAGGAAAGAGGAAGAAAGAAAAGCGAAGGGGAAACAGAAGAAAATGAGGAAAGAGGAAGAAAGAAAAGCGAAGGGGAAACAGAAGAAAATGAGGAAAGAGGAAGAAAGAAAAGCGAAGGGGAAACAGAAGAAAATGAGGAAAGAGGAAGAAAGAAAAGCGAAGGGGAAACAGAAGAAAATGAGGAAAGAGGAAGAAAGAAAAGCGAAGGGGAAACAGAAGAAAATGAGGAAAGAGGAAGAAAGAAAAGCGAAGGGGAAACAGAAGAAAATGAGGAAAGAGGAAGAAAGAAAAGCGAAGAGGAAACAGAAGAAAATGAGGAAAGAGGAAGAAAGAAAAGCGAAGGGGAAACAGAAGAAAATGAGGAAAGAGGAAGAAAGAAAAACGAATAGGAAACAGAAGAAAATGAGGAAAGAGGAAGAAAGAAAAGCGAAGGGGAAACAGAAGAAAATGAGGAAAGAGGAAGAAAGAAAAACGAAGGGGAAACAGAAGAAAATGAGGAAAGAGGAAGAAAGAAAAACGAAGAGGAAACAGAAGAAAATGAGGAAAGAGGAAGAAAGAAAAGCGAAGGGGAAACAGAAGAAAATGAGGAAAGAGGAAGAAAGAAAAACGAAGGGGAAACAGAAGAAAATGAGGAAAGAGGAAGAAAGAAAAACGAAGAGGAAACAGAAGAAAATGAGGAAAGAGGAAGAAAGAAAAGCGAAGGGGAAACAGAAGAAAATGAGGAAAGAGGAAGAAAGAAAAGCGAAGGGGAAACAGAAGAAAATGAGGAAAGAGGAAGAAAGAAAAGCGAAGGGGAAACAGAAGAAAATGAGGAAAGAGGAAGAAAGAAAAGCGAAGGGGAAACAGAAGAAAATGAGGAAAGAGGAAGAAAGAAAAGCGAAGGGGAAACAGAAGAAAATGAGGAAAGAGGAAGAAAGAAAAGCGAAGGGGAAACAGAAGAAAATGAGGAAAGAGGAAGAAAGAAAAGCGAAGAGGAAACAGAAGAAAATGAGGAAAGAGGAAGAAAGAAAAGCGAAGGGGAAACAGAAGAAAATGAGGAAAGAGGAAGAAAGAAAAACGAATAGGAAACAGAAGAAAATGAGGAAAGAGGAAGAAAGAAAAGCGAAGGGGAAACAGAAGAAAATGAGGAAAGAGGAAGAAAGAAAAACGAAGGGGAAACAGAAGAAAATGAGGAAAGAGGAAGAAAGAAAAGCGAAGGGGAAACAGAAGAAAATGAGGAAAGAGGAAGAAAGAAAAGCGAAGGGGAAACAGAAGAAAATGAGGAAAGAGGAAGAAAGAAAAACGAAGAGGAAACAGAAGAAAATGAGGAAAGAGGAAGAAAGAAAAGCGAAGGGGAAACAGAAGAAAATGAGGAAAGAGGAAGAAAGAAAAACGAATAGGAAACAGAAGAAAATGAGGAAAGAGGAAGAAAGAAAAGCGAAGGGGAAACAGAAGAAAATGAGGAAAGAGGAAGAAAGAAAAACGAATAGGAAACAGAAGAAAATGAGGAAAGAGGAAGAAAGAAAAGCGAAGGGGAAACAGAAGAAAATGAGGAAAGAGGAAGAAAGAAAAACGAAGAGGAAACAGAAGAAAATGAGGAAAGAGGAAGAAAGAAAAGCGAAGGGGAAACAGAAGAAAATGAGGAAAGAGGAAGAAAGAAAAGCGAAGAGGAAACAGAAGAAAATGAGGAAAGAGGAAGAAAGAAAAGCGAAGGGGAAACAGAAGAAAATGAGGAAAGAGGAAGAAAGAAAAACGAATAGGAAACAGAAGAAAATGAGGAAAGAGGAAGAAAGAAAAGCGAAGGGGAAACAGAAGAAAATGAGGAAAGAGGAAGAAAGAAAAACGAAGGGGAAACAGAAGAAAATGAGGAAAGAGGAAGAAAGAAAAGCGAAGGGGAAACAGAAGAAAATGAGGAAAGAGGAAGAAAGAAAAGCGAAGGGGAAACAGAAGAAAATGAGGAAAGAGGAAGAAAGAAAAACGAAGAGGAAACAGAAGAAAATGAGGAAAGAGGAAGAAAGAAAAGCGAAGGGGAAACAGAAGAAAATGAGGAAAGAGGAAGAAAGAAAAACGAATAGGAAACAGAAGAAAATGAGGAAAGAGGAAGAAAGAAAAGCGAAGGGGAAACAGAAGAAAATGAGGAAAGAGGAAGAAAGAAAAACGAAGAGGAAACAGAAGAAAATGAGGAAAGAGGAAGAAAGAAAAGCGAAGGGGAAACAGAAGAAAATGAGGAAAGAGGAAGAAAGAAAAACGAATAGGAAACAGAAGAAAATGAGGAAAGAGGAAGAAAGAAAAACGAAGGGGAAACAGAAGAAAATGAGGAAAGAGGAAGAAAGAAAAGCGAAGGGGAAACAGAAGAAAATGAGGAAAGAGGAAGAAAGAAAAGCGAAGGGGAAACAGAAGAAAATGAGGAAAGAGGAAGAAAGAAAAGCGAAGGGGAAACAGAAGAAAATGAGGAAAGAGGAAGAAAGAAAAACGAAGAGGAAACAGAAGAAAATGAGGAAAGAGGAAGAAAGAAAAGCGAAGGGGAAACAGAAGAAAATGAGGAAAGAGGAAGAAAGAAAAACGAATAGGAAACAGAAGAAAATGAGGAAAGAGGAAGAAAGAAAAGCGAAGGGGAAACAGAAGAAAATGAGGAAAGAGGAAGAAAGAAAAACGAAGGGGAAACAGAAGAAAATGAGGAAAGAGGAAGAAAGAAAAACGAAGAGGAAACAGAAGAAAATGAGGAAAGAGGAAGAAAGAAAAGCGAAGGGGAAACAGAAGAAAATGAGGAAAGAGGAAGAAAGAAAAGCGAAGAGGAAACAGAAGAAAATGAGGAAAGAGGAAGAAAGAAAAACGAAGGGGAAACAGAAGAAAATGAGGAAAGAGGAAGAAAGAAAAGCGAAGGGGAAACAGAAGAAAATGAGGAAAGAGGATGAAAGAAAAACGAAGGGGAAACAGAAGAAAATGAGGAAAGAGGAAGAAAGAAAAACGAAGAGGAAACAGAAGAAAATGAGGAAAGAGGAAGAAAGAAAAGCGAAGCGGAAACAGAAGAAAATGAGGAAAGAGGAAGAAAGAAAAGCGAAGAGGAAACAGAAGAAAATGAGGAAAGAGGAAGAAAGAAAAGCGAAGGGGAAACAGAAGAAAATGAGGAAAGAGGAAGAAAGAAAAACGAATAGGAAACAGAAGAAAATGAGGAAAGAGGAAGAAAGAAAAGCGAAGGGGAAACAGAAGAAAATGAGGAAAGAGGAAGAAAGAAAAGCGAAGAGGAAACAGAAGAAAATGAGGAAAGAGGAAGAAAGAAAAACGAAGAGGAAACAGAAGAAAATGAGGAAAGAGGAAGAAAGAAAAACGAATAGGAAACAGAAGAAAATGAGGAAAGAGGAAGAAAGAAAAGCGAAGGGGAAACAGAAGAAAATGAGGAAAGAGGAAGAAAGAAAAGCGAAGAGGAAACAGAAGAAAATGAGGAAAGAGGAAGAAAGAAAAACGAAGGGGAAACAGAAGAAAATGAGGAAAGAGGAAGAAAGAAAAACGAAGGGGAAACAGAAGAAAATGAGGAAAGAAGAAGAAAGAAAGGCGAAGTGGAAACTGAAGAAAATGAGGAAGGATGAAGAAAGAAAAGCGAAGGGGAAATAGAAGAAAATGAAGAAAGAAGAACTGGAAAAAAGAATATAAATATGTTAGATCTTTAAATAAATAAATATTATTATTATAAATAATGTGTGTGGTAGAGTAACAGTTATCACAGCAGAAAGTAGTATCAGCAAGTCAAGTTTAAACTCTTCCCGATTCTTTTTAGTTCGCATTCTTGTTTCATACATACATATCCCTACCAGCTATGGATTAAATAACATGGCAAAATGATATCTCTATCGTTCAATAGCAGCAGGTCCAAGAGAAAGAAAACTCTGAACGCACACCAATTTAGGCGTATTGCTGTCAATAGCTAAGTGGACACCCTTTCACTATCAGCCTTTAATCTTTCTTGCTGGCTACGTCTCCATTGCGAGAAACTCCCGCGGCTCTATCGCAAAGGGTTATAGCATGTCGGGCTTTTATTATGAATAAACTACACAGAATCAGCTCCTAGAAATTTGAACCAGGATACACCAGGGTTCATGACCATGCATTAAGCCTTACTCACAAAAGACGACGTTAATAGATTTTATACATAATGCAGAAACAGGTCAGAATTAAAACACCCAAAGAGCATTACGGAAATCACCCAGAATACTTATTACTGTTACATGTAATTGAGTTTCAAAATCTAAGAGGATATTTTTCACAAATTTCGAACAGCCTCTGGCTTGGATCTTTCTATAAATAAAGGAAAAATGAAATCCAACATATATAGACAGCTCTTATGGAATCGCCGTTCCAACACAGTTATATGAGTGAAGCGAAGGAGAATTCAATTAACGACGCGTTTCACCGGAGAGCATATGTTCTCTTTGACTTCCTCAGGTTAAAATGAAAGAAAGATAAATCTATGTGCGAGGAAAATACTTTGGCATATCTGAGGATAAGAATCATAAATCAAATTAATTACCTTAGTTTATCATCTACTAATGTCAAGACTTAGAGGTGTCTGTCCGCCTGTGTGCTTGTTTGTTTTATCTATATCTGTATCAAGGATTTTTCACACACACACACACACACACACACACACACACACACGCACGCACACACGCACGCACGCACGCACGCACGCACGCACACACATTAAAACTGCTTTCTATTAACCACCACAAGGATCCATCCCTGCATCCCATTAGAATGTCTGATGACCAACTTCTTGAGAGCTCCTCTCTGCGGCTGCTCGGTCTCACGCTGTCCGCTGATCTGAGATGGAACAAATACATCGAGTCAATTGCATCATCCACCGCAAGGAAAGTTGGCTCCCTGTGCCGAGCTAGGAATTTTTTCTCCCCGGAATCTATCCTCCAAATCTATAAATCGACCATTCGCCCTTGCATGGAGTATTGCTGCCATATATGGTCTGGAGCCCCTACTGTTTGCCTCAGGGTTCTTGATAAGATCCAGAGACGGATATGCAATGTAATTGGCCCCGATCTGTCATCTCGTCTGCAGTCTCTCTCTCACAGACGCGACGTTGCCTCGCTCTGTCTTTTTTACAAATACTTTCACGGTAATCGCTCCGAGGCCTCATGAATTTAAACGTCCTACGAGGCTGGCATCCCGTTCGCACCCCTTCACCGTTGAAACTGTTAGATGTAGACGTCTCTTCTACTCCAATAGCTTCATGTCTCGCACATCTCGCCTGTGGAACTCCCTTCCTTATTCCTGTTTCCCTGACAAATACAATCTCCAACTATTTAAGTGTAACGTCAATCGACATCTCCAGCTGCCTTGATCTATCCACTTCCCTTCTCCACATCCTTTCACCTTTCATTCCTATCTGCTCTCGCTCCAAATCTTCTGTAACCCCCTAGCCTTGATCGATCCACTATCTTTCTCCACATCATCTCCTTTGCCACTCCTATCTGCTCTTCCTCCAAACCTTCTGTAACCCCCTGCGTACTAGTGGCTTCCAGCCTTGCTTGGAGTGATATGCTTAAAACAAAATATATATATGTACACTTACACATAGGTATACGTACATACATACCTACCAAAGCATATGTTAGAGCATTTTTTGCATACATGTACACATTGTTATTTTTTTTAAATAAGTATATCAATGCTTTGATAAGTAGAGACTGTTTAATCAAACACTTGCCTCAGCTTGGCTGTTATAGTCATAATGCTGTATGCTTCGGCCCTCTTCACGTTTCTATCAGACTTAGTACACTTCTACAAAATTAGTACCGAAATTGTTATGCAGTCAATTAGGTTAAAAATCAACTGTCCATCTGAGAAAATCAGTCAGCGAAAAGGAGAGACAAAATCAATTTACTGAAGATGCGTGTCAGATAATGATGCCCTGGATTCAGAGGCTGGAGGAAAATGAAATAGGGCAGTTATGAAAGATTTGAGGACATAGGAAAGGAAAGGAATAAAAAGTAGGTAATAAAAAAGTGTTATAATAATAATAATAATAATAATAATAATAATAATAATAAGAAGAAGAAGAAGAAGAAGAAGAAGAAGAAGAAGTTGACCCCATATAAAACTCGAGATGGTAGAGTGAACCAATATCTGCACTGTAAAATTTGTAACTTTTACGGGAAGGAAACTGCAAGAAAAACTGGTATGAACACCACCCAGACCCGGTTACACACATAGGATATGTAACAATTTTATGGGATTTCACAATACACGCAGACAGAAAAATCAAAGCTAATCGCACAGACATTGTTATTACAGACCACAAACAAAAAAGTGCCTCCTTATTGATATGGCAGTCATTGCAGACTGCAACGTATATTTGAAGATATTCGAAAAACTGTCAAATTACAAGGACCCTGAAATCGAAATCTCAAAAATGTGGCACATGGGAACATCAATAATCTCTGTTGTAGTTGGAGCCCTAGGATTGTTTGGAAAAACATTCCAGTAGTCTAATTGAAGGGATTCCTGGAAGCCCATGCCTCAAAGAAATACAACGAATTATTCTCAAGAGTACAGCCCACACTTTGCGAAGGGCTTTATCTATATAAAATATATATTTTTTGTCAGTGGAAAGTGTTATGATGTAATTTCTCACCTTAGATCTCAGGTCGGTACCGGGAAAGAAATGTGTACACGCCAGAAATCAAAGGAAATAATAATAATAATAATAATAATAATAATAATAATAATAATAATAATAATAATAATAATAATAATAATGAGAGAATATAACAGAGGCATAAATTTTATTAACACGATTTCTGTCATTCACATTTTATATCTCATTCATCATTACCAACCCGCAACTATGATTGACTGTCGAGCCTTTTGAATGAAATTTTAAAAAAATAAAATAAAGAAAAATATAATTTTAAATCATTGATCGTGTGGATGCTGAAATATTCTTTTACTGATCAAGAAAAGATTCTAATATAAATTCTGTTGTTTGTTCATCTAGTCAGATTTTGGGAATTAGTCTGGGACAAGAACATTTCAGCAATCGGTGGAAACCTTATAAAGGAACAACAACAACAACAACAACAACAACAACAACAATAATAATAATAATAATAATAATAATAATAATAATAATAATAATAATAATACCTAGACATTTGAGAACACCCTATATCGGAAAGTATTTGAACGGACTGCGTTAATCTGATCTGAAAGTATTTCTACCTGGACCTCGACCTCAAGTTTATGCGCTTCTCTATCAAAACAAATTTCCATATCGCGCATGCTTGTGAGGCATATACCCTGTATACCCTTATCAAACTGCATATCATGATGGATACAATTTAAATTGTATATTTGTACTCCATTTTGATGTCTGGCTGCTCTTTTAATAATAATAATAATAATAATAATAATAATAATAATAATAATAATGTTACGCTGGGTATCATAATGGGCATATTTTGCTTCGTATATTTGTATCCCAGTGACAATTTGTTACGGTCACGCTAACACAACAACAACAACTACTACTACTACTACTTCTAATACTACTACTACTACTAATAATAATAATAAGAAGAAGAAGAAGAGGTAGGAGTGTAAGGAAAAGAATTAAGAGAAAATCAAGGAGAATGTACGAGAAGATTAAAACAAAATAATATAGCGAGTGGTGGTTGAAATTTTCTAGGGCCGACCAAGAAGAGATTCCAAAATAAATTCTCATGTTTAGTCATTTGACCGGAGTTTAGAAAGTAGGCCTGATGGTATACTATTCAGTATGCTCTTGTGTAGCTTATAAAGGTGAAGAAAAAGATGAAGAAGAATTAAGAGAAAAAGAATAGTAATGTAGTAGAAGCCTATATAAATATTATAACGAGGGGTATAGGTATATTTCTGGTCCAAAACGAAATGGTTTTTCAGAGTAAATTATTTTGTTAGCACGCATTCGTACAATTAATTAAAAGAAGAAGAAGAAGAAGAAGAAGAAGAAGAAGAAGAAGAAGAAGAAGAAGAAGAAGAAGAAGAAGAAGAAGAAGGATACGATGATGGTGATGATGGTAATAATTTAAAAGAAAAAGAGAGTAAATTAAAAAATTGAATAATTATTATGATAAGAATGGTGAAATGAGATTTAAAAATAAACTCTGATGTTTGGTTCTTTTACAAGACTTGAAAGTTGATGTGGCTGTACATTTCTCATCACCCACTTAATAATAATAATAATAATAATAATAATAATAATAATGAGAAGAAGAAGAAGAAGAAGAAGAAGAAGAAGAAGAAGAAGAAGAAGAAGAGGAAAGCTAAAAAGAAGAAAGAAACAAAAAACATACCAAAGAGAACGAAAAAAATAAGACAAGGAAGAATAACAAGGAAAAGATGTAAAGGAAGCCGGCATAGAAGAAGAACAGAAGAAAAGGAAGCAGAAAAAGAAAATAATAATAAAGCAAACGAAGAAGAAGAGGAAGAGGAGGAAGAGGAAGGAGGAGGGGGAGGAGTGTGAGGAAGAGGAGGAGGAGGAGGAGGAGGAGGAAACAGTAAACGGCAAAGAAGACGAGAAACAAATCCGAAAAAAAGCAAGATGTGGAAGCAGGATTGACCAAAAACGAGAAAAATGAGTTTTTATTTTTTAGCAAATATACATCTGAGGCGAAAAGACTAACTCCGGCAATGGATTATTAAAACACATGCAGAAGTTCATAGTTGTGCACAGATTAGAAAACTTATATAAATTTCGCAAAAACACATGCTGCAAAAGTACAAAACGCACAGTCATAAACACGCATACATATGCAAAACACAAAACAAAGAACAAACTACAAAAAAAACCCCAAAAAAAACGCACGCATACATACACATACATAGGAAATACACAACCAGTGCAAATGTACACGGCATCCCATACTATGACGTCACAGATGAATATTCAAAAAGTGCACACAACCAAGACATGCATCCTCAACTACCCCCCCGCTACAAACACATATATGCATAATCAAACAATCACTATAAACACATGAACAAAGTACCGATGACAAGCACTCAGAGAGGTTCACGCGCTACAAGCATATACGCCCAATCAAGAACATACAATAAATACATACATATGCAGAGAAGCACACATTCTAAAAACACATATGCAATCATACGGCACAAATATATACACACACAAAAAAGCACACATCATAAATGTACACAAAGAATCCAGCGCTACATATACATACACAAAGCTCACACTATTAACCTATACACGCTCTCACACAAGGAAGTACACACAATTAGCACATACAGATACATAGAAACACGTACTATTATCACACTGAAATATCATACACGACAACCACATAGACACACACAATCTCATCCACCATAAACATAGATACACGCAGACACACATAAATTCTTCTTCCTACGTAAAGCTTTGCACGCAGACCAACCGAAAATTATTGACATGAGAGAAATCTTAGAAAACGAAATGAAAGAAATTCGCGTGAACGCTAATGGATATCTAGGCTTAAACTCGACTGGAAGATTCTCAGCTCGTCTTAGCGCTCTGTAAAATTTGCCAAACGAAAAATGTTAGATTTAAAATTTCAAAGATAAAATGCACAATAAACAAACATAAACACGAATAAACCAATAAACAAAGTAAAGGAAGAGCGTATAAAAAATTGAAAATAATTTAAAAAAAAAAGCATTCTAAACGGTCTAATTTCGCAACGCCGCTTATCAATAAAAAAATTCTTTCGAAAATTAAAAGGGTCTCTGTAATGGCGGGAAAATGCGTCAAAATCAGAAGGATTAAAGCGAAAAATGAGCTGAAAACCGATGGAATTTAGTAAAATGGTTTTAACTAAATGGACGAAGCAACAGCGAGAGAAAGAGAAAGAAGGTACCGAGAGAGAAATAGCGAGACAATGACAGAGGCAGATACAGAGAGATTAGAGAGAAAGAGAGATAATGAAAGAGGTAGAGATAAAGAGAGAGACTGAGGCAGCGTTTTTGAATAAAAAAACGACATTGTATATCTGTTTCAATGTTCTTTTGAAGATTGTATCTCCGACAAAAACGTAGGTATATATGTTGGCTTGACAACAACATTATCAAAGCGTCTTACTCTTTATTTGCCGGATGCAAGTAGATGAGTTTGTGAGCGTGCATTTCTTTTATACCAATTTGAAGACGACAAATATAACACACGCTAGGGAAAAGCGTTGTGTCACACACACACACACACACACACACACACACACACACACACACACATACATATATATATACACACACACATATATATATATATGAGTGAATAAATTAGACATTATCTTTTAATTTTTAACAAAATCCGTTCATACTCACGAATAACCTTCTGTGTATTGATATAAGATGAGAATAATGTGCTATAGCTGTTTAAATTTCTTTTATTTTAATTTCCAAAGTACTTTCGATCTTTTCCCAAGATCATCTTCAAGGGTGTAAGGAAAACAAAACTATATGTTGTTCATTAATATAAGTATTTATACAAAGTTGTGCGTTGTTATCCATTACCGTAAGTTTTTTTTTTTCATTATACTTTTAAATGCACAACGGTTGACAATGTACTGAGCGTTCATTAGAACGTGAAAAAATTATCCATTATGGAATTTTATAATGTCATGGTCACGCGCGCATTAAAGGGTGGAAAAACTGTTATTTTACAGGCATTTCAAACCATTACTACAGTATTCATAGTTAATTCTTTTCAGTACCGGCTTTAATTTTTTTTATTATAAATTGGTTCTAGTATCTCTAATCTAATTTTGTTGTTCTCATAATGCCTGATTCAATATTCAATCAAACATGCCGAAAAGAGAATTTGCTGCCTAAATACACAAATTTTAATATATATATATATATATATATATATATATATATATATATATATATATATATGATAATAATATAGTTTTAAGCTATGCTATATGTTATGGTCCAATATCCTCACACCACGGTTATGGTCCAAGGAAGAAGAACACGAACACAAGAGTAGTAAATAACAAAGATATATTACAACAGAAATATAATACAAGAAGTTGAAGGTGTTAGTATTAACTGTCAGTCTGGTTTAGAGTGAACTAATATGTCTTGACTCGTTAGGTCTCAACTCATTCCTCTTCCCTCTCTCTCACAAAAGCGCAGTATTTATAGAGTCAGGAAGAGTCCATTATCGTTATAGGTAAGTTCCCATAACACCCCCTCCCTTCCAAAGACTTTGCGTCGCAGGGTTCTTTAGTATTTTTTTCTCTTTGGTTTTATTACCAAAGGCTCTGTGACTTTTCTTTTTCAGGTCGATTTTCGTGGTTCAAACATTGTTTGCGGCGTTTGCATATCGAATGTATCGAATATGGTATCCATCACTTCTTCTTCCTGAGGTGGACCTTTAGAATCATCTAACAGCCTCTTTCTTATTTGATTCACATGTCTTTTATGTGAGAATTTCGGGCTCTGTATTGTGTAAACCATGTTCCCGATTCTTTTTTCAATTGTACCTTGCTCCCAGTAGGGTGTGTTGTTTTTATACGTTTTGAAAAAAAACTTTCTCTCCTGGGTAGAATTTTCTTTTAGGTACGTAAGACATTGGTATTTGTTTTGTTTGTTTTGGTAGCAATTTGTCAAATACTGATCTGATTTTCCGGGCGAACATCACTTCTGCGGGTGATAATGCCGATGGCGTATCACTGTTTGGAGTAATTCGATATACTTGTAAAAATTGTTGCAACGCTTTTTCTGTAGGCACGTCATATGCTTTCTTTAACGCTCTTTTGGGTGTGTCTACAAATCTCTCCGCTTGCCCATTTGATCTTGGGTGATATGGCGGGGATTTAATATGTTTAACTTGGAAAGTTTCGCAAAATTCTTGAAAGTCCGCAGACGTGAATTGTGTCCCATTATCAGTGACTAGACAATCAACCACTCCAAAACGAGCAAACAGCTCGTGGAGGATATTTATGGTAGTTTCAGAAGTAGGTTTTCTGCAACGAAACACTTCTGGCCATTTGCTATAACTGTCTACTATGATCAAATAGTAGAAACCATCTATTGGACCTGAAAAGTCGACATGTATTCTTGACCATGGTCGATCTGTTTCTGGCCAAGGCTTATGGATGATCGGCGGTGCTTTTGCTGCTAAGGAACAACCCTTGCATTTTCCCACCATATGTGTAATGTCCTGATCCATGTTTTTCCAATATACGTAACTACGCCTTAAGGATTTTATTCTGTTCTTTCCTGGATGGCCCATGTGGAAGTCCTTTAGGATTCGCCTTTGTGGTGATTTTGGAAATACTACCCTTTCGTTATATAGTAAAACGTTGTCACATGACGAAAAACTGTCTGATATCTTTTTATTTTTTCTGCAATTTTTGCTTTTGTGTCTTTTATGAATTCATCATTTATTGCTTTATTTCTTATCTCTTGTAGTGTGACGGGGAGGTTTCGAACAGTACTACATAGTGATGTCCTGATATCTTCTTCATGTCGTAGGGCTGCAATTACAGAATCTTCCAATGGATCCGTTTTCTTAGGTATTAGGCTCGAGAGACCATCTGCATGCCCAATTTTATTCGTTGGCAGATACTCCAATTTGAAATTGTAGTTCAGTAAAATTGTACCCCATCTTAGCAACTTATTTGTCATGTAAACAGGTAGACCTTTCTTCGATCCCAATATTCTTAGTAACGGCTTGTGGTCCATCTGTAAAGTAAAAAATCTCCCGTAAATGTATCTATGAAATCTTGTAACTGCAAAAATAATTCACGGCGTATCTTTTTCGATTTGTGAGTAATTTTTCTCTGCAGATAACAAAGTTCTTGAAGCATGCGAGATGGGTTTTATTATCCCATCCGGCATTTTATGCAGTATACACGCCCCGACTCCATAGGCACTTGCAACTATTATTTCTAATTTTGGGTCATAGTGCGCTAAAAATAGGTCCGCAGTTAGCGTCTTAAATATTTTGTCAAACGTTTTCTGGTATTCATCTGCCCACTTCCAAACTTTTTCCTTTTTCAACAGTTTGTTTAGGGGTGCGCGTAATTTATGAATGTTTGGAATGAATTCTTGGTAATAATTCACTAAGCCTAAGAAGCTTTGTAATTCGGCTTTGTTTTTTGGAGCTGGCATTTTTTTATTGCCGTTGCCTTTTCTGGGTCTGGTCGCCTTCCTTCTTCATCGATGATATGGTCCAGATATTTTATTTCCTTCATGAAGAAATCGCATTTATTTTCTTTTACCTTGAAACCATAGTTTTTTATTCCCCTGAAAACCTCTTGAACGTGTTCCCAGTGTTGTTCAATGTTTTTACTATTTATCAGTATATCATCCAGATATGCAATCGTGAAATCAACTCCGCCTAGCATAGTATCCATTATTTGTTAAAATATTGCCGGCGCGATCTTAATCCCGAATGGTAATCTTAGGAACTTTTATAATTCTTTGTGTGTGTTTATGCACAATAATCTCGAGCTTTCCTCATCTACTGGTATTTGTAGGTACGCTTCGCTCAAGTCTATTTTTGAGAAAGATTTTCCTCCGTTTAATTTTGTGAAAACTTTTGGACTGGATAAAGGATAGTGGTAATCCTTTATCGCTGCGTTCAATCCCATTGAGAAATCCACGCATACTCGTATCTCCCCGATTTCTTTTCGACGTAAATCGTAGGTGCGGCCTATTGACTATATTCCACTTTTGTCAATATACCGATTTTTTCGAGTCTATCGGACTCTTGATTTATTTTTTCTATTGAAGCAAAAGGTACGTTCCTTTTCTTCCTGAAGATAGGTTGTACGTTTTCTTTTATTTCTATATTTGATGCCATTTTTTTTACACCTCCCGAGGTCGGCTGAAAATACTTCGGGGAAACTCTTTTAGTTCCTCTTTTAATTTATCTGCCTCGGTTGATAAACTACTCACTTTTTGGCAGTACGTACTTATTGGTAAATCCCAGAGGTCGAATTTCTGCATCCAGTCCGTTCCAAATAAATTTTCTGCGTTTCTTATCACATACATTTTTAATTTTTTGGTAATTCCATTGAATGTCACATTTGTAATAACTTCTCCTTCAAATTTTATTTTTCTCCCAGTTACCGACCTAGCAATTTTATCGGTTCTCAACATGGTTGGTTTGTTCAATTTTCTCTACGTTTGTACGTTAATAATAGTTAAGTCCGACCCGGAATCCAATATAGTCTGACTTTTCTGTTAAACATTTCTACTTGCACATATTTTCGTATGTCTGTCTCGTCCGCTTGGTCAGTCCTAGTGACTCTTATTCTGCATTTGCTTTCTTTCCTAGTCCAACAATGAGAACTTTTATGACCCACTTTTTTTCACGACAGACAAGTCTTAAAGCGGTATGGACAATCTTTATACCAATGCAAAGTCCACAGCGACAGCATGAACTGGGTGGAGGGAATATTTGTTTGGTTTGTTTTTGAGGAGAGACAAAAACGTGTTTGCCGTTGTACTTTACGTATGTGCGCGATGCCAGACTCTTCTATATCTTTCGAGTCCTTCTTTACGCTTATATATCTCTGACAGTCTTCAGTCAATTTTTGTAGCGTCAATTCTGGTTCACTCTCCAGTTTTGTAAGAATTTTGCGTCTGATCTCTGCGTCTTTATTCAAAACCAGGCCTTGAACGAATATTAAACATTTAAAGTTGTCCGGGCTGAGTTCAGATAACTTAAAGTTATCACAATGTTTGTTTACAATGGAAGCGAATGTTATATAATCTTTGCTGTTCTTTTTTGTTAGATTCAGACATTTCCATCTTTTATGGAATAATGAGGTATTTGGGCTAAAAAGTTCTGTTAACAGTTTTATGGCTTCCTTGAAGGTTAACTCATTTGTTTTCCTTGGTAGGATGTAGTCTACGAATTTAGTGTATTCGCATGACCCTAATTTTCTCGCGTCTGACCAATTCCCGCAATCAAACTTATATAAATCTTCGTACTTTCTGAAGTAAGTTGCGAAGGTTTTGTCTTCGTCCGGTGCATACGTGAAGTCTTCGATAGAACTCCATATAGCATTTTGCGAGAGAATGTGTTTCATTCTCGGAATTTTGCCCTTTATTTGTTATTACCCGTAGCAATAATTCTTGTAGTTCAAGATGCTTCTGTTCATTTTTTTCTTGCTGCTCAAATTGTATTTTCATAAGTTCCAATATGGTTGCCTTAAAGTCTCCATATTTACCGTAATTATGTGTAAGTATTTTTCTTTTAGTTTAGACTTCAGGTCTTTGTTACTACTGTAAAGTTGGTGTCCAAAAAGAAAATTTTCTCCTTTTTTTATGTTCGCGTATAACTTGTTTTTTTTTTTTCTACCTGCGTCGCCTCTGTTATGGACGACCGATAGTAAAAGATTTTATGTAGATTCTCCACGTAGAACTTGTTTCTTGAGTATACTTTTTTGGTTTCTCCGCGTAGAGTTTGTTTCTGAAGATTCCTCAGTATACGTTTTTAGGATTTCTCCGCGTAGAATTTGTTTCTTCAATCCTCGTATACTTTTATAGAATTTCTCCGCGTAGAGTTTGTTTCTTCAGTCCTCGTCGCCACTGTTATGGTCCAATATCCTTGCACCATGGTTATGGTCCAAGGTAGAACCAAGGAAGAACAACACGAACACAAGAGTAGTAAATAACAAAGATATATTACAACAGAAATATAATACAAGAATTTGAAGGTGTTAGTATTAACTGTCAGTCTGGTTTAGAGTGAACTAATATGTCTTGACTCGTTAGGTCTCAACTCATTCCTCTTCCCTCTCTCTCAGAGAGGCACAGTATTTATAGAGTCAGGAAGAGTCCATTATCGTTATAGGTAAGTTCGGATAACACTATATTTATAAGGATGTGCGTTGTGCTGTAATGGAGAAAGAAATGGCAACCCACTGCGGGAAAAAAAATCTGCATCGTCAGTCATATATCGAAAGAGACATGATCACCCAAGCTTGTATCACATGTGGCAATTAATTGTCTGACCCGCTATTTATATGCTTTATGTGTTGAACTCAATGTCAACTTTATATATATATATATATATATATATATATATATATAAAGTTGACATATATATATATGGATGATGGGACAAAGTGGAAAAGATGTTTGAAGTCGCAACGCATTTCATATATAATAAGTAAGTTTAAGAACTGTTTAAGTGACCACGCGTTTTCTGGGCTGAATGGGGAAAAAAACTGTGCGGAAGGAAAATACGTTAGGAATTTTGAGGATAAGAAGGCCAATGAATAAAATTACCTTGTCAGATATGGCGACCTGAAGAACATATTAAAAAATTATATATTAGTAATGTAGGTGTCAATAGAATTTTAAATAATATGTACACACACACACACACACACACACACATACACACACACACACACACACACACACACACACATACATATATATTTAACCTATAGGAGGTGCAGATGCTTAAGTGACGGCTGTTTTAAGCGGGAAACAGTCGGTTGAAATTCAGTGTTGTTAATAATGTTCACGCAACTCATATTTACATACGCTCTGCCTTTGATACTAAGTCCATCTCCATAAAAAATGTATATATATATATATATATATATATATATATATATATATATATATATATATATATATATATATATATATATATGTATATATATATATATATATATGTACAATTATAATAATGTAATTGATACAATTTTATTTTTATGCAGATGTACTCAATACATATATCTATCTATCTATCTATCTATATATCTATCTATCTATCAATATATATATATTAAGAAATATAGTCTTAAAGTGTGCTATATTTATGGGATAAAGTGCTCAATATCAGAGGTAGAGCGTGTGTAAATATAAAAGTGAACATCGAAGTCAACACTTAGAGGCGACAGTCTGTTTCATGCTAGATGCAATCGTCATGCAACTCGTTGCATGAAACAGACTGTCGCCTCTAAGTGTTGACTTCGATGTTCACTTTTTATATATATATATATATATATATATATATATATGTAGAGAGAGAGAGAGAGAGAGAGAGAGAGAGAGAGAGAGGAGATGTTAATAGTTCAAACGAGACAAAAGTGTGTATGATAAAAAGAAGAGAGGAACCGCAAACGATTTTGCATGTAATGTGGATTTAAAAAAAATATATATTATGCTTTATTTTCCATAATTTTGATAGACGAGTTTCCGGTCTCTCAAACTTGATCAGGCAGAGAGTGGATATTTCCCTATATTAAAAGTGGATTAATTTTTCTTATGATTTTCGATGTTAAATATTCTCCATATTAGACATTCTCTTTTGTGTGTGTTAGTTACCCAAATATGTGGCCAGTTCAAGAAAGACATTTGGGCTACTAACACACAAAAAAGAGAATGTCTAATATCGAGAATATTTAACATCGAAAAACACAAGAAAAATTAATTCCTTTTAATAATATGTGGAAATAGCCATTTTTTGCCGGATGAAGGTCTGCCTCTGATACTAAGTCCATCTCCATAAAAAATGTATGAGGGTCGCGAAACCGGAATCCCGTGTAGCAAAATTATAGAAAATAAAGCATAATATATTTTTTAAAAAATCCACATTACAACCAAAAACGTTTGCGGTTTCTCTCTTATTATATATATATATATATATATATATATATATATATATATATATATATATATATATATATATTATTGTTAGTTCATTCAATCAAGGACAAAAAGCCACTAAAGTTAGAGAGTTACGAAGTGCGTTTATTGCCAGACAGAGGGAAGAAAAAAGTGAATATTATGAGGATATATAGGATAGGTATCGGTTGAATCTGCATGTGAAAATGTTAAGATTTTAGTGGTCAGGGAAGAATCCTCGCGGGAGCTTGTTCTTAAAAGTAACAGTTGTGAAGAGAAGCTGTCTGACAGGTATTTAATTATTACCAGTGAAACACTAACAAAGGAAAGATTTTTTCATATTTCCACATGATATGGCGAGTCCTAGCTGCAAAGCTCTTGCTATATACATATGCATATGCACACACATATATACAGATATATGTATATGTGTAAAATATAATTTTCTATTTCTCTCCATCGTTTTATCTATCTCTCTCTCTCTCTTTCTTTCTTAATCTATCTCTCTCTAAAAATATACACAGTGTTCGATGGATAAATTGTCATCAAAATTACGCAAAAATGAAAATGACACTGACATATCATTAGCAGATATATTTACCAAAATTTCACAGAAACATCTTGAGATACAAAAGATTAAATATATTCAATAAAATCGCCATTTGCTTCAAGCACAACCTCTAGAAAACTTAGAGGTTATCTCATCTTTTCTG
>OZ038483.1:34878132-34925632 GCA_964036315.1 Acanthosepion esculentum | reverse complement strand
ATCTATCTATCTATCTATCTATCTATCTATCTATCTATCTATCTATCTCAGTCTGTTCATTTCTTTCTTTCTTTCTATCTATCTATCTATCTATCTATCTCACTTTGTTCATTTTCTTACTTTCTTTCTTTCTTTCTTTCTTTCTTTCTTTTTTCAATCAATCAATCTATCTATCTATCTCAGTCTGTTCATTTTCTTTCTTTCCTTTCTTTCTTTTTCCTTCCTTTCTTTCTTTCTTTCTTTCTTTATTTCTTTCTTTCTTTCTTTCTTTCTTTCTATCTATCTATCTATCTATCTATCTATCTATCTATCTATCTCATTCTGTTTATTTCTCTCCCGCCACCTCTCGATATCTATCTATCTATCTATCTATCTATCTATCTATCTATCTATCTATCTATCTATCTATCTACTGTTGATTGCGTCAGTGGTGCACCAGCAACAGATGAAAACGTGAGAATGCTAGACAGAGATTTATCAGAAGAGAAATGGAAAACATTAGCAAGATAAGAAAAAAAAACAGATTAAAGGATAATCTGCAATTTTGACTGGCAAGAAAGTATTTCATGAAGCTCGTATTTGTAACCAAAAGAAAAAAAAACAGATGCTGAATTAGATTATGGACGGCAAATCAATTAAATTACTACCTTTACGTTAACATCACAAAGGTAGTTGTGAAAGTTGTATGATGTAGTACATGAAAACTGATTTTGATAAGGGATCTCCCCTTTTCACACAGATGGACTCTCCCGAGGTATACACATACTACTACCAGTGAATACCCGGGGTCTGTATCAGAGTAGTATAGTTCTGAGTCAGTCCATGTCGGACGGCTCGGCTAGACGGTCGAACTCTCTGCCTCTGAGCAGAAAGGAACCCGGACGAGGCTCCGCCGAAGGGCAGAGCCTCGTTCGGGGAGGTTGACCAACCCGATCCCGTTTGTACGGGATCTACGGGCATTTTTTTGGCCGAGCCTACGGGCTCGGGAATACCCCACTCTAAACCCGGCCTTTTGCCAGAGCTATCCCTCGTGGGGGGACAGTAAATACTGTATCAGAGTAGTATTAGAGGAGGGTAGCACAAGAGTCACCGTCACGAGCACCTGGACTCAGTAAGGAGTCATACCGCGATACTTCAATACCAAGACTGTATATATATTATTGCTACTAACCCGCATTTCTGGATCTACTAACCCGTATTACCAGTTTGTATTATTACAGGGTACTGTGATGGTACTGTGATTGTAGAGAGCATACAACTGATTGATTAAACAATTCATTTGTGCAAGTTGTTCAGTAAATCCTTAGAATTTACTGAAGCCTCATACATCGTTCTTGACAGGAGAATAATTCATTTATTCATCTCTCCCTCCCTCTTTCTCTTTGTCTGTATGTCTCTCTCTCTCACTCTCTCTCTCTCTCTCTCTCTCTATATATATATATATATATATATATATACATATATATATATATATATATTAGAAAAATTTAAGAGATCAGGTGATCACGCTACTTGAGTTTTAACCTTTCGGTACCCTTAGGCGACTCAGGAAAATTAATTTTCTAACGATTTATTATTTAAATATAAATAAATGAACGCACAACGCGAAACATAGTAGAAGGGGTGGAGAAAAGAGAAGGGTATTGAAACAATTTCAATTTCCTTGCTGTCTCATATATATATATATATATATATATATATATATATATATATATATATATATATATATATATATAGTTTATCGCCAACAAATTAGGAAACCCCACACCAGAAAAATAATCCTTAGCCAACATATAGAGAACGCTGGACTAAAATCTGCCAAATTTTAGTGTCTTCCAATTCTACCCGTGCGAGATTAACAAGGACTAATTTCTCATCAACAAGTTCATACCCATACTTAATTCATTGCTTAAATAGATTCTACCAAATTCCCCTTACCATGAACGACATATATAAAGCCAATTATGCCCCTTAATTTTCATTTTTTTTTTCATTTGTTCAAAACGTAAGAATCAACACTTGGAGAGAAAACCAGTTAATAACTTTTTGAAAAGCTAAACGAAACCGGTTAAAGTAAAAAGTTTTAAAAAAAAGGAAAACAACAGATTATTTTTCTAAGAAAAAAAAACAAACTGAAGATCCATTTGTAAGTAACAAAGTTTTAATTCTTCTCTGTAAAAATTTATATGTTATAAGTAAATATCACTATATAAGTAATAGGTGCTTTTTTCCAATCTTCATTTTAGTCTATGCAATACGTTTTTGTACAGAATCTTTCTAAAAGATTTTTTTACTCATATATATATATATAAGTGTAGTTTATATCGTCTATTGTGTGTGCGTATGTGACCACAAAATGTCTACTCTTTTCCGGTGTCGATCTTTAATTTATTTTAGGTCAGCGATTCAGCAATGTATTAGACATCCGAGAATATTCAGTTAAGCCTTCTTTGACTCCCCACCTTTAAAACTTCTCTCTGTTAAATTTTAATCCCTACCTTCACCTTTAGACCTTCCTGTTCTTCTCTCGTCTGTTACCCCTCCCTATAGCTTTCATTTACTCTCGCATTCGTCCCACACTCTCATACACACACTCTCACTAAATTTGATTTTTTTTTATTCCTGGAGTTGTTTTTTCTGTTTTCTTTTTGAATTTGTAGGTCTGATGAATTGGATCGTATTTACGATTTCAATGGAATAAATTATGACCATGGAGTACTAGTTTTTAAGGCTTTTTATTTTATATATATATATATATATATATATATATATATATATATATATATATATATAATGAAATGGACAAAGTCCGACAATTGTTTAAAGACATTTTTATGTTTAACACTCTTTTTATAGATACAAGTATTTTAAGTAAATGCACTCTTTATAATAAACAATATTAAATAACATTTACCGGTCTGAATGTCCGAGAAATTCTCATAGAAAATATTTTTCCTTCGACAGGATTCGAACCTGTATCCTATACGGAACCGTCATATAGCCTGACGTGCCTAAACCGGTTTGGCCACTGAGGATCGTTCGGTTGGCAAGGTCGAATTTACTGCTTATAAACTTCAATCTTCCATGAATCTCTCACGTACATTCATAACTGCTCATGGCGTATCAAATGTAAACAAATGACGGAACACATTATGAAATGGACAAAGTCCGACAATTATTTAAAGACATTTTTATGTTTAGCATTCTTTTTATAGATACTAGTATTTTAAGTAAATGCTCTGTTTATTATAAACAGAGCATTTACTTAAAATACTTGTATCTATAAAAAATAATGTTAAACATAAAAATGTATTTAAATATATATATATATATATATATATATATATATATATATATATTTAAATTACTCAGATATGTGTATCCACTAAAATAACTTTTAAAATAATATATATATATATATATATATATATATATATATATATATATATATATATATATACGTACATATAGGTATTTGCTAGGCTTTCATATGCAGGAGTTTGTACATCACTCATCACATATTATTCATTCTTGCTTATTTTTATAGCCGATCAAGATATGCGAACATTGAGATTTCAAATATCTTCTGGCGTCTGAATTACATATGAAGATAGCTTTTCTTAATTTTATATCTTACTCCCCCCACCCCAACAACCCGCAACCTTCTACCCCAGAATTCCCTCTCGTCTTTCCAGGTGACCGAGTCTTTCATTCATTGGTCTATTCTTATTCATGTCCTTCGCCCTTTCGGAGCCAGACTCCATTCTCAAGGACCCAATAGCTCCATTCCCACCCCAGCCATAGAAACTCAGTCTTCTTCATTTCCTAGCGCCTTTCTGATCAAACCTAATTCCGACTGAATCAGCCTTTTCTTTGACTAGCAGAACCAGTCGGGAATACTTATTACGAGATTACTCCTGCTGAAAGAACACCAGGATTCCCTTGGGGTTACTGGTCTAGCTACCCGGGTCAGCATCAGTGCCAGCAACCATTAATGTCATCATTTCGGCTGTCATTTCAACGCATCTCTATCCGTTCACCATCGTTTTGGCTACCTATCTGATTTCCTCCGCGGATAGGGTTTGGGCCGAACAAAGATAATCTCGTATAGTGATTAAGCATCAATATTGGGCGAATCCACAGAGGATAAGTAAAAAGTAAAGACAGAAAAAGGTGTGGTCAGTATAATTTAAAATGGCTAGGATGCGACTAACTAGTTATCAGTAATTATTTTGATCTTATCTATTTACTTACTCTCAGTATTTTTATTTAATAAGTTCAGCTTGGGTCGGGTGGGGGAGCTAAAGATAACCACGGGGGATCATAATTGTGTCACAAGCAATTGGAAAAAGAGATTGATAAGTACTAGGTGCTTCTGGTTAATTCATTATATTTATACCTATTTTTTTTATTCAGCTGCAAAAACTCTCTTTCTTTCTTCTATCTTTATATATATATATAAACTAAACACTTTCAACAACATACCTTTCCACACTAGCAATTCAGGAAAATCCTCGTCGAAAATAACTCCATACTCTTCCACGAAAAGAATAAACACAAACTAAAACTTCACGAAGCTATTTATATAAAAATGTGAAACCAAACCTCAATAAAATTAATTACGAATACTCCACAAATATTTCAAAATGTGTACAATAGATAGTCTTTAAATTTTAGCGCTTGTCATTAATAATTTTTTCCTTTATCTAGCAACTACTCAAGCCCGGAACCTTTCTACAGCATACCTAGTTGCCTCCCTCTAAACAGTGTCTGTCAACCAATGATGACACAGCGATCGTGACTCCACATATAAAAATGGTAATCTTCGGATGACTACAACTTTTTTTGTCCTTCACAATCATGAACACTAATTACTTATTCTATATTTCACAATACCCTGATGATGACATTATACTATGTCGAAAGTACTCGGAATAAATACAATACGAGTGAACAAGGTGTTTTCCTCTCGTCTTTTAATAATCGCTTAAAAAAGCTTATTTGCGAATATGAAAGGATCTTATCGAAAATAAGTAGACAGAACGTGTCTAAATTATTTAACAAAACCTACCTGAATATAATTATATATATATATATATATATATATATATATATATATATATATATATATATATATATATATATAAATTAAATGAAAATCAATTGAATATGCATTTAAACGTTCATACATTCATTTAAAAATAAGGCTCAATACAATAGTAAAGCGATAATTCTTTATTATACGATATTACAATCGAACACATTGTACCCGCTACATCAATGCATCCAGGTTTTGATGCTCATCAAAGCATCTCATCAAGTGAGAGTTATACTTACCACCGCCCGACGAGATGCTTTGATCGGCATCGAAACAGGGATGCATTGATGAAGCAGATACATATGCTCGAATGTAATATCCTATAATAAAGAGTATATATATATATATATATATATATATATATATATATATATATATATATATATACAGTGTAACCCGGATATAAGAGACCCAAATATAAGAGAAACCCGGATATAAGACAGATTTTATCTGGTCCCAAATTAGAGCCTGTGTTAACCTAAACAAAATAGACCAAACCCGGATATAAGAGAAGCCCGGATATAAGAGACTTCGTCTCCGGTCCCGACAACTCTCTTATATCCGGGTTACACTGTATATATATATATATATATATATATATATATATATATATATATATATAGAATGTATCAAAAATACAAACTTTGTGGGGGGTTCTTCACAGCAAAACAATGAAAAAAGTCCATATAAACATATGTCTGTAAATTCTTCCCTTTTGAGTTACTCAGTGTAATGTTTACGGTGGACGCTGTTAAATGTATAATGCAAGATCACAATCCAAAAGTATTTTTACAAAAATTGGTGGGGACAATCATATCAAAAGGTAAAATGTCTATATAAACATATGTCCAAATGTCATCGTTGTAACTCCACACTGAAATCATAACAAATGTTCAAAATGTCGCCCGCTTGCTTCTATACACGCATACACCCGTCGGATCATTGACTTTCGAACCCTTTCAAATACTCTCACACGGTGTCATGGTTTCGCAGGCTCCCATGACACGGTGATGAAGTGTCTCTGCACTATTAATATCTGCTTCATAAATCCATTGTTTTAGGTGGCCCCATAGATAAAAATCCAAAGGATTGATGTCGGGGGAAATTGCAGGCCATGAAACCGGTCCTCCTTTACCTATCCATCTTTCATGGTTGATGTCAGCCAGTGCATCGCGAACAATGTGGCTAAAATGCTTGAATCCCTTGCATCTTCGTATTAGCTGGTACGTATTTTTTTTTTTACAGCGAGGTTCACGCTTTTCAATGCCCGGGGTATTATTTGAACAAATTATGGTTGGTGATCGGGAAAACATCCTGTTGGGAGTCGGTTCCACAGGGCAGTGGTTTGCGTTCTATTGGAACTTACTTCTCACTGATGGAATACGGAGGTAATATGAGTGGTTTGCTACTATGTACGTGGCATGGCGTGTTCTTCTTAATTAATGTAGTTCGTCTGAGCACTTTCCATAGAAGTAGCAGTAGAGCAGCAAGAGGTTTGCCACATCCGCTCTGTGTGAGAGAGGTTGAAGTGTAGAGAATAATTTGTCACCTACAAGGGCTCAGAAACGCTTTTGAACTCTATCAAGGCTGCAGATTGAGGTTTGGACATCTCCCACTCAAATATGGCAACATTGCGCCATTTTGCCCTGATATGGCTGTTGTAAATGTAGAGGATAGCAGAGTCAGGTACTTACTGGAACGGGACAGAGAGCCGACCATTTTACTTGCATCCTTAGAATGCACCGTATGTACGATTTCCACTTAATATCGCGTGTGTGTTTGAGGCCCAATAGTCTTTCAAGTCACGGTGCTTCACAGGGAGGACCTCTGTTCATTTTGATTGCTGGTATTTCGGGATCAGATCTGCGATGGTGGAATGTAACTAGCTTGAATGTCATTAAATGTAACCAGGTAGATTGTACTCCACTTGGTAGTTTGTGCCAGATCCGAAGAGTGATAGTCGCTAATGTCTGACCATCGAGTTTTAGGGGTGCGGCCATATATAGTCGTATCATCGTCATAGATGTTTACAAATGATCTGAGTATATTCTTAGGCAAATTATTTATGAGATCAAAAAGAGGGTTGGTCCCAAGATTGACCCGTATGTGAGACGCCTGCGTTGACCACTAGGACTCCGAAAAGCTGGCCATTGATAAGTACCTGTTAGGGAGGATTTTATGACCGAGAAGACTCTTCCGGAGCTTCCATAACTGGAGATCTTGTGTAATAAGCCTTTGTTCCCAACCTCGTCGAAAGCATTTGAGATATCTAGTGCTATGGTCCTCGAGGTGTGTTCGTCGTCAAGAGCCTCGCTGATTCTATGAGGTAATTAGGACGTCGGCAATGGATCGAGTCGACCGAAATCAATACTGTTCGTCGCTGAAGAGTTTGTTCTTTTCTTGGTGCTCGACGATCTTCTTATTGATTAGGACCTCAAAACGCTTGCTGATGATACTGGTGAGACTGATGGTTATGTATTGGGAGGAGGAAGATCGCAGGCCTGCGTTCTTGAAGACCGAGGATACGCAGGACAATTGCCAAAGGATAGGATAGCAGCGGTCGAATAAGTTTCCTAGGAATGGAGATAATTCCGGGCTGATGTTCTTAAGGACGACTACTGAAATTTTTGGGGACAAATGGCTTTCTTAGGGTCAAGGCCTTTAATAAATCTCGAGACTTCTCGTGCAGTGATTGTAATATTACTGAGATTTTGCTCAGTGAAATTGTGGGGACCTGGGGAAGAGATGATCGTTGTCATCTAACGCTGCGTTAGGGGCAAAGATTATTATATATATATATATATATATATATATATATATATATAAGTATAAAATATTGACCGATGAGTTCTGGTGGTAACAATAGCTAAATTTTATACTATTAATAATAAATATACATTTGATATAAATTTACTTCATAAATATATATACGCTGAGGAATATATATTTATTAATAATATATATATATATATATATATATATATATGTAGGGATATGTATATTATTAATAATAATAATATTATTAATAATATATATATTCCTACAATAATATTATTATTTATTAATAATAATAATAGTAATAATAACAATAATAATAATGATAATTATATATATATATGTATATGTATATATATATATTATTATTATTATTTTTTTAAAATATGATTCCTAAAATAAATTTAAAAAATAATTATAATTTAAAAAAAAAATTATACTTTAAGCTTTACTTTTGTATGGAGCACTGTTTTTTGAAAATAAAAACAAAAATACTAAAAAACTCCGGATTATTTACCTAACGGGTTTTGCATATATATATATATATATATATATATATATATATATATATATATATATATATATATATATATATATCTGTGTGTCTGTGTATGTGGTGTATGTAGGTGTGTGTAGCAATTACAAGTATTTGAGTTGCCGTGTCTGTTTTTTGACAGTGAAATTAATAACCACCGGTCTGTATTGAATTAGCAAAAAGAAATAATGGCGGATAAATATATATATATATATATATATAAAGTATGTTTAGGAAGAGAAGCATTCTTTCAATCAACTTATATTAAATTTAACAGAAATGATTTTTTTTTTTAAATTTTTTTATTGCAATTTGTCATTGCATTTTTTCAATTTTGGAAATAGTGGGTGACCTCACCGAGGCTTCTGTTTGTTCTAGTATTCGTCAAGTATTTTCGACCGTCTCGCAATAACATAACAACGTAAGAAAGAACTATGTACTTTAAGTGCGGTAGGTAAAATTGTATTGCCGGTTGATTTCAATCAAAATTGTTCGGACACACATGTAAATGCTTGCTAACACAGACACACACACACATATATATATATATATATATATATATATATATATATATATACGTACGTGCTAAATCCCTCCAGCTATGGGTAAATAGCAGTACAGACTGGGTTCTATAGCCTTGGACATGATCTACGAGGACCAGTCTGAAATCAAAACCTGCGGAGCGTTGTTTGGCTAACTTGTGGCACACGGTGCACCAGGTCTCTGTATTCGGCCCTTCAGCATTATAATCAAATCATATGTGCTGGTGTCTGGGCTGTCGGTTCCTAGGAACTGAGCTGCTACACCCTCATACGTCGAATACGATGGGAGAGTCCACCACTCACACACATGCGCACACACACGCGCGCCCCCAACCATTATATATATATATATATATATATATATATATATATATATATATATCAGAGAGAGAGAGAGAGAGAATGAAAAGTTTTGTAATTCATATGTATAATCCCAAGGGGGTGTAATCCATAGGACTCAATGTCAGACTATAGGAGTTATTAATTTACTTTAATTAGAAAACAGATAACCTTAACGGTCTATTGATTATCCGTTATTTCCCCAGGTTGGTAGTTTTTACCTGGTTCATCAGATCACATTTCCAAGTGTGAAAAAATGGTTTTAAATTTACGTATTATTTTGACGGGTAGTTGTAAGTTGATGTAAGGTGATAGAGAGAGGGTGAGAGGAGTATGACAGATATGGTCGAAATTAGAGAGTCAAGGGAGGGATAGGAATAAATTTAAATCTATTTACATTAAGATATTTAAGAAAAAGTGTGGGGGTAAGGACCAGACACTGACCTATTTAAACGTCATCTCTCAGGAAACGAGATAAAGAGAAAAAAATAGTAGATAAAAGAAAGCAGATGTGGAAGCAGGAGTGTGAGGAAAGAAAGGGAACAGAAAGTGGGGAAAGAATAAAATATAGAAGAAAAGGAAGGATAAATTAACATATATGGGCATATTGCGGTTAATTTGAAAAACACAGATTTATATATTTGGCAGTTAACATTTGACATTAATGTAAACATTTAAATGTCAAACGTTAAAGTTAATTTAAAAAAATTATCAACAAAACGAAATAGGGAACAAGTATAATGTGAATATAAGATAAACAAACAATAAATATTAATATTATTAACATTATTAATATTTTGAAAACAATTAAGGAGAAAAAAATTTATAATTAAAATCCAAAGTTTCAAATTTTAAATTTTGAATGTTAAAAAAATTCGTAAAACCAATCTTAGGGCTCCAACTACAACAGGGATTGTTGATGTTCCCATGTGCCACATTTTTGAGATTTATATTTGACAGCTTTTTGAATATCTTCAAAAATACATAGCAGTCTTAAGGGACTACCATATCAATAGGGAGGCCCTTTTTTGTTTGTGGTCTCTAATAACAATGTCTGGGCGGTTGGCTTTGATTGTTCTGTATTGTAATGTAAAAAGGTCCTATCTCCGAAACCGGATCTGGGTGGTGTTCATATCAGTTTATTTCAGTTTCCTTCCTGTAGAAATTGCATATTTTCCAGTGCAAATATTGGCCCACTTTGTCATGCCGGGTTTTATACTCAGTGGGTGCCAATATCGTGCAACCTGATACAACATAATCAATTGTTTCTGGATATTTATGACAGAATCTGCATTTTAGGCTAACACAATATTTTAGTATATGTGCTTGATAATTCCTAGTTAACAAGCATTGGTCCTGTGCCAGCAAGGATAAAACCTTCAGTTTCAGATTTCAATCCTGCACGACGTAGTCACTGATGGGTACGGCTTTTGTCTACGTCAGCTTGTTTGGTACGGGCAGAGTATTGGCCATGAAGCGGTTTAACTTGCCATTGTTTCTGCATCTGGTCGGTTGCATTTGTCTTTGCCTTCTTTTTTTTAAGTATTTTGCAGCTTCAGTCGGTGTACTGTGCTTTACTTGTATTTCTGTGCCCATTTGAAACTCCATTTTGAATTTGTTGGTTTCCTTTATTACGGAGTAAAGACGCTTACTACTTTCATGTTCCTTGACATATACCATCATCCAATCTTCTGTAGTTTCCAAGTATCTTTGGAGGCCAATTGTTGTAGTTTTGTAGGACAGTTCTAGTTGAACTAATCCTCTGCCTCCTTCGGATCTGGGCACATACAGACGATCAACATCAGCTTCCCTCTGTCTTTTTTATAAATATTTTCATGTCACCTGCTCTGACGAGCCATTTTCACTAGTGCCCCGATTTCATGAATTTAAGCGTGCTACTAGGTTGGCATCTCGGTCCCACACGTTTACTGTCGAAACAGTTAAATGTAACCGCCTCTTCTACTCCCAAAGCTTCTTCTCACGTACTTCCCGACAGTGAAACTCCCTTCCTCTTAATTGCTTCTCTGATAACTATAATCTTCAAAAATTTAAATGAAATGCCAATCGGCATAATCTATTACTTTGATCCCGTTTTTCTTTTATCCTCCTCCGCTTTCCCTACTTTACCCAGTATTTCCCTTACTAGTGGCACTCCCGTCTTGCTTGAGGTGAAATGCTTAAAAATATTCACACCCGCCCAGGCATATACATATATTAGAGTACTTTTTTATGCATACTTCTTGTACATACATGTACACATATACAGGCCGACATATACTTACCCATTCATATATATCTGTGCGTACATATGTATACACAAAACACACACAAACACGCATATATATATATATATATATATATATATATATATATATATATATATATATAAGGGGTTTGAGTGAAAATGTTCACACGCACATATATATATATATATATATGTTTGGTGGGGGAGATATGAGGGAAAATTTTTCCCCACACTTACACATTTTGTAATTATTTATTTTAATAGTTTATTGTTTCCTATTAAATTCATTTGTGTTCCAAACTACCTTTCTTCATTGAATATAATTCATTTTTGCGAATGACTGTTATTTGTTTTGCCAGGTTTATACCAACGTCTACCTTCGGACGAAAAGGAAAAATGTCGTTGTGCTTTTTCAAATGAGTCTTCATTTTCTGTGATATCAAATCCCACTTCATATATATATATATATATATATATATATATATATATATATATATATATATATATATATATATATATATATATATATATATAGGTTTTCTAGAATTAGTCGAATAATCAAATATTGGAGCACATATGATTTAATCTTCCTAACGTTCTATTCTAAGGAAGATAGGTTTTTGTGTAGTTTTCCCTAGGATTAATTAATTGAAGGTTTTTAATAATTCCTGTAGCAAATATATTCAGACGGAAGTAATAACCATTTTACTTTGGGGCGACAGTGAAGCTAAAATCATCATAAAAAGTCGCTCTTCCTTTATTTTTGCTTGAGGCATTTCTGTATCAGGTGAAAGAAATCAAAATCTTGCCTGTTGTATATTGAGTTGGCAGCTTTTATTCCTATAAGATTTATGTTTAATCTGTCTAAGCTACGATCTTATTTATTAATTTAATTAAAATTCAGCATCTCCCCAACTGAGATTACACGCATCAAGTCTTAGTGTCTAGACATTGTGGCAGGTTTCCATATGTTTCACAGTATTCTTAGGTCGCAAAGTCGACAGATATCAAAGAATTTGCATGACATTGATATAAATGAACTATATAACCACTTACTTAATGTGATATAAAATATGATTATGCTGTATATATATATATATATATATATATATATATATATATATATATATATATATGTATGAAAGAGTTATATATATATATATATATATATATATATGAAAGAGTTATATATATATATATATATGAAAGAGTTATATATATATATATATATATATATATATGAAAGAGTTATATATATATATATATATATATATATATATATATATATATATATATATATGAAAGAGAGAAAAAGCCTCAAGCGTTTTTTATTATAATGTTGGTTTTCTATATATACTTTATTCTATATATTTTGCTACACGTGCTTTGGTTTTTGTGACCTTCATCAAGCGAAGAATGGTTATTTCCACATAATATTTAAAGGAATTCATTTTTCTTCCTATGTTAAATATTTGAACCATTGTCTTTCGTGTGTAGTAGTAGTCATCTGAATCCATCTTGAACTGGCCGATATATATATATATATATATATATATATGTTCAAATATTTAACATAGGAAGAAAAATGAATTCCTTTAAATATTATGTGGAAATAACCATTCTTCGCTTGATGAAGGTCACAAAAACCAAAGCACGTGTAGTCATCTGAATCCATCTTGAACTGGCCGATATATATATATATATATATATATATATATATATATCGGCCAGTTCAAGATGGATTCAGATGACTACTACTACACACGAAAGACAATGGTTCAAATATTTAACATAGGAAGAAAAATGAATTCCTTTAAATATTATGTGGAAATAACCATTCTTCGCTTGATGAAGGTCACAAAAACCAAAGCAACGTATGAAAAACGTATATATATATATATATATATATATATATATATATATATATATACGTTTTCATATATAATTCAAGAAATAGTTTTATTTCACACTAACTTTATCTATACTAGTGTGATGGAATATGATTCGCTTTAACAGACTGATAGTTTCACATTTATCTGAATTCTGTAATTATAGGAATTAGAATGTAACTAATTCCAAGTCTTTTAATTATTTAAATATGCCACATTGTTTCACTACTACTTGATCAAGAAAAATTATATATATATAAGTTACGAAAAATTTGGTAATCCGTATAGGTAATGCCAAGGAGGATGAAACCCTGAGAGCTCAATGTAAATTCAGAGCTAATAATTTAAAGAAAAACAGACCACTTTAAGGCTCCATGTAACAATTTCTTTCACCATCAGACTGCACATCCAAAAGGTGAAATGAACACTTTTGACGGTAGTATTAAACTTACATAAACTGGTTCTGTAACTGAAAATGTATAGAGAATGTACTGGACTTGTTCATATTGTTGATCACGCCAGATTATGCGTTCCCTCCTGAAAAAGGCATTGGCTAGCTGTCTCTGCAGAATGGTATAGTCGCAAACTAGTAGTTGACCATTATTAAACAGAAGTTAAAAATATTGTTAGGTTTTCAAAATCTTTTAAAATAAAACACTTGTAACGGAGTAGGTATGTTTGTTGTTTATGTATTATTTTCCCCGTTGTTATTATTTGTTGACTGTAATGGGGTTGATATTAAATGACTTAAATTAAAAGGCATAAACGTACAACGATAACAACAATAAAAAGTTGACACGAGTTGACATAAATAACAAGAATTTGTATTTTCTTTTCGTGATGTGAATTACAGAATATTGGTGAGGTGTGTGTAAAAATGTTCTCAGTGTCTCTTTTTCTTAAAAGTCAGTGCTTACTTGGTTTGGTTCCGAGAATTTTGTTTGTGAGGATGCGTTTGAAGTCGTTTGTTTTCGATCTTCCCTGAGCGCTGCCAGACGTGTTTTTGTACTACTACTAATTGTTTACTTTACTACTGACTACTGCTATGGGTACCTTAGTCTACACTACTCTACTCTACTGACTCTCTTGTGATGAAAAGGTCATTTTTATAATGATGAGGGGTAGGATGAGGAAATATCCTTCTTTTTTCTATCATTGCTGATAACAAGGATATTTTTAGAATGATGAAATGTCATCATCATTCTGGACCATAACAAAAGTTCCACCATAAGTTCGGAGTTTCTTAAGCATAAGCATAATCATCTTTTTCCCTGAAACCGTTCTTGCCTGAAGTTGTAGATCAGGCTGCGGACATTTTTTGTTGTTATTTATTGTTGCAAATTGTTTTGCATTTTATATTTGTTTTTCTTTGGTAAGTTATTTTTCTTTGCGTAACTGACAGGGCTGTTTTATGAAATGTGTAGACCATGTGGGCTTGTATGCTGTCGGAGTCAATATTTTTCGAGTAAGATTTCCTTACCTGATTGTTGGTGAGCCTATGTGTTATTTTTGGAATTGTTGGCGGAACAGCTTTACTGTTTTTTTTCTTTGGTTTAGGGCAATTGTGTTAGATTCTGAAGAGCTTTTAGAGCAGCTTTTTTTTTATTCATCTGTAGAATCTGAAGAACTGATACTTTTTTAATGTTTTTTGTAGGAAATGTTACCTATTCGTTTTGTAGTATCACTGGTTCTGATCTCTGCGTGGGGATTGTAAAGTGTTTTTAAGAATTTTCTGTGGTTTAGGTATTTCTCATGTCTAGTATATTTTCCAGAATCAGGATGATTGCTTAGCTGAATGTAACGGCTCTTCATAGAGAAGTGACATGTTCAGTTTAATCCTTCAGAAAATTGCTTAATGATTCTTTTGGTTTTTGTTGGTAACGGTAGAACTGGTATGATCTGTTGGAAGTTATACTTGGGTTCCAATGACAGCGATAGGTACATTTCTCATTCAAATTTGTAGGGCGTTTATCAAGTTCGTTTATTTTGTTTTTGTTTTTTTAAGCAGTTGTCAGTGTTGGTTTTATTTTATTTATTTTTTTATACGAGAGGCAAGGTAAATATTCATAATTTTTCCTTTTAAAACGTAGATGGTGAGAAAAATATTCTCCCAACTCAAGTGGTTAAGAAATTTCTTCAAGGCCTGTTGCAAGGCAGAGAAGTTGTTTGACTCTATTATATTTACATGTTGTGCGTAAGACTCCTCCATATTTTTTTTTAGTTGCGTTTAGTTCTTTTCGTCAGGTCACCACTGTAACGGGGTATTTTTAATGTTGTGGTTGATGTAGTAGTAACCCCGATGTGATATTATTTTTTGTGTGTAACAGGGTGAGGTTTTGTGGTTGTTCAAGTATTTAAAGTAATTACCCGGTTGCTATATGCGTATTCGTAGTAGTAGTTGATAGAGGAAGCCTTTTCAATTTTTTTTTTATATTGAAGACGAAATGATTTAAAACGTAAAACAATAACATAAACAAAAAAAATCATGCTACACTTGTTAACCTAAATAACAAGAATTTGTATTTTCTTTTTGTAATGTGAATTACTGCATATTGGTATGACATGTGTAAAAATGTTCTCAGTAACTCTTTTGTTTAAAAGTCAGTGCTTACCGTTGTAGTGTCTCCCACTAATGAGGCTATGGTGGACTCTTCCACTTACTATAAAGTTAGTAGGAAAAGTAAACCTCAGTTTGAACGCTGGTCAACCGATACACACTCCCAAGTCGTGTAACACACTTCTTTTGTATTTACTGTTCAATACACTATTTATCTGCAACCTCTTGTTTTGTTATTCCTTAATAAATTACTTGGTCACAATACTTACTTGGTTTGCTTCAGAGAATTTCGTTTGTGTGGTTACGTTTGAAATCGTCTGTTTTCGATCTTCCCGGGGCGCTGCTAGATATGCGTTTCTGTACTGATATGTGTCTACTCTACTATTGACTACTGCTGTGGGTACCTCGTCTAAACTACTCTATCCTACTGACTCTCTTGTGGTGGAAGGGTCATTTTTAAATGATGAGGGTTAGGATGATGAAATATCCTTCTGATGACAAAGTTATTTTTGGAATCACGAAATATCCTTATTTTTTATCATCGCTGATGGTGAGGTTATTTTTAGAATGGCGAAATACCATCATCATTTGAACCATTACACACTTATTAAAAGAGAAAATAAGTTACTTAAACGGAAAGTTCTTCAGAAAATGGTACTTCATATTTTACCTCGACTTTCATAATTAGACTGAAAAAATATTTATGAACTGACTTAAATTTAAAGAAAAATTACAAAAGAGAAAATTTTCTATAAAACTTACTTTAAATACAAAATTAAAACAGGTGTTATTGTTTTCAAATTACTAGCTGGACTTGTGAAAAATTCACAGATAATTTAAATATCGTCCAATGAATATTTATCTGTTAATCAAAATTTTTTAATTTGTACTATTTTGTTTAATAAAAAAAATATTATCTTTTATTTCATATTTAATAATATAAGTTCATTTTAAGTTACTGTGTGAAAGTAAATATGAAATCCATCCATTACAGCACTTCGCTATATACAATATTTATAGGGGAGATGATTCCCCTTCTGCGACCAGGAGTGGATTCGTTTTGCGATATCGCTTTAACTCTCACACTGTTCATCTCTGTTGCTATTGAAAACGATACGTGAAGCTGACAATAAGCGAAGCATTACTGTCACAAGTTTATACCAACTCTATCGAATTGATTGTCATAGAATAAGACAGACGACCCGGGAACCGGTTTGGTTTGGTTTGTTTTGTTTTACGGCATATCAACCTCAATGGGTCATTTAATGCCGACAACTTTTTTTTTTCCTGGTAATATTTTTGTTTTGTCAAAGATCTATTTCTGTTAATATTATTATTTCAAAAACGTATAGCTGGAAACATTACGCACGGCTGGCAACATTATTTTGCCAAAAAACGTATTATCAGAGGCCTTGTTGTTGGACGTAGTTTATCATCTTACCCAAGACGGGGATATAGTTTATCGTCATACCCAAGACGCCTGGGAACTGGGTTCAATGCAGAACGAATGGAATGTTTGTATCCATTAGTTTAAGTTTCATTCTTGGAATCAGTACTCTTGTCTGAGAGTGAGATCCACTTATAATTGACGCTTCGATGCCATACTCGTGGAAGCTGAGTTCCGTTGCGCAAACCTTGTGTTATAGAGAGATTTCGAAGAAACGTAATAATTATTCCAAATTTTAAGTTAAGGCGATGAGGAAGGTTTCAGAAGGTGTGAGACAATTTATAAACTTCATGGGATAATTCTGGGCTTTTTCTTCATTATTAGTAGTTACAGAGTCGGTGTTTAGATATGTCTTCGTTTATGTGGGCAATCAACGAATTTCTTCATTTACTGCTAAGCAAACCGAATGTTTAGGAGATAATATATATATATATATATATATATATATATATATATATATATATATATATATATATGGTGTGTGTATATATATATATATATATATATATATATATATATATATATATGCATATGAAGCTAGTTTGTACGTAAAATGAAAATTAAACTTAACTTTTTCGTTCTTAAGACTCACTAATTTACGTAAGTAAATCAGTGACAGAACCCAAGTATACGGAAATAAAGACACCCATAAATCGATAAATAAGCAACAGATATGGATTTTATTACGATTTTCATTATTAATGGGAGCAATTTGACAGAATCGTAACTAATTGTTAATTAAAATCTTAGTTTAACACCTTAACTGGACGGGAACAGTCAGCGTGTAAACAAACAAATCGCACCGGTTTGTTTGCATTATTTCAGGCGCATTTTTTAAAAAAGATTTAAAAACACAATTCTATTAGATTTCTTCTTATAATATCGATCTTATTGAACTTTATGGACATCAAACTGTGAAATATTTTGAAATTGTTTCGGTAGGTCGATTAGAAATGGATCTTATCGACCGTTTCGTCGACTTCGTGGAGTAATATTTTTTATTCTTTTCAAACACGTGTATATTATATTTTATTTAAAAATAGAAGCAATTAGTTTCCGCAATTGCCATTGAACCCCCAGTTCAATTCGCAAGTATTTGATTGATTAAATGTAAAAAATCGTCCTGATCCGTTATTTCTTTAGCAATATAATACTACTTTAATGCATTAGCCTCAAATTTTTCATACTATTAACGAAAAAGAATGCGTGACAGAGACGTACGGACGTATTAATATTTAGATGCTTTTCATTATACATACTAGTTTCTTCCTCGCATTCATTTAAAAAATACGTAACGACAGCAAATCAGCGGTCATCTATTTATGTATCTACCTTCAAGTCAAGTGACAAATAATCCTCTTTACCTTTGACGTACTTGTTTATAAAAATAAACTTATAATTTACTTTAGTGAATTGTATAACTATATATTATGTTATGCATATCAAAAGTCATTTAATAAAATTGTCATAATGTATTATGAATGTTTATTATTTTTCACATGCATAATATTTGGAATACAATATGCAAGTGTTTTTTATATAAGCGGATTGATATCTATCAAAATAAATTTTGAATTTGCTATTAAAACTATCGTAAAAACAGAAAAAACGGCCCTAGTCCATCGGACCCCACGTCTAATTTTAATGAAATTTGTCACTGCATTCGGTAGGGGTTCAAGGAACAATAAGCTTCGAAATTAGTTGGGGTATTATGTAGCGTTTAAGCTGTATCTAGGTAACCCACATACATACAATATTATAATTTTAGCATTATATATATATATATATATATATATATATATATATTAATTTTATCATATAGACAAAAACAGTTTACTCACTACAAAGATGCAACTTCGTTTCGGTGCATTTCAATTGCACCTCGATGGGTGTGAACCAAAATGGTTATGAACAATTCTACTTGTGGGCAAACCGTATGTGAAACGTCACTTCCTTTTTTCCATTTGTTTGAGAAAAATATACATGAAAAGGAAAGGTCACAGAGTGAAACAATGGTGCTTGTTGATAGCAGTTTCACATACGGAGAAGATTAAATACTTGGGGCACATTATCGACAAAGATGGCAGAAGACAAGACACAGAACGGTCTACTCTAATAAAGGAAGGAGATGCCAGCTCCCCAAAACGTCTCTTCATTACAAAGTTTCTTTTAGGTTTGGTAAACTACTACCAATGTTTATACCTAATATGCACAACTTACGTGTTCCTTTAAACGAACCCCTGAAAAAAAAAGATATGGACTGGGAGTGGGCACCTGAATGTCAGGAAGCATTCATCAAATTCTTGACGTGGGACTTGCTTCCCACCCACTACAATCCAGACCTGGACATTATAGTTGCAAGCGACGCCAGTTCTTATGGCAGTGTAGCATGTATGCTGCACAAGGTGCCAGATGGATCTCACAAACCAGTTACTCATGCGTCGAGAACGATTCATCCTGCAGATTCATCCTACTCCCAAATTGAGAAGGAGTCGTTAGGGATTTTTTTCGTATTAACGAAGTTTCACCGGTACATTCACCGTAGACACTTTACGTTGGAGATGGACCATAAATCATTACTTATCATTTTCGGTTCTGAAAAAGGTCTGCCTGTGCAAACAGCATATAGACTGCGGAGATGGGGAACAATCCTATTAAATCACAACTTGAAGATGGAGTACCTACCGTCTAAAAGACTCTGTCATCCCGACGGACTATCCAGATTAATCCCGAAACGCAGGGAACCTCTTGAAGATACTGTGATTACTTCTCATTATGCAACACAATAAGGGAACTCCCTGTAACTCTCGAACAATTCAAACGAGAAGCTCTAAACGATGAATTTATCAGGCAAACAAAAATCAAAATTCGTGAAAAGAACCAACAGACTTCAGATATTTTCTCCATATGCGACGAAGTACTGCTATAGAGTGAGCGAGTCGTCATTCCTACAACGCTACAAAGAAGACTTTTGAAAGAGTTCCATGTCGGCCATCCAGGGATTTGAAGGATGAAGAGCCTCATGCGCGGTCATGTGTACTGGCCAAATATGGACAAGGATATCGGAAACATCGTAAAATCCAGTAAAGTCTGTGCCTTGGCAGCTAAGGCACTCCCAATCAAAAATAATCCTTGGCCTCAAACGGACCGATCATGTTCCCGAATACATGTGTACTTTGCGGGGCCGCTAGACGGATTCTACTATCTCATAGTAGTAGATAGTTTTGCGAAATGGCCCGAAGTTCTTAGATGTAGAAAATCCAGTACAGAAGTTACAATCAATTTCCTCCACGAAGTGTTCGCCAGATTTGGGGTAGTCGATTGCTTAGTGTCCGACAATGGAACACAATTTATGTCCGGCGATTATAATGATTTTTGTGAGACTTTCCAGATCAATCATATTACGATTGCCCCATATCACCCAAGGTGAAACGAACAGGCTGAGCGCTTCGTTGATACGCTGAAAAGAGCCCCGAAGAAAACTAGGGACACACCCACAGAAAAAGCCCTACAACAGTTTCTTCAGGTGTATAGAATTACGCTCAACGACAACACACTATCATCATTACCTTCAGCCGAGGTAATGTTTGCGCGTAAAATCAGGTGTGTGTTCGACAAGCTACTACCGAGAATTATTTTCCGGGTGTTTCGGGATAATAAAGCTCTCTGGGAAATGTGTACAATTGAGAAAAGAGTAGGAAATATGATTTACATAATTAAAGGTTTACAGTTTACTCACAAGAGACATTTGAACGAAATCAAGAAACGTCTGTCAAATGATGCTGACAGCAGTCCTACTGAATAAAAAAGAAGTAATGGATGTCATTTACAACACTTTTGACATGCCGATACCTCAAGTAGCCCCGGGGCAATGCCGTTTAAATAAGAAAAGGAAAATGATGGACTTTATCGTCGTTAATCCAAAGAGAAAAAGATATTGAGACTCCTGCGGAGTTAGTACTTAAGAGGGGGGTGTTATGGTAATTTACCCATGCACAGATGGACTCTCCCAGTTACAGATAAGAGCAGATATTGCTTTTTAGAGAGTGTAGTTTCCAGCAGTCAGCTCTGACAGTCATACATAACATTCTTGCTCGTTTGTATATGATTGTATTACTGTTTGTCTGTTAATATATTTGTTAACACAATTCCTCTCTTTGTGTCTTTATTTCTGGCCCCCAAAAGACCACAGCATAAATATACAATCTTCAGGTGCTGAATTGAGACTGACCATTACATAATTTAAATTTTAATACATATAACTCGTTGTTAAGATTAATGATTTTTTAAAAAACTTTGCATTTAGAAGAAACGTACCTATAACTATTTAAAAAATTATCATGGCATATATAAAAATAGAAAAAAATGATCAGAGCAAATGGAAAGGCATTCACATAAAAAATTATATTTGCACGACAGAAGATAAGTAAACAAAAGGAAGTTAAAATAAAATAAGGTTATAATCTACAACAGAAATTAAGTTGGATCAACGTATTTCAACAAGTATTTATTTTTATGCCTACACTTGACCACCAATTCATTTCTCTTGTTAAATAAGTAAGGGTTATTTGAGTATTTTCTATATGATATAAATTAGATCTATCGGCTTTTCCATTGTAAGATTTGGCTTAAACTATTGTACCCCACGTAATTATGGGTGTATGGTCACCATTCTTTGGAGGGAGCTGTGCTATTCATGTATCTTACATTGACTGAAGTCATTCAATGATGATAAAAACGATATATATATATATATATATATATATATATATATATAGAGAGAGAGAGAGAGAGAGAGAGATAGAGAGAGAGAGAGAGGGAGAGAGAATGTGTTTTCCTAAGGAATAATGGTTATCAAGGTAGTGAATTCAATCCTTACTAGGTACATCACACTTGTACGTTAGACGGGGTTTGCATTATTAAATTCACTAGTGTGCCTACTGTAGTGCGATAGTAAGGATTTCGATTATTATATGAGTTTCTCTGTTAAAAGGAAGCCCAGTATGTCTGTCTGTCTATCTATCTTTCTATCTAATTATAATCTGATTTCATTAATTACCTATCTAGTTATTTATGAGTTTTACGCCCATATCATTTTGAAACACCGTTTATCGTACGATCACTGAAGCTAAGCAAGGTCGAGCCTTGTCAGTACATAGATGGGTGAGCGCTTGAGAATAACAGGTGCTGTAAGTCTGGGTGTGCGAGTGGTGCAATGAATAATAGCTCGGAATTGGAACTCGGCTCCACGATTTCCAATTCAAGTAGTGTTCATTATAGTCACTTACAAGCAAATGTCATTGGGAAAAGTGTGAATCCTCTTCCTTCAGCTATCAGTTAATTAGTAGGACTTGTATCAGTAAATGATTATTATCCCGAAACGAATTCTTACTTCTGTGAATGTTTTCTGACTTTAACTAACTTGCAAAAGAATAACAAGACGTAAAATCAGTCGTCCGTCTAACTATCTATCTATCTATCTATCTATCTATCTATCTATCTCAATCTGTTCATATCTATCTCATTCTGTTCATATTTATCTCACTCTGCATATATCTATCTATCTATCTATCTATCTATCTATCTATCTATCTATCTATCTATCTATTATCTCATTCAATCCATCTACCTGCATGTATATATGTATGTATGTATCTAACTAGTCATTTATCTATCTATCTATCTATCTCGCTAGCTAGATTGCTATTTCTATAGGATATTTGTACGAATGTCAGTTTGTAGATTTCAGTTACCAACTCATAATCTTTAATAAGCAGATTGAACTGAACAATATATATATATATATATATATATATATATATATATATATATATATATATATATATATATATAGTTCGTCCCATGGCCTGTGAAATAATCATGGAGCAGAGACTTATTAGTGGATGTTTGCGAACTATGGTGTATAATCTTAAATATCCTAACCCCCGGGAGGAGGATAAAGCGTATATGATAAAGGAGAGAATTCTGGAATGGGATCGCGGTCTCAACTCACCAGCGAGAGAGAAATTAAAGGAAGAAATCTCTGTGGAATGGTTAGTGGGCCTGGAGGTGTGTGTATCAGGAAGTCAGATGATTTCCAATTTCGGATTTCGGAATTCTTTAAACTGCAATTCTTCCCACGCCGCCCCGTCTTATTTCCCCTCAATTCCTGTTTCCCCGTGTTTCAGCCTCATCTCATCTCTACAATTGACCGACAAGATAACACAAGGCATCTTAATTCGGTCTAAAAATTATCCGCCTTCTTAATAGTGGATTATCCGTCCAAAACCCGACCGGCAATTCGTGTATATATCGTCATTGATAAGAGACAGGAAGCCGCAAGCCGGGTTTAAAAATTAAATGCTGTTTTCGTGTTCTCTCCTTTTTTTGTTTTTCCCGTATTTCCTTTATTATTATTATTATTATTATTATTATTGTTATTATTATTGTTGTTGTTGTTGTTGTTGTTGTTGTTGTTGTTGTTATTATTTCTCTTTATTACAACCCAGTATCTTTTCTGAGGAGTAATGGATAGCGGCTCGGATTGAGGAATCGGAGAGCCGAGGTCGAATCCCAGACGAATCCATTACATTCACTTACGTGCTAATATCCTTGAGAAAGGTATGAACCATCTTCTTCTCACCCCGCTCCAGCAAAATATGAAAATAATGGGGCAAATAACAGACCGAGTTCTATAGCCTTGGATGGCAATTGGTCTACTGCAGAAAGAAATGGCAACCTACCGCTGGGAAAAAATCTGCCTCGTTAGTCATGTATCGAAAGATACATGATCGCCTACGCGTGCATCACGCATGGGCCATAACTGACTGATCTTTTCTGTTTGCACAGATTCAGATGTTAAGCGATACTTATCATGTAGAAGGTTTCTATTTTCTTTACACTGATAATACCCACCGGAGTAGATAAGCAATTCCACAAGGTGCAATAAAAGACAAAAAAACAAAAAACTCTGGTAAACAAGTGCAAGCAGTATCGTACATATTTTACATAGATAAAGCCCTTCGTAAGGTGTGAGCTGTACATTTGAGTACAATTTCTTGTGTTTCTTTAGGACATGGGCTACCAGTGATTCCTTCTATGAGTCTATTGGAGTCTTTTCCAATCAATCCGAGGGTTCCAACTAAAACTAGAATTGTTAATGTCCTCATGTGACACAATTCTGAGATTTCGATTTCAACGTATTGTATTTTGATAGTTTTTTGAAGATCTTCAAAGATACAATCTGCAGGGACCTCCATGTGAAGAAGGAAGCACATTTCGTCATTGCGGTCTCTAATCACGATGTCAGGTCGATTATCTTTGATTGTTCTCTCTGTGTGTATTGTAAGGTCCCATAAAATTTTTAAAGTTCCTTCCTCTGTAACCGGGTTTGGGTGGTGTTCATACCAATTTCTTGCAGGTTCCTTTTCGCAAGCGTTGCAGATTTTCCAGTGCAGATATTGGCCCACTCTGTTTTATATCCAGTGGGTACCAATACCGCGCAACCTGATACAAGATGGTCAATTGTTTCTGGATATTTATCACAGAATCTGTATTTTGGACTAACAGTATGTGTGCTTGGTAATTTCTACTTAGTAAGTTAAAGTGCATCAAGTTAAAACCTCCACTTTCAGCGTTTAACCCTTCACTACGTAGCAACTGCTATTATTATTATTATTATTATTATTATTATTATTATTATTATTATTATTTTCTTTGATATCTGGCGTTTACACATTTCTTTCCGGGTCCCGCCCAGGGACCTAAGGTTAGAGATGACATCATGACACTTTCCACTGAAAAAAATAATTACATAGATAAAGCCTTTCGTAAAGTGTGGGCTGTACTTGTCAGAACAATTTTTTGTATCTCTTTGAGGCATGGACTTCCAGGGATCCATTCAATCAGCCTACTGGAATCTTTTCCAAACAGTCCAAGGGCTCCAGCTACAACAGGGATTGTTGATGTTCCCATGTGCCACATTTTATTATTATTATTATTATTATTATTATTATTATTATTATTATTTATTTATTTATTTATCATTTCCTTTGATTTCTGTTGTATACTCATTTCATTCCGGGTCGCAACCCGGAAATAAATGAGTACACATTCAAATGAATGTGATTATTTTTTAAATATTTCCTTTTAGAAAATCTTTGTAAAAATATTGTTATTGCATATTTCACCACCCCCAACCACTATACTTAATTTTCTGAAATTTCGAGAAATTAAAATTCGACCCCCTTCACACTCCTCCACGGTCTTTTGAAACAGGAGTAGGGGTTTATCTCTTGTTTCCTATTTAAGTCTTAGTTTCAGGTTCCTTCTTTTCCTACTCTTACCCTTGCGTCTTACTGGCGTTATCGCCCTGCTCGGAGTGAGCTGATTAAAAAACAAATCACTAGCACTTTGGGCAGCATGCCAGGATATCCTTAAAATGCAGTTTTCTCTTTATAATTCGTTTTTATTTTCCTCTTTTTATATTGATTTTCACACAGTGGTTTCCAGCAGTTTTTTTTTTAGGTAGATAAAAAAACACTGCCAATCTTTAATACTCAAGCACTCTCCTCAGTATTCTTGTCGATTTAATAACGCTGTTTTCTGCACGTCTTCGTTTCTTTATGCGTTTTCCTTTCCACATCTCAATGATTTCATACGGTGTTTTCAGTTATCCGTCAAGGTGTTGCTATTCTTTCACTTTCAGTCGTAGTTTACGATGGCAGCAAACCCTCCCATCTAAATACTTTTCCTTTCTTTTTTGTCACTTACCGAATTAATTCAGGAAGATTTGGTTAGAAACAAATCAAATATTATGTAACTGTTACGTGATATATTTCCTCCTGTATGGTAGTGAATGTTGGAAATCTCAAAGATGAAGAAGAGACTTGAAGCAACAGAAATGTGGTTCTACAGAATGTTGTTGGGGTTACCATGCACCGAACATGTGAGGAACGACGAGGTTTTGGAGAAAATGGAAACAAAAAGGGAAATTATACTTAACATCAGAAAGAGGCAGTTGAAGTTTCTGAGGCAGGTAATGAGGAAGGAGGGCTTGGAAAATCTGATACTCACAGGGCAGATTGAAGGAAAGAGGGACAGAGGAAAAGAGCGCGTAACATACTTGATGAGCTTGAGTAAATGGATGGCAGAACAGGGTTTGGGAGAAATAACAAAAACGCAAGAGTTATTAAGAGCTACATGGGAGGAGAAGATGTGGAGGACCTTGATCCCTTGTATCCTGAAGAGACACAGCACATAAAAGAAGAAGAATCTGCATTGGATGATACTGCCCGCTTTTTTTCATCGGCAACTATCGCCTCAATCTATGTACTAAAATTCACCCAGAGCAAGTCATAAGAACCGCCCATGATAGAGGGTTACTATTAAATGGTAAAGATGACTACGGTGTGTGATATGAATGTAAGAGGAATTGGCAAAATTGAAGACTATGAACATAAGGAATACTAATAGCGATTGACCATTAACTTGAAGTAGTTAAGATTATGCTGTTCAGGGAAGTCTCTCCATCGGAAGTCTTACGCGGAAGCGGTTGTGGATGTGCAGATGGTGTAATGGATAACATTAAGCAATAAGAAATCGGAGATCTGAGCTCGAATTCTATTCGGGTTCGTTTCCTTCTCTTTCGTGCAAATAACTTTGGGAAAGGTATGAAACCATTTTCTCCACCAGCTATGTTTTAAATAATAGTACACGAATCTGGAAAATCATTGTTATTCTAAAAAAACAAAAAACAATGTTAATGCAATATTCACTTGCTAAAAAGAATAATTCTTGCATTCGAAAATATGTTTCTGCTTTAAGTAATCAAAAAGGGTTGATAAACCGTAAAAAATTAAATCAATTTTCGTTTCACAAAATATTGAGGATTTCTTCTTACATTTGAAATACAGAGGAAATGAGGGTGATTCGACTACGTGTAAATGGCATGATCTGTCTTAGATGTAAAGGTCTGAAATGGAGGAGCTAATAAATGATGCTCATGTGAATAATAGCCAGGTGAAATAACGATAGAGGCTTTCAACTTTGCGCCTGTCGGAAAGAGGCTACCGAGTTGAGAAAAGGTCTTACACAAAAGTTCTTGTAAACGATTTTGAACTCTCTCAATTTTGTTAGTTTTACCAAAAGGTTTTCGGCTATTAAGTATTTTCATTAATGCAACCGCTTTATAGTAATAACGAATATTGTACAGAGACAGAATGTTGGGTTAAAAAGCAACAATAATAAGATGGAATAAAACTAGTAATAAAATAATAGTAATAATGAAGAGTGTATAGAGCCAGAATGTTGGGTTAAAAAGCAACAATAATAAGTTGGAACAAAACTAGTAATAAAATAATAGTAATAATGAAGATTGTATAGAGCCAGAATGTTGGGAGAAAAAGCAACAATAATAAGCTGGAATAAAACTAGTAATAAAATAATAGTAATAAGGAAGAGTGTATAGAGCCAGAGTGTTGGGATAAAAAGCAACAATAATAAGTTGGAACAAAACTAGTAATAAAATAATAGTAATAATGAAGAGTGTATAGAGCCAGAGTGTTGGGAGAAAAAGCAACAATAATAAGCTGGAATAAAACTAGTAATAAAATAATAGTAATAATGAAGAGTGTATAGAGCCAGAGTGTTGGGATAAAAAGCAACAATAATAAGTTGGAACAAAACTAGTAATAAAATAATAGTAATATTGAAGATTGTATAGAGCCAGAGTGTTGGGATAAAAAGCAACAATAATAAGCTGGAATAAAACTAGTAATAAAATAATAGTAATAATGAAGAGTGTATAGAGCCAGAGTGTTGGGATAAAAAGCAACAATAATAAGTTGGAACAAAACTAGTAATAAAATAATAGTAATAATGAAGAGTGTATAGAGCCAGAGTGTTGGGAGAAAAAGCAACAATTATAAGCTGGAATAAAACTAGTAATAAAATAATAGTAATAATGAAGAGTGTATAGAGCCAGAGTGTTGGGATAAAAAGCAACAATAATAAGTTGGAACAAAACTAGTAATAAAATAATAGCAATAATGAAGAGTGTATAGAGCCAGAGTGTTGGGATAAAAAGCAACAATAATAAGTTGGAACAAAACTAGTAATAAAATAATAGTAATATTGAAGATTGTATAGAGCCAGAATGTTGGGAGAAAAAGCAACAATAATAAGCTGGAATAAAACTAGTAATAAAATAATAGTAATAATGAAGAGTGTATAGAGCCAGAGTGTTGGGATAAAAAGCAACAATAATAAGTTGGAATAAAACTAGTAATAAAATAATAGTAATAATGAAGAGTGTATAGAGCCAGAGTGTTGGGAGAAAAAGCAACAATAATAAGCTGGAATAAAACTAGTAATAAAATAATAGTAATAATGAAGAGTGTATAGAGCCAGAGTGTTGGGATAAAAAGCAACAATAATAAGTTGGAACAAAACTAGTAATAAAATAATAGTAATATTGAAGATTGTATAGAGCCAGAGTGTTGGGAGAAAAAGCAACAATAATAAGCTGGAATAAAACTAGTAATAAAATAATAGTAATAATGAAGAGTGTATAGAGCCAGAGTGTTGGGATAAAAAGCAACAATAATAAGTTGGAACAAAACTAGTAATAAAATAATAGTAATAATGAAGAGTGTATAGAGCCAGAGTGTTGGGAGAAAAAGCAACAATTATAAGCTGGAATAAAACTAGTAATAAAATAATAGTAATAATGAAGAGTGTATAGAGCCAGAGTGTTGGGATAAAAAGCAACAATAATAAGTTGGAACAAAACTAGTAATAAAATAATAGCAATAATGAAGAGTGTATAGAGCCAGAGTGTTGGGATAAAAAGCAACAATAATAAGTTGGAACAAAACTAGTAATAAAATAATAGTAATATTGAAGATTGTATAGAGCCAGAATGTTGGGAGAAAAAGCAACAATAATAAGCTGGAATAAAACTAGTAATAAAATAATAGTAATAATGAAGAGTGTATAGAGCCAGAGTGTTGGGATAAAAAGCAACAATAATAAGTTGGAACAAAACTAGTAATAAAATAATAGTAATAATGAAGAGTGTATAGAGCCAGAGTGTTGGGATAAAAAGCAACAATAATAAGCTGGAAATGAGGATTGTTCAGCTTCAACCCCAACCGGGCAGCAATCCTCCAGTTTATGTCTAATCTGACTTGTAAATATAAAGCATATCAGAAGGTGCTAGGTACTTCCTGAATGCACCATAATATCATGTGGTCAAATCTCAAACAAGTGCTCAATTCCCAGAGTCTCGTCCAAGACAGTACGAATTAATGTATAAACAATTTGGCACATTTAATAACGCCATAGATTATCGCCTCAACAATTTAAATAGGAAAAATTCAAAAGGTGTTAATTAAAGGGTGTATGTGAAGATAACTTTATAGTACTTAATTATTTATGAAATCCTATGAATGCTTGTGTAGTACCTACATTGGAGAAGTGTTTTTTATCTATGGGTCTGGTAGAATTATTGGACATGCTGGCGTCAAGTAAAATAAACTTAGGCTCTTGTGATATGTGTATTATACTGTTCTGTGTTCAATGTGACACGAGGTTCCCTAATGGACAAAAGGACCGGTAGAGAAGTAACAAAATACAGCTCATCTCTACAGTATTAAATAAGGATAGGGCATTTTATGATGTGTTTAATGTGACATGAGGTTTTCTGGTGAACCAAAGGGGCCCGGGGACGACATATGGCTCATGTTTAACGCGTTATGTAGGTAGAGAAAAAAGAGAAAAGAATTTGCCTTTCGCCCATTTTTCCTAGGAGTGGTTAGCAGACGTTCAATAAGAGACAAGTACGGTAGCCTAATAACACTATTTCTGCACTTTATAGCTAATTTGTCGAATGTACTTATTATTATTATTATTATTATTTGCTTTGATTTCTGTTGGATACACATTTCCTTCCGGGTCCCAACCAGAGACCTAAGCTCAGAAATGTTTTAATGACATTTTCCACTGATCAATTTGTGTAAAGAAAAAAAAAATTAAGATAACCCACATTTTATACATTTTATAAAGCTCTTCGTAATGTTTGAGCTGTACTTGTTTGAATTGACTTTTCTAGAGTAATTTTCACGGACGAATCCGAGTGATATTTGATGGACCTGATGGATGTGCCAAAGGGTGTATTTTATAAAATTCTGTCGTGCCTGTGGATAAAAGAAGGAAACAAGGAGACAGTAGTGTTATGATACGGGGTTGAATTGTGGACCAAACCATTATTGTACCATTCAAAGTTGATGAAGTAGTTAAACTGAACAGTGCTTATGAACAAGATTTTCTTTGCATGGTACAACTCCCACTCTCGCAGTTTCAAAGTGAAGTGTGTATTTATGCACGACAATGTCCCTTTCCATGTATCTAAGCTTTCCCGTGAAGTCTTTGAGCATAAAACTTTTACAGGAGTGAAGATAATGTAATAGCCACCATCAGGTCCTGATCTAAATCTGATCGAAAATCTATGGTCAGTTGTGATGAAATTTTTGAAGGTGGCAAAAAATAGACCTATGGGAAGCAATTAAAACTATGATGTCGGAAATTGAACCTGCTGAAGTTAAAAAAAAACAAAACAAAAAAAAAACAAAACAAAATCAACAGATAATATATTACTGTCACTTATTGAGAAGACTCACTTAAAATGTAAAGGATTCAAATATTTGTTTTATTTATTCTATTATAGATTTTGATCAATTTTTGATGTTTTTATTTGCTTTTTATTGCAGTAAAATGTGATTATTTAGTTTTGCCTAATATGTTCAAACGGCATTTTTTGGAATACATCAAATAATTTCAGTAACAATAAAACATCTTGATACTACCAAAAATTTTAACTCAGGCTTAATTTTGACATCTAAGTTGATTGTTTGAAATTTAATAATGATTTTCAAACCAAATTCGAATTATTGAAGTTTATGTGACTAGCTTAATTATTTCAGACAGGGTGTACTATCAACAGAAATTATCTTAAGAATTTTGGATATGCAGTACGTTGATAGCAATTTCAGAAGGAAATCAAGAAGAAAAGTCATTTTTCGTTGTGCTTTTTCTTCGCATATTTTCTTGACTAAATAACAACGAAAGCTCTTTCTCAATTATTTCTTTTATTCACGTTGAAAATTTCACGTGTGCTATGTCAGTTTTATCTTATTTCAAATGTGGCACGTACAGGTCGGTTTTAATGTATCGCTTCTTCATGCGTCAGTTTGTGTTGTTATTTTTCTTTGTTATGAAATTTATTTAGTATGGTTGTTCCAAAACTTGATAAAATCTTATTGATGCTGGGTTTGCTTTTATGCTCAGAGCTTATGGCATTTATAGGCGTCGTCATACTTTACAAGTCTCGTGTTACTATTTTTTGAGTCATTAGTAAGGAGTTATCGTATTTCATGCTCTTGTGTTTTTTGTTGTTGTATTGTTTGATGTAATACGATTTACTTGAACTATTATCGCATAAATGACAGGCTAACTGGCGCGATAATGTCGTGGTTGGGTAAACAACATATTTCTTTTTATTATTATTATTATTATTATTATTATTATTATTATTGAAGAAGCATTCTTCAAGTGGACAAACAAATTTATAGACATCATTTACTTACTGAACGCACACACATATACATACGCGCGCGTCTGTGTGCGCGTGTGTGGTTAAAGAAATATCCAACAGTTGAGAACGAAAGAATCGAGTATTGGCTAAAAAAGTTTCCTATAAATATCTTATTTGCCCCACATTAGTAGCCTTAAGCTCATACATTCGTTGTCATATTTGATAGAAAAGCAATTATAATTGAAATATGTAAATAAAGCTGATTTATCTAAACATAAACTGTCATACACAAACACGCACACACATGAATCAATTTATGTGTCATCATTTTCCGGAAGCCATATATTTACATGGGTTTTGTAGATATTATACTGTTGTTAATATTCGTTTCTCTAAGCACACGCCTTCAAATATGGTAATAATGAACGAGACAGTTTCATAGAATATCTGGCTTAAATCGGCAAATAGGTTTGCTGCGATAGTTCTGCTGTATCCTCTGTCCTGTTATTATGCTATTAAAATACGTTACTTCTTGTACGGTGATGCAGCCTTTGGTCATTTGTTAAGGCTAATATTACCAGCCTCTATCTTCGTTATTCTTCCTCAGGGATAATGACCCGAACACAAATTCCTTTCAAATTACAGACTAATGGTACCCTTGAGAGCGTCAATTCTGTTGGAGAAATGTCTGTCTGACTGTAGCTCAGGTCATTATTTCTCAATTCTTTATGTGTCGCGTAACGTTCTCTTTGTCTTTCGAGAAACTAATTTCCTTTGTAATCTGCTATGTGACGGCTACGTTTTTTTTAAATTCTTATTTTATCTTTTTTTGTTTTTACTATACGCTTTTTCTTGTGAAATCTACTGTTGAAAAAAATCTCTCTAACAAGATAATCTCTCACTCTGAATTGTTATCTGTTCGGGTAAAAAAAAATGAATGTTCCTTTTAATGGCGTAAAAACTACTGCGCATGTGCAGCAAAACGCTGAAAAACTCACAATGAACAGTTGTTTCGACTGTTTTTTTTAGTCGCCGCTGTAAATCAAACTGATGGTAGTATATGAATATATAACATAGTTTCAAAGGTTCGTGCCCGAATTTCATTGTTTGTTTTGTTGCAGATTTCTGATGTGTTCTACATTTAAAGCTTGCGTTGTTCTGTTGCGAAACAGACATTGTTGAATGTTGATGTTTCGTCCACAAATAAATGCCTTAAAAATGGAGGATGAAAAGTTTGGTTTGCCAAATTTCTTCAGGGTGATTTTAACCTAAACCATCTACCACGATCCGGGCGACCTTCCGACGTGAAGACGCTCTTGTTGCCATCGTGGAGAATAAACCGGAGATTTCCTCGAGTGCTAAGTGTTTGAAAATGGATATCTTAACTGCCTTTCGCTATTTGAAGAGGCTTGGGTTGAAGAAAAACGGCCAATTTGGGGAAATCGAAAGGTGTCATTTTCAACTGCAACAGCGCATGACCGGATGTTAGAAAACAGACCGGGCAGAAGTTTAGAGCGATGAAATGGGAAAAGTTTCAGATGACATCCTATTCTCTTGACTTGGGGCTCTTTTCGAATTTCATCTGTTCCGTTTTCTACGGAAGTATTTAAATGACAAAAAAATTGACTCTGTCCAGTCAGTAGGACACATCCTAACAACCTTCTTCCAAAAAAAAACAAAAAAACAAAGTTTTTACGAAAATGGCATCAACATGCTCGTAGAATTATGGAAAACAGTTGTTCAATGATAATAGCGGCAATGTACTTGACTAATATATGTATTTTTTGTGAAGATGAAATTTTTCTTTTTTAAATTTATAATTGGATACAAACCTTTGCAGTTTTCTAATAAAACAAGAAAGCTATATTTTGGTTAACTTAGGTTATCATTATCAAGTATGGTTTATTTTTAATACAGGCTGTGTCAAAATTATGTTAACATTAGTATTAGAGGATGCGTTAAAACTACGATAACACTAGTATGAGAGGAATCATTTATTTAGAGTTTACTGAACAGTCTCCACCTGTTCACCAGCACAACTGATGCACAAAAACCTATCGATCAACGGAACAATTTTAGTGCTTTGTCATTTCACGGGGAATGTTTGATATTACACCTTTTATTCTGTCCTTGAGTTTTTCGACGACTCTAACTTTATTGCTGTGCACGCGATACTTTATCATACCTCATAACCAGAAGTCACAGTGTGTCAGATCAGGAGAGTATGGTGGCCATGTCAACGGTCCGCCGCGACGTATCCAACGATTTGGGAAACTTTGACCGAGACAATCGCGAACAGTAAGAGCAAAATGAAGCGGTGTACCATCCTGTTGGAAATAGACTGCTCGTCTGATTTGTAGGGGTATGTGGCAAACTCTTGTAGCCTTTGTAAGTAACCATTTGCAGACAGAGTAGGAGTTGTAAAGAAATATGTTCCAATTACATACCATACTAGTGTTAACATAATTTTGACTCACCCTGTATATCTGAAAAAAAAAGCATGTTTAAAAATAACTTCTTCTCATTACAAAATTTAGGCCCGTACTCTACATAGCAGAAAATAAAACAACACATTTGATGCATAAAACTGCATATGTATTTATAATGGCATATTGTGAAGGATATTATCTGAGATATTAAAGGAAAGCAAGAAGAAATGACTAATTCTTAAATGTAAGGAGAGGAAACGCATGTTTTTCTGCAAAATAAACAACTCAAAGAAAGTATTTGAGAGAATCAAGAATATGATTTAGTGAAGGAAAATGAGAATTTTTATTTCCAGACTTAAATATCTAGGACAGATTATTGACGAAAACGATAGACGACCGGATCCTTCAAGGGCGAGCACGATAAAGGACATGCCCGCTCCAACAAATGTAACAAAGTTACAAGCATTTTTAGGGTTTGCTAACTACTATCAGAAATATATACCTAATTTTTGCAGGGATATACATGTACTTATCTGGGTAGCGTAGTAAGAGACTACAAAGCGTGTGATACAGCCATATGAAGACACATAGGAATAGCAAAAATGTGCCTTTTAGAAACTATATAAAATTATAAAATATCGTTAAGAACAAAGGAAATAATGATGTATTGCTATGTAATGTCTAATCTGTTATATTACAGTAAATTCTGGGAGATATCTCCACAGATGAAGAGTTGAAGCGACAGAAATTTTGGTTTTGCCATCGAATGTTGAATGCAAGATGGACAGAATATGTAAGCAATGAAGAAGTTTTTAAGAAAAACAGGAACTACAAGGAAACTGGTAGTTGTAATCAAAATGCGACAAGGGAAGTTCTAGCATATTTATGGAATAAACGCTTGAGGAATTTAACTAAATTGACGTATTGAATCAGAGACAAATGAGTTAACTACTTAACGAGCCATATACTTGTTGTGGTAGGATCCACCTAATCTGCATAGGTGACTACCAACTATATAAATAGTGGTTGGTACCGGAAGACGAGAGGAAGGAATCACGAGATCCAACTAGAGACTCTGATCGACTGCGACTAGTCAACACATTCTCCAGGAACGTCTTCCCAGAAATATACAGAAATAGTATATGTACTTATTGTGTACACTTTCTTGTTATAATACATTCTTGTTCTAAGTACATTTTGTGTTGCATTATTATTCCATGCAATAGGCGAGATTCAACAATGAGTCAAGACTCAACAATACTAATGACGGAAAAATGATAAAAATTGATGGTGAAAGTATAAAAGTAACTTCAAGCATCAAAGGACAGAATGATGTAGAGGTCAATCATCGATCAACCCCGGAAATGTCATGGCGTATAAAAGAAAACTCAATGTGCAATTGAATGATCTTAGAAAAGCGTTGGTTTAGTAAACCAACTATAATGAGAGGATTGAAAAAATGTATAAATTTGAAGGAAGAGTAAAGAAAATCCTTAGTGCCTGAACTGATAGATTTTTGTGCGTACAGAAAACCAAATCCAATTTCAGACCACCAAAAGATAATGACATTGATAGAGAATAAATGAAATGTATTAAATATGTTATTTAGAATTACGTCAAATCTACAATACTGTTGTAACCTACGGAAAGTTACTGAATAGAATAATCAAACGAAGGTTGGTAATGAACGATAATACTTAGGACAAGAACAAAACATAGAAGATTCACCAGCGGCGCGTAGAAGTAGTCATCTGCTAGAAGTGAGTCAAGTGAATTCCACAACGAATCCCTATTTGCAGATTATCTAGCAACCACCACAGGTAGTTAGATGCAGCACAAGGTCGAATTTAATGTGGGGTATCCGAGCCCGTAGGCTCGGTCAAACATTTCCCGTAGATCCCGTATAAAACAGGTTCGGGTAGCTGTTTCCCGAGACGAAACTCTGCCCTACGACATAGCCTCCTCTGGGGATCCTCTCTGCCCTGAGGCAGAAAGTTTGACCAGCACAGCTGGAGACGAATCTCTAACTGCAGACCAGCATACAGTATTTGCTACTGCAAAATACTATCCGGTAGAATAAGAGAAAACAATTGTAAACATGCAAACAATACATGCCTGGTAAATTACGTTGAATTACTCTGATATTTTGAACTAGATTCCGTAAAAATACATTTGATATATAGGAGGCTGATTTGAAAATTTCATAGGCTGACAATGAAGGAGTGACGCTAGAGCTGTGGAATATTGCATGCATTATTTTAACATTTCCTTTTTAGTAACTGCATTTTCTTCACACATCCGAGAGTGGACTGAAAAGTTCATATATTGCTAGAACTGTGGGATCATACACGCATTAATTTCAACTCTTCTTATTAATAACAACATTGTTTCTATCCATGTAAAGTGATATATGACTGTTCAATGAACACTTCAAAACAAACAACTAGTGGCTTCTTTTGAAAATGTATCAAATTTGGCATCATGGTGCTATCAATTACCTTAAAAAAAGGGTATAGACCCATGGCCATTCAAGCTGACACGGCTTCTACTTTGGGGGTGATGCTCTAGGTTTATCAAGAGGGTAAAAGTGCACAGCTGAATTTGTGAGGGAAGGGAGAGTTTTGAACACGACCCCATGTCTAGACGTCTTGCAACTGCCATTATTGGGGAAAATGGTGATAGGTGGCTATTAGCATATCCAATGAGAGAGTTGAAAATATTCTACACGATGAAATTAAAATGACGAAGGTTTCTGCTCGATTGGTGCCACGTCTTCTGACCCCTGATAAAAAGCACACTAGGCTGATCACATTCCTTGACACAGATCCAGCTGGTTTCGTCGGGTGTTTTTTTATAACCCAGGGTGAGTATTGGGTTCATCACTTTGAACCAGAGACAAACAGACAATCCAAAACGGTGTATGGTGACTGTAATTTGGGATTCAAGAGGAATTTTGTTTATTGACTATCTTCAAAAGGGCCACACCATCAGTGGAGCGTGCTATGCCATAACGGTGCAGTTATGAAAGGCTATCAGGACCAAACTCCTAAGAAAACTGACAAAAGTGGTTTTGTTTCATTAGTACAATGCTCTAGCACACAAGACATGGTTTCAATGGCTACTGTGCGTATTTGTACCCTCTTCTCCTGATTTCACCCCATTTGACTATCATCTGTCTCCTAACATGAAAAAAACACTTGGCTGGGGACCAGTATCGAAGTGATGATGACGATGTTGTTCTTTTGAGAAATAGGATTAAAGTTTCTCTAGCAATGGAATCCAAGCAGTGCAACACCGATGGTAGAAATGTGTGAACCGCAAGGAGGATTATCTGGAAAAAATAATCCTCATTCGGTTACATTTTATAAAAGTATCTTGGTCAGCCGATGAACTTTTCAGCCTACCCTCGTATTTTCATTAAAAACACAAAAGGGATTCATGATATTGTTTGAGGTAAATCCAGCTGGTTTCCTTGAACGTTTCATAATCCAGAATGAGTGTTGATCCAGAGACAAAGAGAAGCTCTAAGCGATGGAGACACCCTTGTACATTTGCTCCTAAGATTCCGAAGGTCTGTAGGAGAAAGTGATAGCATCTGCTTGTGGGATGCAAAAGGCTCTGTGTTTATTGACTATCTTCAAAGTGAGTACTATGCAAATTACCGAGGCAGTTACGAAAGTCTATCAAGACCAAACACCCAGAAAAATTGACGAAAGGGATCTTGTTTCACCAGCAAAATTCTCCAACAAAGTCCTTTATTTAAATGACTGCTGTGCGTGACTGTGGGTTTGAACTGGTTGATCACTCTCCCTATTCTCTTGATTAGGCCCCATCTAACAGTTATCTGTTACCCAACACGATAAAAACACTTGGCTGGGAAGCATTATCACTGTGATGGTGACGTCATATCTGTTGCTGATCAACAGAATGAAAGTTTCTTTACTAATAGGATTCAAGCACTGCAACAACGATGGAAATAATGTGTGGACCGTAAGGGGGACTATTTGAAAAATAATCCTCATTTTGTTAGATTCCATAAGCGTATCTTGGTCAGCCTATGAACTTTTCAACTGTTGCCGGTATATAATTAGATTTATATACAGTTGCGGCCAAAATGTTCAGAACGGCATTGTTTTCGTCAGAAAAGTAGGTATAATTTTTTATCAAAGTTGTTTTATATTCTGTAATTTTCACAGACAATAAATACCATATTATTTGTTATTGTCCGAGATTTTAGTGTAATTTGAGAGCCTAATACAAAAGTTATGGATGATTTAGTGATTTGTTTATATCTGAACATTTTGGCCGCAACTGTATGTTAATGAACTGGTCAGTCAGCCAAGTGCATCCCCGCAGTGGTGTAAAACCCCAACAAAAATGTCCACCTGAAAATAAACATATAGAGACTCAAATATAAACGACCGATATTTATTTATCGCCGAACAAGTTAATGCCTCCAGAATTGAACATAAACGACCAATATTTGCCTATCGCCGAACGCGTGAATGCTTACAGACTCAAATATAAAAATATAATATTTGCTCAACCACCAACTTTGTAAATCTTTACAATCTCATATTTAAACAGCTAATATTTATCTATCTCTGAACAAATAAATGCTTATAGATACAAATATAGGTAACCAAAATTTCTCCATCTTCGAAAAAGTAAATGGTTTCAGATTCTAATATAAACAACTATAATGGTTACAGACTGCAATATTACAAACGAATAATGATTTCGACATAAAAATAACATAATGTTGGAAAATCAACAAAGCAAAATTAGAATACATACATTATAATAATAGCTGGCCAATCGTATTCGAGGATACCCGTCTACTAGGGCGGTTAGCAAATCTCTATTGGAGACTCTCGGTCAGGCTCATTTGCGTTTGATCATAACCTAACGAGGCAACCTGTGGTTTATACTGCAACTATGCTGAACTGAATTAGTTACAGTTTCTAGAATGATCAACAATCTAAACAACATACCAGCACACTCAAACACTCGGTCACGATGACTTGTATTTCGTGCTAGCACAAAGGATATATATATATATATATATATATATATATATATATATATATATATATATATATATATATATATATGGCACGGTGGAGTAATGGACAGCAGCTTGCATTGAGGAATTCCAGTCGAATACATTACATTCACTTACGTGCTAATACTCTTGGGAAAGGTATGAAATCCTCTTCTTCTCCTTCCAGCTATGGGCAAATAAGAGGAGAGACTGGGTTCTATAGCCATGGATCGCAACTGGCCTAGAAGAAGGGTGCCTTGTGGCCCATAATGCATCAAGTCAAAGTGGTTGGTTGTTTCTGCAGAAAACCTTCATAACTATAATCAAACCATATGTACTGGTGTTTGCTGCTTGACCATCCTACGTTGAATACGACGGGAAATTTATATATATATATATATATATATACATATATATATATATATATATATATATATATATATATATATATATATATATATATATATATATAAAATTTTCAGTATAAATGAAAGCACTCATCTTCATAATGTCTGAGAGTGACGAAGGTATATATGTAAAAAACAGAAAAATAAACTTGAACATTGTAGAGTTTATTAGCAAGTTTGATCCTGATGTACAAAATCCCATTAAAAAATTAGGAAAAAAACAATAAAAATGTGACAGACATTTTTGTTTTATCAAGACATATATATATATATATATATATATATATATATATATATATATATATATATATATATATATATATATATATATATATATATAACTATCCACTGTCTTTAGAACAAGAGTAAAGGTTTGATTCTTGTTTACTCTTTTACGTCTCTTTCATGTATAGCACCCCTTGCATCTTAGTGACATTATCGCCTTCCTTGGGATAAATGGATCGAATAAATATATTGTTTTAAATTTTGTTTTGTTGGTTGAGCCGTAAAACTAAAAAAAAGAAAAACTAAAAATAGTTACGATACAGAGTAAATTCGTATGCCCATACTGTTCAGTTTCTTATTTCTTTCACTTTTTCTTTAAAACACACGGATATATATATATGTATATATACATATACATGCATACACACACATATATATATATACATATCTATATACATATATATATATATATATATGTGTGTGTGTGTGTGTGTGTGTGTGTGTGTGTGTGTGTGTGTTTCATATTTATATATAATTTACGCATCGAACCTACTGCTGTTCCGCCATGGTTCATCATATAATAACTGACCAGTCGCAATACTGTTTAGCGTCTAAGGATCGTACGTGTATATATTAAATCATTAATAAATTTAAAGAGTCCTGAAAGAATGACATTAGTGTGATAAACCAGGTAATGCGAAGCCTTCTCATCAGAAAAAACAAAGTTCATACGTCAGAAAACACAAGTTTCATCCGTCAGTTAAAATCAAAGTCCTTTCCTCATAAAACAACAAGTTCATATGTCAGAAAAACACAAAGTTCATACGTCAGAAAACAAAATACATACGTCAGAAAACACAAAATCCATACAGCAGACAGTGCGAACAGGGAACTTCATTTACACATAGATTATAATTTTACACATAGATTAAAATCACTCATTGAATATCCCTTGATATTCCTATTTCTGGGAAAAGAAACTCAAAAGAGCTATAATTCTGATACACCCGCTGGTAATACTGATATTTCTTCAGTTTAATTCAATAAGTAACGACGTTCTGACATGATAGAAAATGTACATCGCTGTGTGATATAAAAAGGTAGGATTCACTCGAGTAGTGAAGGAAATCAAAATAAACACTCTATTTTTCGACAGTGATCAGATCTCGTTGCCCAGATTGACTTAGCAAGACATCAAGCCAACAATATGGCAGAAGTGGCTTAATAGGGGAAGGGCTGATTGTGACATACGATATGACCAAAACCGAACTTGTAACTCTCCACCATGCAAACCCTGAGCATCCACCTGTCATGATGGATGTGTCTTCTTGACTCGAACGGCTGTGGGGACTCAAGCTCTCCCCAGATCTCAAATCTAACTCATTTGTACGATCAATTGTTAAGAAACCTGGAAAATGGCGTGTTGGTTGTACCGGATCAGTATGTGACTCCTCGCTATGCTCTATCTTTACAAGTGTCAGATCAAACCAAAAATGGAGTATTTCTGCCATATCTGTACTGAAGCTGCCCATTCTTCACTTGCCTGACTTGATAGAGTTCAAAACCGTCTACGGGGCCTTGTGGTGATGAATTATTTCTCGCTCTACAACCCTTTTTTCCCAAAGTCGAAACTTCACAAGACTCTCGTTGCTCTATGGCTATTCCTATGGCATGTGTTCTGGCGAGTTACATTCCTTAGTCCCGCAGCCTTGATCTTTACAACTAGGATCCACCATCCCCCGTACATAAGGGTGAATCATCCATCTTCCCATCAGACACAATTAATAAGAAGTACGTCCCACTCAAACAACTTCTTCCCAATAACTACCGCTTTTAGGAACAGACTCCTAGCAATGTTTTCGCAATCAGTACAATGTTTACCTCTTCAAGTCTAGGCTTAACTGTTATCTCCCCTGTATAATCCTATGAACTTCATTTCTTGCATTTTCTTACGCGCATGCAACACCACACAGTAACCCCCTTACTTGACTGACTCTTGGGCCTTGTTTGTGTTTAAATACATTAGTAATAAGGAGAGACTAACCATTGCTAAGCTATGGGGTAATTTTATTAACATCTATTGAGATTAAAGACGTTTTGTTCTAGGATCCTCTTAAGGATGGAAGTAATACATTGACGTATTTCTTAAACGTGACTCTTCAGTGAAGTCTATCAAATCATCTATTCGTAACACCGGTAACTAATTTGACACACTTTTGATTGCGAGGTTATATTACTGAGAAAATGACAAACAAGATTTTTTTTTAATGTTGTCGCCCTCCCAACTAGAAAGTCAAAAAGCCGCTAAGGGAAGAGAGGGTTGCTGAATGAGGTCGTTAAAAGTAGGTATCGGTTGACCCGAGAATCGAAGAGGTTAAAACAGTAGTGATCAGGGAAGCATTATCTCAGGAGTTCTTTTCACAAATTTACGGTTCGGAGGAAGAAACTGTCAGAACGGGGCTTTCTTGCTCCTCTCCGATGGAATACGAAGGTATTGAGGCGGGTTCGACCCTCTATAAGTAGTACGACGGGTCCTAGTTGTGGATCTGTGAACCTAAGGAATGTACATTGTCAGAACAATGGAAACAGCGAGAGCTTTGCGATATTTCGTCTGTGGAAAAAGGTTGTCGGGTTGAAAATAAGTAATCTCCTACAAAGGCCTCGTAGAGGATTTTGAACTTTGCCAAGGCTGGAAAGTGAGGATTGTATAGCTCCAGCCCAGATATGACATGAATATCCCATTTGTCTGACACTTGGAATGATAAAAATGGCTTGATTCATTATAAACAATAGATCTCCCAATGTCTGTTGAGCGTTTACAAAGACAAATGGTGTCTGCGAACTGTCATCGCTATTTTCACGATTAATTCATGTTCAATATTTGTGTTGATATGGCAATGTTGAATATGCATTGCTAAATCCAGAATCAATTTTCTTGGAAAATATTGCGCAAGGCGGTGAATAAAAAAAAAATTGTGAATCATTCATGAGCTTCAAAAAACACAAACTTGATACGCGTCGCTTTGCTAAAAATGAATCGAAACTTCCGACTATTCCTCTTATTAATGATATATATATATATATATATATATATATATATATATATATATTAAGCATTTCACATCAAGCAAGGCGGGAAGCCACTAGCACGCAAGGGGTAACAGAAGATTTGGTACGAGAGCAGATAGGAGCGAGAGAGGAAAGGAAGTGGAGAAGGATAGTGGATAGATCAAGGCAACTGGAGATTTCGATTGACATTACATTTGAATAGTTGGAGATTATAGCTGTCAGGGAAACAGGAATAAGGAAGTTTCCACAGGGGAGAGGTGCAAGATATGAAGCTATTGGAGTAGAGGAGACGGCTACATTTAACAGTTTCAACAGTGAAAGGGTGGGAGCGGGATGCCAGCCTCGTAGGACGCTTGAATTCATGAAGTCTGGGAACCAGCGAAAGCAGCTCATCGGAGCAATTACCGTGAAAGTATTTTCAATAAAAAAAAGAAAGAGGCGACGGCGCGTCTGTGAGAGAGCGACTGCAGACGAGATGCCAGATCAGGGCCAATTACGTTGCATATCCGTTTTTGGATTTTATCAAGAACCCCGAGGCAAACATACAAGCAAAAGGGATAAATATATATATATATACAAGTGTCATTCAATAAATAAGGTGACATTTTCGGTATAAGGACTTCTAATACAGATAGAAGCTTACATTTTTTTAATTTTTCAACGTAGTCTCCCAGCACTGTCACACAATTTTGCCATCTGGGCACAAAAATCTTTGGACTGATGTCTCAGCCAGTCGCTCACAACACTTTTGACTTCATCGTCACTTTTAAAATTCATGCCTCTCGTGAACGCTTTCAAGGGACCAAACAGGTGAAAATCTGAAGGGGAAAGGTCTGGGCTGTAAAGGGAATGAGAGAGCAGTTCCCAGCCCAGCTCGTTGATGGTCTGCACCGTTTGGGCTGCTGTGTGAGGCCTTGCGTTGTCATGATGCAAGATGACTCCTTCTAACTGATGACCCTTGCGTTTGTCCGAACAGATAAGCTTAAAGTCCTTGCAATGTCATCCACTGTCACCCTTCTGTCAGACTGAATGAGGTCAATTACTGATTCGATCACCTCAGGAGACCTCACTTCTGTAGGCCTCCCAGGCCTGTCTTCATCCTCAACACTGATCCGTCCTTCTTTAAACAATGTAGCCCACTTGTAGACATTTATTTGGCTGAAACATGTGGCACCATACACAGTTGACATTCTCCTATGAATTTCAACTGGTTTGCACCCTTCAGCAACCAAAAACTTAATAACTGACCGCTGTTCAATCCTGGAGCATGCATCTTGTTCGGCCATCTTTGTTAATCGCCAAAACTTTCAAAGTTTTTTTTTTAATCTGCAAAAGAAATTAAATCCATGTGAAAAAGAAGTAAAACAAAAAAATAAAAAAAAGAGTAAGCTTCTATCTGTATTAGAAGAAAAATTCACCTTATTTATTGAATGACCCTCGTATATATATATATATATATATATATATATATATATATATATTGAGAGAGAGAGAGAGAGAGAAGGAGAGAGCGATGGATCTTTATTTCTCTACATACAACAGTGTTTCTTAACCTTGTTGGAGGTACAGAAACCCGCAAGTTTCATTTGCACATTCACGGAACCCTTCCTAATTGGAAAAATAAAATATGATTTCTTCAGGTACCTATTTTATTAGTGCACAGAGAACCACTATGTTCAAACCAACAAAACATGACTTTGACGCAAAAAAAAAACATAGCTCAATGGATATTTACTGCAAGTCAATGTGACTTTTGCTGTTGCCTTTCAATTCAGAAATGCGCGACTTCACCTTGACAGGTGCCACTCTCATATCATTTTCGCAACAAAGTCTATTTCTTTTCTTCGTTATCATGTCTACCATCGTCGAAAAGATTGGTCACGAAGATAACTTGTAACAAACGGTATGAATATCTCAAGGGCTATTTTAGCAATAAGAGGGTACGCGACGATTTAGGACACCAGAACATTGACAGCGTTGTTGTTATGATCAATTGCTTTTGTACCTGACGCTGCTGAAGCTCAATGATTGTGTCGAAGTAATCATCAATGACATCCGCAGTCGCAACATTAATCGTGAACGGCTGTTTCACCCATGGTTGATGTAACTCCCTGGCGGGGAAATATCCATCGAGGAACATTGCGAGTTCATCTAAGTGCATGACAATTGCTTGCTTCAGTTCCCCGGTTACAGCAATGTCTCTGCTTCCAGACACGTCTTCGATCTTACGCATATAACTCAATGAATATTTACTGCAAATTAATATATATATATATATATATATATATATATATATATATATATATATATATATATATATATATATATACCTGGCCACTCGTATTCGAGGATGCCCGTCAACTAGGGCAGCTAGCCAATCCCTATTGTAGACGCTTGCTCATGCGCATTTGTGTTTATTCAACACCCACAGAGCCCGTTGTTGTTTATACTGCAACTATTCTGAGCAGACCTTAGTTACAGTTTCTGGGAAAAGGCGTGCTATCTAGCGTGAAGTTGTGCTAGCACAGCTATCGGCGGTACCCAAGGGTTATGTATACTCAATTTCACTCACAAGGTTTGGGTGAACCCGTGGTATGATTTTTAGGCAATTTCCAAAGGTGCTGCACGCTGGGATCAACTCTTTCAGTGGTGGGATTCGAACCGGAGGTCACATGGTCAGAATGCGGACGTTCTAGCCACTCCGCCACGTGCTCAAATAAAAAAAAAATATGGAACGCTTGTGGAATTTGCGTGTCATTCTTGTCATCCAATTTTAGTATATGTACTCGTTCCGGGATATATATACTAAAATTGGAACGATACAGCGAAGATTGAAAGATTAGGCAGGAACTCAAAATATGACGTACAATCATGACTGTCACAAATCGTGTACGGAGCGCACTAAGTTCTCCGCAGAAATGATATCAAGCCAAGCGATGTAGCGTGATCAGCTGCAGCCAATGATGGACAAGCGCAGCGTGACGCCACGATCATACGAATTATACACTAGTTGGAATCTTTTTTGATACTGCAATAATCAATATTTCAAAGATCGAAAAATTAAGGGGCTTATAAGATTTAAGCATTACATACAAAACCGTAGTATATCTATCTATCTATCTATCTATCTATCTATCTATCAAATTTAAAATCAATTCACAACAATGCTACTAAGACGCATGGACCTACTGGGAGTGAAAAAGAACGAAAACATTTTAGAAGGAAGCGGAAACAATATCCTAAAAAGAGAACAATGGATAAACCTATACTCACGTTAAAAAGACCAGGGAGGTGTGTGAATCGGGCGGCAGGCGAATATATCTGCTCGTATTGAGTAGAAAAATAATTAGTAAATAAAATATCACCGTACAGACGGAGACGTTAGACTTTAGACGGAAAACGGAAACACAATCCTAAACAGGAAACAAGGTCTAAATCTCTACTCACGTTAAACCATCATCCGGTTCAAACTACTCCAAGAGACGCAGATTAAGGGTAGGTTCTGTTTGGCTATTTATTATGCGTTAGATACGTGTTATGTGTAATGAGTTATGTGTGACAAACATTCTTGACGCGAAAGTGTGTGAAAGTTAGTGAGATGTAGAAGGATGATTTGATTGGATACGTGTCACGTGTAATGAAGTAACTTAGTGAGTTGCTGCAGGATGTTTTGAAAAAAAATGTTTGGTTATATTTTTCATTAAAGTATATCTCTTGCGTAATTTGTATATATATATATATATTGATATATATTGATTTTTATGTATTCGGAAGAGATAAATTAGACTCATGAACAATGGATCTGTAGAAAAATTGTGATGTGATGTAGTTTTTTAAACGTGTGTTAATAGCTGGTAATATTGCTAGAAATAAATTTTCATAATATTTTATCTTTAAATGTTCTTTTTTTTTATAACGCTGGCATTAGAAAAATTAAAGTTATGTCCTACGTCGTTGCGGTGTAAGGCGATAGAATTTGAATGTTTATCTAAACGCAGATCTCTTTTGTTTTCCTGGATGCGGGTCTTTAGATATGAAAACCCGCATCCAAGAACACAAAAGAGATTTGCGTTTAGATAAACATTCAACATTACACGATTACTCTTGCCAGACATAAGGTCTTTCAGCAGTCATCCTCTTTCTTGATCCAGGGAGTTATTTCTTGATCCACTTATACAGTTATTTTCTATTGATATTTCTTATAATTTTCTTTTTTTGTTCGGGACATAAATTATTTTCTCCATAATTTACCTCCACGAAAGCAGAAAATTATAAGAACAAAAAACAATTAATAAAAAACACTTAC
>OZ038483.1:34870632-34873132 GCA_964036315.1 Acanthosepion esculentum | reverse complement strand
TTGGCGAAACCTGTGGAGGTTGAGAGGCACAGTACTAGAATTTTCTCAGATCCGCCAGTTGGTGGTTCAATGTCTGGTATCAGCGAGTTCTTCACAGCGAAGCCTATGCCGTGTTGTCTTGGTTCATGTTTTGTCTTACTCATTTCCAGTTTAATATCGTGTATATTTTATTGAAAACCCTTAAGTTATACACATAGACGCATTTTATGCTGTGAATGTGGTAACCACCTTAGAATTTAGAAGACAGCTTCGGTGTAACAAAATAAACAAAGTAATCAATGCCTAAAGGAATATTGAAACTTTTTAATACCATATTTTGAAAATGTAACAACTGAGAATTGCATGAACGGAGCGAGTAAGCAATTGTGAAGTCTTCAGAAATGGTAACTAAAATAACACTTACAATCAGAAACAGAAGAGGCAGCTGAAATTCCTTGAACACATAAGGAGGAAGGAGGAATTCGAGAATTTAACCCTCACAGGGCATAGTCTGAGCAAGAGAGATAGAGAAAGTTAGCGAGCCATTTACTGACGTGCTTGTGTGAATTGATAGCGGAACGTAGGGGCTGGTTTTGGCAAACACTGCTAAGGACCACAAGGGATATGGAGTTTTGGATAGCCCTGAGAGCCTATATACAGGAGTGATGTGGAACATAGAAAACGAAGAATCACATGAAGAAGAAGAACCAGGAGATGAAGAAAAATCAGAAGAAGAAGAATCAGAAGAAGAAGAAGAAGAAGAATCAGGAGAAGACGAATCAGGAGAAGAAGAAGAATCAGATGAAGAAGAAGAATCAGATGAAGAAGGTTAATCAGAAGAAGAAGAATCAGGAGAAGACGAATCAGGAGAAGAATCAAGAGAAGAAGAAGTATCAAAAGAAGAATCAGAAGAAGAATCAGGAGAAAACCAATCAAGAGAAGAAGAATCAGAAGAAGAATCGGGAGAAGACGAATCAGGAGGAATAGAAGAATCAGAAGAAGAAGAATCAGAAGTAGAATCAGAAGAAGAAGAATAAGAATAAGAAGGAGAATGATGAGAAGAAGAATCAAAAGAAGAAGAAGAATCAGATGAAGAAGGAGAATCAGATGAAGAAGGAGAATGAGGAGAAGAAGAACCAGAAGAAGACGAGGAATCAGATGAAGACAAAATGAGAAGAAGAGTATCAGAAGAAGAAGAAATGTAAGAAAAGGAGAAGAATCAGAAGAAGAACCAGAAGAAGAAGGGGAATAAGGAGAAGAAGAATCAGAAGAAGAAGAAAAATAAGAAGAAAAAATGAGAAGAAGAATCAGGAGAAGTAGAAAAATTATAAGAAGAAGACTCAGAAGAAAATTAGAATATTATACGATACCGTATATTAAATAAACGACTATCAAGACGTTGAAACCTACCAAACTGCGTTAATTACTGCAATTTCCATCGTATTAAATGGCATACGTAGATCAATCTTAGAAAGAAATGAATATTACCTATATGGCAATTCCCCGTTTCAAGTTGCTCATCTGTTAGGGGACGGTTTATGAAACATGATGACGTTTTTGCCTTCGTGGCGCCATCATCAGGTCATCCTCAGAACCCATCGAAAATCTTCAAAAATTTAATTGCAACATCAAGCGCCATCTTCCGTATTCCTGAACCCTGTTCTCTTATTGTCGTTCTCCTCAACTCTCCTTGCTATTGTCTTCTCATTCTCTTTCACCCCCTGTAGCACCTTGTTTGTCAAACGATTAAAAACAAAAACTATTTCTTCTTTCATTCCATGCAATTTCTTTGGTCAGCGGTTTTAGTAATTCGCTTATTTCGAAGAGGTCCTCGAAGGATTCCCTGAAGGATTCCTCGAAGAAATCCCCTAAGAATACATCGGAGGATTTCCCGAATCCTATCTGGAATTATTCTTCTCCGGTGGAACACAAACTTTATCTGACACGTGGCGTAAATTTATTAAAAAAAATCACAGAAAACATCTTTGATAATGAAATAGAGATATGAATATTTATGCGTAAAATAATTGATCAGCAAAGTAATGAAAACAATTTTTCTACTCCTTCCCAGCGTGTGATGATCCTTTGACGTCGTCTTTCCACAGATTCAGTGGGAGGAGCGGGCCATTACTCTACGGCGCTGCACCAATGCGTATTGGTAGGGTTGGATGTGAGACGCTTAGGCGATCGTGTCTATTTTTGATTCATGGTCGCCTAAGGGTAATTGCATAAGTGAATGTAACGAAGGCGACTGACATTCGAACATGGCTCTCGAATTTCTCATTTTGGAACGCTATCCCTTGCACCACCCGCACATCCGAGCTTACATATCGATTGATTGATCAACTTTTTCAGGTTATTTGAAGCCAGAACATATTTGTTTTAGATTTTTGGGAGTAAATAATGATTTACTGATACAAGCCCAACTCATTAACCCATAGTTGGGGGTAGAAGAAGTAGATGCATCCGTCAGTCAGTTACGTGTCATGCGTAATACGCGCTTAGGCAATCATGTATCTTT
>OZ038483.1:34840632-34865632 GCA_964036315.1 Acanthosepion esculentum | reverse complement strand
AATATGACAACGACACGAAATACATCTCATGAATTGTTACAAAATACTTAGATGACAGAAAAATTAAGGTTTTGTCGTAACCCGCCCAAAGTCCCAACTTAAACCACATTGAAAATTTATGGTCATATTTGAAAAAAATAGTAAGAGGAATTAGTCCTTCAAATTGGAGAAACAATAAGGAAGCAGAGAGTAAAATATCTATCAGTGTGTCCAGTGATCTAGTAAGGAACTATCAAAAATGATTAAAGGCAAGAATAAAGGTTACAAAATTGATTATTGAGGGAAGAGGGCCAATAATTTTGGCCTATGTTATTTTTTTTTTATTATTGTTTGAAATAAAGAATTTGTTGTGGGCATCACTGTACATTCCTTGAAATCCATTATTTCATCATTTGTGATAAAATGCACATGAAGTTTCCATGGAAATTTGAGGTATTACGGCTTTATATGTGATTATAGAAAGTGTGTGTGTGTGTGTGTGTGTGTGTGTGTGTGTGTGTGTGTGTGTGTGTGTGTGTGGAATAAGTCCTAAGGAGCCAGGCAAACCTACCTAGGTTTCCTCTAAACGGATCTTCAGGATAAAGTGGCTGTTTACACTGAGGATCCGTTTAGGTGAAACCTAGGTAGGTTTGCCTGGCTCTTTAGGAATTATTCTAGTTTATCGCCCTACTTAGCGTATTGAGCACTCTACGTTTTAGTCTTTCATCTTTTTTTTTCTTTGGACTAAGGACTTTAATCACTTGGCGATTTGTTTCGTCTTGTTCTGATGTTTTTAGTTTTTCCTTTTTTTATTTTCCAATTTTTTTCTCGTTACTTTTCTCGTTTTCTCGTTTACTGTATTTATTATAACAAAGTATATATGAAATTAAAAATTACTCCAATTGAATAGCTATTTTACCCTGCAAGAGATTACTTGCAGGATTTATCAACACCAGTGTGTTTAAGCTATGTCTAGTGCTCTCCTCTTCTTTCTTTATTCTTGAAAGTTTAACATTTTTAATCTACTATTCTATTTTATCTCTCCTTGGTGTTGATAAATACTGCAAGGATGAAATAGTTATTCAAATGAATTACACTTCTATGTAATATATATATATATATATATATATATATATATATATATATGATGAAATATAGTCTTAAGGTGAGCTATATTTATGGGATAAAGTGCTCAATATCAGAGATAGAGCGTGAGTAAATATAAACGTGAACATAGAAGTCAACACTTAGAGGCGACAGTCTGTTTCATGCTAGACGCAATCGACTGCGTCTAGCATGAAACAGACTGTCGCCTCTAAGTGTTGACTTCTGTGTTCACTTTTTGTTGTGGATTCCGGGATGAAATCCGGTATCAATAATAACAAACGCCATGAATGAGTATAGGAATATAAATGTATTAACGTAATAATACAAACTGGTAATACAGGTTAGTAGTTCCAGGAATGCGGGTTAGTAGAAATATATGTATATAGTCTTTGGTATCGACGTATCGCTGTATGACATCTTACTGAGTATACGTCCTCGTTACTGTGACTCTTGCCCGCTACGTTCGTACGCTCATTCCTTTCGACGTTCGTCTATGTTCGACCCCTCTCTCTATCTCTTTTCCTGTCTCTCTGTCGGGTATCCACTAGCAGTAGTATATGTATACCCTGGGTGAGTCCATTTGTGTAAAAAGCGGAAGACCCCTCAACACCCAACCTCCTTAGATCTCTTTTTGGAGGAGTTATTATTTTTCCTCTTATGGTCGATAATTAGAGGTTCTATAAATTTTATTTTCCTGTTTGACCTTCTAATTTCTGTGTCTTCCTGTGGTCTTTGAATCTCAAAAGCTTCAAAGATCGCATCCATCGAATCGTCATTTTCTGCAGGTGACGAGCTTTGCTCCTCAACCCGTCTTTTTTGTATTTGGTCAATATGTCTTCTGTGGATATATTTTTCGCCTTGTATTGTGTACATCACATTTTCTAGTCTGTTAATTATTGAATCAGGTTCCCAGTAAGCCATATTGTCCCTGAACATCCTGAAGTAGACCCGTTCTCCTGGTTTGAATGATCTCTTGGGTACTATAGGTGTATGCCGGTTTTTATTCTTGTTCGGCAATAACTTATCAAACACAGACCGTATTCTGCGGGCAAACGGCATGTTTCGCTTCTTTTTTTACTGTTGGTTGGACATTTTCTATTAATTCAATTCTAGTGGCAAACTTGTTACATCGTCCCAAACCGCTCGAGAATACTTCTGGAAATTGATTATGTAATTCTTCCTTTAATTTTATAGCTTCTGATGGTTCTCACTTTATCTTCTTACAAAAACAGTTGACAGGTAAATCCCATACGTCGAACTTTTGCATCCAGTCTGTTCCCATCAGATTTTCTGTATCTTTCATTACGAATATCTTGAGTTTTTTTGTTTTTCCGTGGAATTTTACCTTTAGGATTACTTCTCCTTCGAATTTTATACACTTCTCTGTAACTGACATAGCAATTTTCTGTGTATGTATCATGGTCGGTCTATTAAGCTTTCTCCATGTCTGTAGGTTAATTATCGTCAAATCCGAACGTGTGTCTAGTTGTAATTTTATCTTTTTATTTAAAATTTCAAGTTCCACGTATTTTCTTATTTTAATATTGTCTTCGTCGTGCATTCTAGTAGCTCTTATCCTACTAGTAAATTTTCTGTTCCTACATTGGGCTGCCTTGTGACCCATTTTTCCACACGCTAGACATTTTTTATATTTAAAACGACAATCCTTATTACAGTGTAATCCACCACATCGATAACATGCAGATGGGGGGGGGGCTTATATTTGCTTAGATTTTTGTCATTATTTGCCCTATACGTTGTACTTTTCCCATTATTATAGAATTTTTGTTTTCTTCCCGGGGAGGGTGAAAATCTTTTTTCATATTATAGAATCTTTGTTTTCTTTCCGATAGAGGGTGAAAAACGTAAACTTTTGTTCAACTTACGTATATGTGCTACTCCTGACTCCTCGATATCCTTTGATTCTTTCTTTATACTCAGGCATTTTTGGCAGTCTTCTGATAATTTTTGTAGTGTTAATCCAGGCTCATTTTTCAGTTTTGAAAGCATTCTTTTTTGCGCATTTCACTATCTTTAGCTGAGACTAATCCTTGTACAAAAATAAGACACTTGAAATTGTCCGAAGTTAATTCTGCCAACTTGAAGTCGTCGCAATATTTGTTCACAATTGCGGGGAACGTGGAGTAGTCCTCCTTTTCGTCCTTTACGAGGTTAAGACATTTCCACCTTTTGTGAAATAGTGACGTCTTTGGACTGAAAAGCTCTGTAAGGCATGTAACTGCTTCGTCAAACGTTAACTCATTTGTCTTTTTTGGCAAGATGTAAACCACAAAATTTGTGTATTCTTTTGTTCCTAATTTTCTGAGTAACAGACGTAGGTTCTTTGCTTCCGTCCAGTTTTGACAATCGATGTTGAAGATGTCATCACGATGTCTGAAATAGTCCGAAATTTTTATCCTCTTCTAGGGAGTAATTGAATGTTTCTATCGTATTCCACACTGCGACTTGGGAAAAAGTCGCCTCTTTTTCGATATTTTGTTGTTTCTTACCAGCTACCTTTAATATTAGTTCCTGTAGTTGCATTTGTCTTTCTTCATTTTCCTTCAGCGATTGTAGTAATTGTTTTTGCCATTCTTCATTTTCCTTCTGCGTTTGTAGTAATTGTTTTTGCCACTTCTCTTCCATTCTTTCTTGGAGTTGTAATTGCTGTTTATTTTGGTATTTTACAAGTTCTACTAAAATACTTTTAAAATCCTCCATGATAATAGTCTTACGAAAAACTTTCTTTTCCGTATTTTAATCCTCGTAAATCTTTTGTCGCCAAGTTATTGTGGACACTGGCAAACGGCAATTTTTTTTTCTTTGTGTAGGTACTCTTCACCCAGTTGTTGTGGTCGACGAGAGAGAAAATTTTTCTGTCCTTTCGCGTGAGTTCGAATTCCTCGTCGCCAAGTTGTTGTGGATTCCGGGATTAAATCCGGTATCAATAACAAACGCCAAGAATGAATATAGGAATATAAATGTATTAGCGTAATAATACAAACTGGTAATACAGGTTAGTAGTTCTAGGAATGCGGGTTAGTAGAAAAATATATATAGTCTTTGGTATCGACGTATCGATGTATGCCTTCTTACAGAGTCTACGTGCTCGTTAATGTGACTCTTGCCCGCTACCTTCGTACGCTCGTTGCTTTCGACGTTCGTCTATGTTCGGCCTCTCTTTCTCTCTCACTCTGTCGAGTATCCACTAGCAGTAGTATATGTATACCCTGGGTGAGTCCATTTGTGTAAAAAGGGGAAGACCCCATAACGCTTATATATATATATATATATATATATATATATATATATGTGTGTGTGTGTGTGTGTGTGTGTGTGTGTGTGTGTGTGTGTGTGTGTCATTCGAAGATAGTACTGTTTCGCTGAATCACAGCTGCTCAGTGTAACTAGACATCCGATTTGGTGTCGTTCGGACTTTCTATCCCTAAGACATCAGCACTCGGCAGAGGGAAACTTCTAATTCTAGTGTATTGTTTTTACGACTGTAAACAAACTCCAGTCAGTCAGAGTGATCGTATTCATTTCACCGAAGAGCTTTATATATATATATATATATATATATATATATATATATATATATATATATATTTATATATATACATGCACATATATATATATATATGTGTGTGTGCGTGTGTGTGTGTGTGTGTATTTGTGTGTGTATATGTATTGTTGAGACATTTGACATTAAATACCACGGAGATTTTCTTTTCGTAATCTTTTTGGGGATTCTTTCCATCTGTCGGACGATCTTTCGTGTGTCAGTAACAAACTGGCGGAAAAAGAACCCTAAATTCGGTTTCCAAACGCTTTCGATCATTGTTTATCGTCATAATTTCTTCGCTTTCTGTGTGTTAAATTGTCGGCTTTTAGTAGATTGCGTCCGAAACACACACACACACACACACACACACACACACACACACACACACACACACACACGCATATATATATATATATATATATATATATATATATATATATATATATAAACAAGTTTTATTAAAATAACCGATATGGTCTATTGGTTAATTCTTTTATTGTGTGTTTCCAATTTTCGAAGATGTGCACGAAATTATGAATAATCTCTCTGAGGTTCATGCTATATATATAGTTTTTGGTATCGACGTCTCGCTGTATAATTGGCAACACACGGCGGCGACAATCTGTTTCATACTTAAACACAACTTTAATATAGCTGAAGTTCTTCACATATATATAAAAATAATTAATCAATTTTATGTTTGATTTTATTTTTATACAAATTTATAAGGTAATCCACTTTTCTATTGAAATGCATAGTAATTGATTCCCCTACGAAAACCGAAAGAAAATATTTTCATATTAGTTGATTTCTTAAAATGCAATATATATATATATATATATATATATATATATATATATATATATATATATATATATATATATGCACACAAAGTAACACACACTATACACACACACACACACATATATATATATATATATATATATATATATATATATGTTGCATATTAAGAAGTCAACTAGTATGAAAATATTTTGTTTCGGTTTTCGTAGGGGAATCAATTACAATGAATTTCAATACATACATACATACATACATATATATATATATATATATATATATATATATATATATATATATATATATATATGTGTGTGTGTGTGTGTGTGTGTGTGTGTGTTCGAAATTCGTCATCTGGTATTCTTTTTTGATATATTGCAATCAATCACACATTGACACATCGATGTGTAATAGTTATCAATCTCATCTTGCTAGAGCAATTATGACTGAGTTGTGAGTTCGATTTTCGCTAGGTTCTCCATTATTTGGCCTTGTGCCGCATTTTTCTAATTTGCTATTACCATCAATTAAGATTAATTCCAGATTACGAATTTAGAGAATATTTTTTTACATTTTAAGAAATAACGTGCTATAAAGCATATTTTCGTCTTCCGTAGGAGGATAAGTTTGGTACGGATGTACATAGAAAACTGGCTTCTCTTATTAACTTTTATAAAATTGAATAAGCATTCTGCCATCTATATGGAATTTTTAGAAATCACGTCGTATAGTCGTATTTTGTTTTGTCTTCCGTATGGGGATAAGTTTGTTATGGATTTACATAGCAAGCTGGATATCCTTATTAACTTAAAAAAAAACACTCTGCACTCTGTATATGAAATATTCTCAGTGGATTTTATTGAAAAGGCGATAAATGAAAAAAAAAATCTCTTATTGTTTGGAAGACAGACACGGATCATATGTACGTGTGCGTGTGCTCGAATGTGTGCGCAAATTACGAGAAAAGGAGACGCGCTGAACAAGATTGAAAAACAAAAAAAACTTTCTGTCTGAACGATCCCCACTTAAAATATCCAAATCAATAAAAGCGGAAAAGAAGAAATCTTCACGTGAATTTGCTTATTGCTTTCAAATAACCAGAACAAATTAAAGGATAAAGATCACTGTTTTTGTCAATGGAAGATAGAAAAAAAACAATAAGGAGAAGAAACCGGATTGCCACTGAGTTTGTCTCGGTCACGCAGTGACAAGCTGTCCATAGTTTGACAAAAAAATTGCCACTCGTCTTCTCTACTCTTAGCGTTGACATGAACTTTCTAATTGAAGATCGAAAAGGAGAAAACAAAACCTAAAGTGAAAAAAGAGATTTTTTTTATGTACTTCCTTCCCTGGTTCATTTCTCTTTTATTTTTTCTTTCCTTTGGGTTTTAGCTTCTTCTGCTAGCAATAATTTGATGGTAAAGGCTGTTATAGGTGGATGTACATCAGGATAATATGTCATCAGTCAGAGAGAACTGGATTAAATTGAAGACAGAATCTTTGACGGTACCGGTGACTTTCAGACAACACTTTGCTAAATAATACTGAACGTTTTAGCTTTAGTTCCCTTGGCAGTCTTGGAGACCTCTTTGCTGATAAAATCTAGTAAGATATAATTGGAATATTTGTTTGTTGACAATAATTTCTGTGTTCAAGCCTATGTTAAAAACAAATCCAGTCGTTGGAATACACGGAAATATAATACAAGGCATTTATTTGTATCATGATTTACTAAGTGTTGCTTAGACATACTACAGAACAGCAAGTACGGAACATTCGGTGAGGATCAAACTCACTATTCAATCGTTACTGATCTGGCGAGACAAGCTTGCTAACCATTAATGATTTACAAACTCACTAGTCTGTCTTAACTGATTGAGCGAGATAAGCTTGCTAACCATTGCTCCAGCTACTTATAGATTTCACAAATTTGGCAAATTAACATATTAATCTGATCTGTAACTATATCAACATAAAAATAACTAGTTTTAACCTGTGAAAATTCCACGGTTTTCCTATTTGAAATGCTGAATCTTAATTCTTCAGTTGTAGATTGAATATTATTATGGCGACTTCTACAACAATAAGATATCCCTAGAAGTCCCCCTTTGACATCGTTAAATACTTGAGCGTAACAACTTTAAGAAAATATTGCAATAACAATCAAATATGAATGGTGATGGTTATTTTAAGAAGTAAGAAGGTATAAATGACAGGATTTGAAAGTGCCAACTTTTTTTCCATTTCACTGAAACAGACGTTAAATACTTCTATCTTCTTTTCTTTGAAAATTTTCGTCCTCCGACAGGAATCGAACCTGTATCCTATACGGAACCGTCATATAGCCTGACGTGCCTTAATCGTTGCGGCCACAGAAAAAAATCCCGAAAGTTTAGGTCGGTAAATGTTGTTTAATACTGTTTATTATAAAACAGAGCATTTATTTAAATATTTCTATATATAAAAAGAATGTATAAACATAAAAATGTCTTAAAATATATATATATATATATACATATATGTTACAATATATAAATATATGTTGCAATATATATATATGTGTTACAATATATATATATATATATATATACGGTGAGGCATAAGTAGATCACCATAGAAAAAATGGACAGATCGAAGGGTTCCTGTTGAGTGGTCACCACGGTCACCACGGTCACTAGATCATTGAACCTTCCATTTTTTTCTCTGGGCTCATTTGAAATCAGTTTATCAGACGCACCTAAGAAATATTGATCAACTTAACGAAAGAATGAAATATGCAATAAATGCAATAAAATGACAGAGGAGTCTCTCGGACGTGTTAATTTATCATGCAGGCACAGAACTGAAATAGGGTTTTGAAAAAAAGAGGACGACATTGTCAACAGTACATATATCAATTAAATAACTAGTAAATAATTTTTTCGGGTGTAATTATACTTTTAAAATTATAGCTATGGTGCGTCAATTTTCCCTCACCACATATATATATATATATATATATATATATATATATATATATATATATGTGTGTGTGTGTGTGTATGTGTGCATACATACATACATATATATATATATATATATATATATATATATATATATATATATTATAATTTTTATTATATAAGTAAAAAACTTATAAAAATAAGTAATAAAAGTTCTAATATATAAATATATTTGAATTTTCTCCGTTTAATTGAGAAACACTTCCCTAGAAACAATCCACTTACCAGGATTGAAATAATTATTATAAAACATAATAATAAAAGTTTAAATCAGTACAAAAACCTGAGTAATAATTGTCATTCTAAAGTAATTTTTAAACATTACGTATTACCATTTCATATACCCATAATTTATTAATATATAATAGTCCACCGACTACGGTTAATTACTTTATTTTGTTTATTCAGCTTTAATATTGCTAAGTATTTCCATCCAAGGTTGTTTGTATATGAATGCGTCGTATTGAACTACAATTTTACAAATATTATTTCAAATTATAATTACTAATAGACTATACTTCTTTTAAAACAAATAAATATAATATAATTACCTAAATTATTTAAAAATTATTATTTAATATCAAATATAAATATGTATATTTAATTTATCAGTTTTTTTAAACATTATTTAAGGAAAACTTTTGACAATGTCGGCAAAGAACAGCTATTTCATTTCTTTGTGTTGTGGTAGGATCCACCTAATTTGCATAGTGGAGTACTGACTATATAAATATGGTTGGTACCGGGAAGACAGGGAGGCTAATCAAGAGATCCAACTAGAGACTCTGCCCGACTGCGACTTAGTCAACACATTCTCCAGGAACGGTCTTCCCAGAAATATACAAAAGACTATATGTAAATATTGTGTACATTTTCTTGTTTCAATACATTTTATTCTAAGTACATTTTGTGTTGCATTATTATTCCATGCATTAGTCAAGTTTCAACAATGGCGACGAAGTAGAAAGAACCATACGGAAAAAAAAAAGAATTAATGATTGAGAGTTTTCAACAATTGGGACAAGTCATTGAAGAACCCAGGCTGAAAAAAAAAATTATTAATTAAAATCCAACAGTTAACGTAACGACGAAGGATTCTGAATTTCTGGATATGTAGAACTCGTTAAAAGACGACTAAGCATAAAGGAACGTTCACTCAGAAAAAATTGAAAGGTGTCGTAAACGAATAACGGTGATTTTAAATTGAAAAATCATCTACAACGAGACACCCGCTAAAAAGAAAAATTGGCCGACTACAAAAACCTGCATGGAGTGAAAAGGAGCACAAATACACCGTGTCGACTTTGAAAGGTAACGAACTTTAAAAAATTATTTTTTTTGTTTGTTCAACAATATAGTGACGAATTATCACTGATAATAAAATCAGAAGTTGTCATTGAAATACGCGAACAGAAGTCGAAAACGAAAAAAAAAAGTCCGACGGTCTCTGTTCACAAAAAAAAAAAAAAAAAAAAAAAAAAAATACCAAAGTTGATTATCACGGTTTTGAATGTAAAAGCAAGACATAAAATTAAAAAGTCGTACGTTGTTTCGATTTTTTGGTCAGCTTATATGATATCCGTGGATACACAAATTAAAAGTATATTCGTTGTTGCATGAACACTATCAGCTAAAGATGGATGAATTATCCAAAGTCATATCTGAATTATTCAAATCCCAGCAGGAACAGTTTGCCTTATTAATAAGGGAACAACAGATAGCACAGCAAAAATATCAATAAAAGCAAGATGAAAGACAGCAAAAATATCAAGAACAACTGATAGCACAGCAAAAATATCAAGAAAAGCAAGATGAAAGACAGCAAAAATATCAAGAACGGCAAGAGGAAAGACTTTTAGAAATTCAAAAGTTAACACTGGAGAAATTAAACAACTATCAGGCAAATGAAGGAAATTCTTCATATTCTAATAACACCATATTTAATTCGCTGGAAACTTTCAACTATGTGCCAGACGAAGAAAAAACGTTTGAAGCGTACTTTAAACGATATGAAGATATTTTCTACACAGACTGTGAAAACTGGTCGAATTCAAGAAAAGTCAGTCTATTACTAAGAAAGCTAGGTACAGCATAACATAGCAAATTTGTAGATTTTATTCTACCGAGAAAAACAACTGAATTGGAATTCTCGGAAACAGTGAAATTGCTAAAAGAGCTGTTTGGAGCAAATATGTCGCTTTGGCATAAGCGATGGTTATGCATGAATGTCTCTAAATCCGACGATCAGGATTACTTAACATATGCATCTATAGTGAATAGACATTGTGAAAATTTCAGATTGGCAGAGATTACGGTTGAAGAATTCAAGTGTTTAATTTTTGCTCAAGGACTGGTATCCAGTAAGAGTGCCGAAATAAGACGTAGAGTTTTGTCTAAACTCGAATCTGAACAAAACCTTACCCTGCAAAAGTTAGCAGAAGAGTGTCAACGGGCCGTAAGTTTAAAGAAAGAGTCGCAAAAAATCGAAGAAGCTGGCATTGCTTATATTAAAAAAATAAAAAAACAGTCAAATTACCCATCAGAAAAAAATTGGAGTAAAAATTCGGCGTATTTTTAAAATAGACAAGAAAATAAAAAGAACGAGGATGGAAAAAAGGTCCCACCATATAATTGCAGACGTTGCAACGAAAGACACTGGGAGGTAAATTGCCCATATAGAAATAAGAAATGTTTCGTGTGCCACAAGAATGGTCACAAAGGATCGTGTTGTAAAACGAAAAAATGCAATAGCCGAATTAGACAACCAAATTCGAATATCAAATCAGATAGAGATTTGAGGAAATATGTTACGACTGAAATATTTAAAAAGAATATGAAATTTCAACTCGATTCGGGTTCAGATTTAACAATAATGAACTATAAAACATGGAAAATTTTAAAAAGGCCTACAATAATGAAGTCAACGAAACTCGCTCGAACGGTAACTGGAAAGGAAATTAACTTCGAAGGCGAGATTGTACTTCCCATGAAATTGAACGGGATCGTTAAAAAAATAAAAGTTTTCATTCTGAAAAATGGAGAAAACTTGATGGGTACAGATTTTATTGAAACATTCGAATTGTGGGATAAACCGTTAAACTCAGTCTGCAGAAAAGTAGAAAGTAATACGCAAACAAGACAGGACATTAAAGATGAATTAAAGAAAAAGTTTCCGGAAACCTTCACACCTGGTCTTGGAAGATGTAACAAGTTTGAAGATAAATTTGAATTAAAGGAAAATACTATGCCGATTTTTAAAAAGAAACGTAACGTGCCTTTCGCAAGTGTAGAGAAAGTTAACGAAGAACTTGATAGGTTGGAAAAAATGGGAATTATTTCGAAAGTAGAATCTAATTCATGGGCTGCGCCGATTGTGTGCATAAAAAAGAAATCAAACCAAATCAAAATCTGTGTTGATTTTTCGACAGGGTTGAACTCGGTAATTAAGGACTACCATTACCCGTTACCGAGTCCGGAGGAGATTTTTAACAAGCTAAATGGCGGAGTGATTTTTTCAAAAATCGACTTATCAGATGCCTATCTCCAAATTCCCGTCGAAGAGAAATGTTCGAAGTTACTAGGGATAAACACGCATAGAGGTTTATTCAAGTACAACAGGCTTCCTTTTGGTATTAAAGTGGCATCAGCCATTTTTCAACAAGCCATGGACGTCATGTTGAATGATTTAGACTTTGCGTGTGCCTACTTAGATGACATCATAGTAAGGAGTGCAAACGTCGACGAACATCGAGAGCACCTCAATCAAGTATTTAAAAAGATTCAGGACTTTGGATTTAAAGTCAAAGTGCGAATTTGGTTTGGAGGAAATTAAGTATTTAGGTCACATAATCAACAAAAATGGCAGATTTCCAGATCAGGAAAGGTCCATTGCGATTAGAGACATGTCGACGCCCACTAATGTGGCGACGTTACAGAGTTTTCTGGGGCTCGCAAACTATTATCAAGCGTTCATTAAAGGAATGTACAATCTAAGAGCTCCGTTGAATGAACTACTAAAAAAAGACAAGGCATGGGAATGGACGGTAGAATGTCAGAAAGCCTTTGATGAAATAAAGAAAATGCTTACGTCCGACCTCTTTTTAACCCATTTTAATCCAAAACTTGATATTGTAGTGGCAAGTGACGCTAGTTCATACGGGGTAGGAGCGTGTATTCAACACATAATGTCAGATGGTTCTAGAAAACCAATTGCACATGCTTCGAGAGCATTACTCCCAAGAGAACGAAGTTACTCACAGATAGAAAAATAGACGCTGAGTATCATTTTTGCCATAACAAAATTTCATAGATACATCTACGGCAGACATTTTATGTTAGAAACGGATCATAAACCTCTGATCACTATTTTTGGTTCAAAGAAAGGGTTACCCATTTATACGGCAAATCGACTGTTAAGATGGGGAACCATTCTTCTTAATTAGGATTTTAACATAAAGCACCTATCATCCAAAAATATAATTCATGCGGATACTTTATCAAGACTCGTACCGAGTCAAGAAGAAAGATTCGAAGAATCAATTATTGCAAATATCAGAGCAGATTATGAGGTGAAAAGCATGGTAAACAACATTGTAAGAGAGCTACCGGTTACATCAAAGGAAATCAAAAAAGAAGCTGAAAGCGATGATTTCATTTTAGAAATAAAAAGCAAAATGGTAGCAAATGACCAAAAAGTGCAGGAGATTTATTCAATATGTGACAGAATTTTATTATATGGTGAGAGAGTAGTAGTACCAAAAAAGTTGCAGAAAAGAATCCTACGGGACTTTCATATGGGTCACCCGAAGATTAATAGAACAAAAAGCTTAATGCGAATCTTTGTATATTGGAAAGGAATGGATGTGGATATCGAAAACATTGTTCATCGATGTAAAGGGTGTGCGTTAGCAGCTAAGGCACCACCTATAGTACACAAACCATGGCCAAAGACGGATCATCCGTGGACAAGATTACACATTGATTTCGCTGGTCCAGTAGAAGATTATTACTACTTAATAGTGGTAGATAGTTTTACAAAATGGCCGGAAGTACTACGCAGCAAAAAGCCTACGTCCAATACCACAACAACTTTTTTGCATGAACTATTTGCACGGTTCGGTGTGCCAGAGTGTATTGTGAGTGACAATGGTACACAATTCACTTCTGAAGAGTTTAAGGAATTTTGTGAGTTATATCAAATTAACCACATAACGACGCCGCCGTATCATCCGAGATCCAATGGACTCGCAGAAAGATTTGTCGATACGTTAAAGTCAGTGTTTGACAAGCTTTTGCCAGGAAAAAATAGAGTAAAGAATACTATGTATACAGCTAGAAAAAGATACACCGCCGGAGAGAAGGTGTTTTTCAAATGCTACAGAAACAACGTTGAGTTCTGGGAACGAGGCATAGTGGACAAGAGAATCGGTGACCTGATTTACATAATTAAAGGGCCGAAGAATACTCATAAAAGGCACCAGAACCAACTTAAAAAATGTTACGTTCTAGAGCATGAAGAAAGTATACCGGATGAGGAGGAAGTACCCATTGATGTAATGTATGATATTTTTCAAGTAGAACCTCCGCAGAATATTACCGAACCGAGAAGATCCGGTAGGAAACTAAAGTTCATGGACCCATTGGACGTGAATCCAAAACGGAAAAGATACTAAAATTAAGCAGATTGACATATACATATGAAGTATGCAAATGGGATCTACAAAGAAATAGCCATAATCATCATCCCATATAGGAAGCCAGTTGAAATCCAAAAGGGATTCCAAGGCTTGGGAGTGGGGTGTTGTGGTAGGATCCACCTAATTTGCATAGTGGAGTACTGACTATATAAATATGGTTGGTACCGGGAAGACAGGGAGGCGAATCAAGAGATCCAACTAGAGACTCTGCCCGACTGCGACTTAGTCAACACATTCTCCAGGAACGGTCTTCCCAGGAATATACAAAAGACTATATGTAAATATTGTGTACACTTTCTTGTTTCAATACATTTTATTCTAAGTATATCTTGTGTTGCATTATTATTCCATGCATTAGTCAAGTTTCAACACTTTGATTACGTAAATTTTTATTTTTTATACACCTAATAATGCATAGTTCCTCATGAATGCACAAATATTCTAGGTTTTATTATTAATTTCCATTTCACAGCAGAAATATTTCGATAGGGACGTCTGATTTCGGTATTTATTTATGCTAAAAGAACTTTGACGTTGGTTGAACCGTTTGCTGAATTCATGTCTTGTGCATCCAATGTAGACTTTTACATTGTCTGGATCCACAACAGATTATATATTGCATTGGTACACTAATGATTCAGTGCAACAGTTATTATTAAGAGGACCATTATGAGGATTTCTGCAGTTACATAATTTTTGTTTATCTTCATCTCTTTTTATTATTATACTGTCTAAATTTATTTGGTCTTGGTCTAAGTGTTTATTCAAGGTAGTAGCATTATGTTTCTTAATAATTTTTTCTAAGTTTTCCGTACAGCTGTAACTTAAGTTTAGGGTATTTTTATTAAAAATAGTACTGAGCTTACTATCTTTAGGAAAATGTTTAACGATTAATGCAAGGAATTTTTGTCCTAAATTATTCTTAACCATTTGGTTGTGTAGGGGTGTATACCAAATTATTTTTCTGTTTCTGTTTTGTCTATGCTTTCCATTTTCACTTTTTATGTAAGTTAGTTGGTGGCTTTTGTAGCCACATTCTTTTTATTATAGAAATTAATATGTTCATAGAAAATATTCTCATTTGCTGATTTGTACTTATTCTCTTTTCGATAGATAAAGATATATACCTAATTATAGATGGAGGATGATTAGATTTAGGGTGTATATAGAAAGGATTAGTATTGTTTTTTTTATAAGGTATGTATACATTTTGCATAAAATCTAATGTTATATCAAGGAACTCCACCTTTTTCAATTTAGTGTTTACAGTTCAGGCATTTAAATTCTCTATGTAATATCTTTCTAATTTTATCGATTTTAAAGTTTGTAAGAGTTTGTAACCATAAGCCCATCGTCTCTGTACATTAACTTCATTATATTATGTTAACTTCACGATTTGCTGTGAGATTGTATAATATAAAAAGACCTATAAGGTCAGAAGACTCAGCAGAGACTAGTGATCCTATTGTGTTGTCAAAATGGTTATACGAATTTTGTATCCATTGCTCAACCTTATGTATGAGTACCAATCTTTTCGTATTTATAATAATGCGCTTTTCTTTTTCTGTTACGTCCGTGTATAGGGTAGCTAAGTCCATCACATTTATGAAAAGTTCTTTTGATATTGATTGATAGTAATTTTCAATATCAAACTGCAATCATATGTAGTGGTTGGGGTTAAACGAGTAACAGCTAAAGAAATACATTAGAGTAAAAGCCACATCATCATAAAGATATATATATATATATATATATATATATATATATATATATATATATATATATATATATATATATATATATACCGCCATATATATATATATATATATATATATATATATATATATATATATATATATATATATATATATATATACATACACAAATGTAAAAGATCAAAGAGTAAGAATTCTGCGTTCAAAACATTAATTTAAAACAGGGCTCAGTACAAAAGTAGAACAATAAATATTTTTTTATTATGCAGTGTTACATTAGAACATGAATATACCCACTACAAAACTGTACAGTTTTGTCGTGGTTATATGCATGTTCTAATGTAACATTGCATAATATATATATATATATATATATATATATATATATATATATATATATATATATATATATATATATATATATATATATATATATATAGATAGATAGATAGATAGTAGATACACACATACACATATATATTTAGGTTGGTGTATTTGCATGTGAGTATGTTTGTGCCAAAGAAACTCTGATGTATATTAAAAATGATAGATAAATAATTTATTACAAATTTGGACAGAGTTAAAACAACAGAGCCAAATACCGTAACTCGGATATCTCCTAAAATAAAGTCAGGCATATATATGTGTGCTTAAATATCTATAGAAAGTTAGGATTGCCTTGCATAAGCATATACGTAGAAACCTACTTGTTTGCAGTGAGACATACCAATGAAGTCGGAATTATAACGACGCACAATGTGTTAACGAAAATTCCCAGGGGTATTATAATAGTTTACAGACAAAATTAAAAGTTTTATGTGTCTGCATGCAGTAACTATTCTAAGATCTATCTATTTCTCGCCAAACAGATTACTTTGAAGTGGAAAATAGGTCTTAACTTTTGTAGTTAGAGCCCCTCCCAAAATTGGGGAAAGATTTTATAGATACACGCACACAAACACGCATACACACACAAACACAGACAAACAGGCAGACAGATAGATAGATAGATAGATAGATAGATAGATAGATAGATGTGAACAGGATTCTATATAAACATAATTAGTAATATATGGACAGAATTAGATAAAGTTGAACAAAATTAAATAGATAGATATGGAAACAAAGAGATAGATGTGCAGAGAATAAGATAATAGTTAGATAGCTATGCAGATAATGGGATACTATATATATATATATATATATATATATATATATATATATATATATATATATATATAGAGAGAGAGAGATAGATAGATAGATAGATAGATAGATATGAACAACATTAGATAGATAGATGAATAGATAGATAGACAGATAGATAGATATCAACCAAATTAGATAGATAGATAGATAGATAGATAGATAGATAGATTGATAGATGTGAACAGGATTCTATATAAACTATAATTAGTAATATATGGACAGAATTAGATAATGTTGAACAAACTTAAATAGACAGATATGGAAACAAAGAGATAGCTATGCAGAGAATAAGTATATATATATATATATATATATATATGTATATATATATATATATATATATATATATATAGGTAGATAGATAGATAGATAGATAGATAGATATGAACAACGTCAGACAGATAGATAGATACATAGATATGAACAACGTCAGACAGATAGATAGATAGATAGATAGATATGGCGACTGAAAATAGTTCTTGGGAGGCTGACACGTTATATTATCCCGCTGAAATAACGTATCTGTGTTTGGGTGCATGATCATGAATTAGTGTAACTTAGCGAACAAGGTTCAATGATGCGCATAGGTGGACCAGTGGATCTAATACGTGTCACATGAACGCTACAACGCTATGCATATATGGTTAAATTGGGACGCATGTGTCCCAATCTGAGCGCTAATGTGCTAATCATTCGGCCACGCGCCCATAACATAAGGTGCCCCTACATGAAATAATATTATGCTTTGGATAGAGCATACAAGTTTGAATCTTTCTCCCGAAATGTATATAGCTCTATGGTAATGTATGGCGAAACAGACTAATCCATTTTCTGTTTTATAGTGATATGAACTCGTCTGTTGCCGGTGTTTGATAAGCCCGGGTGCTGGTGGGTTCACTTGTTAATCAGGCTGCCTCCTAAAATGTACGCATATAAATAGAGACCAGAAACGTATATATCCAGCTCCGTGACTCTCTCTTCGACTAACAGAGTTTCCTTACAGAAGAGAGAGTCATAATATATTTTCTTTACTGTTTATTATTGCCAGATCGTTATTGGTACGCCAATATTGTTCATTTATACCAGACAAGTCTAATATCAAACACATATCTATGTATCTACACATACTGTTTTATTTTGCTGCAAAGCGCTGAAATTCACGCATGCGCACAAATGCAATGTACAGCTTCATACGCCTACAGAAGCAAAATTTATTTCAATCATATGCAGATGTTACAACGTTTATATTCGTGTGTGTGACTGTGCAAGCCAACAATATGATGTTTTCGCATATTTTCTATTTTTTCTTTTTTTTTTGGTGGAGGTGGGGAAGCGATCATTGCAAGCACGCACATTATGCATTTTGCGTGACTGGTTTGGCAAACGTGCGAAATTACATCGTATCAGGTCATCCATGCAGCCGACAATGTGTTGGCACGCCAGCCCTATGTACTGCCGCCATCTTTTTCTTCCGATATTCCCTCTTCTTTTTTTCGATCTCCTTCTTTTTCTGCAATTATTTTATTTTATTTTTTGTTTGTTTTATAAGTTTCTGGTCTGGAGTGGATGTGTTGACTTACACAGCCTACCAAATCAGATGAGACCCTATTTTTCTCCCACATTTGCGTATAATTGTAAACGCAGTTTCAAATTTGGTTGTCAGCTATTTTGATCAAACATAGGTAACTTGAACCCTTCACTAGAGCACAAATTGATAGAACAATTATAAACAACTACATAAAACTTTATTTTATATCTGACTTTCCTAGGGCTTATATTGATTTTCTACCTTTCTCATTTATCCATTTAAATATCATAGATGTTCCTTCTACTTTTTCTGAAAATCTGTCATACACTCCTTGTTTTTTTACCTGTTCTCTGTTCCCATGTTTCATTTAGAAAAACCCCTTGTCTCGCTAGATCAGTTACAACTTAATATCGAGTCCGATGATGTCCAATGAATATATATATATATATATATATATATATATATATATATATATATATATTGTGTATTTAGTTAGCAATCCTTCATTTATCATGTTTCATAAAAAACGACAGGAACGGTAGTACGGTTAAGCTTTTTATTTAATTTTTCTTGTGTTCAAACAAGAGCTTTCTATTTTGGACACACAGTGTGTAGAAACTGTTTAAATGTTCTATGGTTGCGAGCGCTTTCGGCTATAATTTTAGCCATTATCAAGGATGATTTTATTTTTTCCGTTTAATTGAGTGTCTGCGATATGTGTTTGTTTTTAGCATGTTATAGAGATGTTTTATTTTCGAACCCAGTTAGCACCTTGTGGCTTTGTTCGTAGTTAATATTGTCGATAATTGGCTTTTTCTTTTTTTTTTAATTATTAGGGCTTCCATTATTTTAATCATTTTTTACATGTAGATGAGGTTATTATGTTTGTGTTTTATACTCGTATGTTTCGAATGGAGTCTGGTAGGTTTCTGTGTGTGTTTAAATGGGTTCTAATAGAGCTCTGAAAACATGCATATATATATATATATACATATATATATATATATATATATATATATATATATATATATATATATATATATATATATATATATATATAGAGAGAGAGAGAGAGAGAGAGAGAGAGAGAGAGAGAGAGAGATATGACGTGAATTCAGTCGGGTTTCGATCCTAGCTAGAGGCAACCGGACGTCTAGCCACACTGATGAGCTGAGAAACAGCGAAACAGTCTGTCTGTGGATGACAAATATATATATATATATATATATATATATATATATATATATACGTTTAGTTAAAGATAAGGTATGGATATGGGATTAGTATTTAAAAGGTAAAACATGGAATTAAACAATGGAATAAAGATACCAGTTCACCTAGATTCCGGAAATAGGAAACACCGGATGTAGTAATAAGACACCATCATATAGAAGAGGAGTGTGAAAAGCCCTGTTTTCATTGGCTGACGCTGACTGACATATGTCAATAAGAACGGTCGAAGTCCGGCCATGATAGTTTTGGGGATTACTGTTTTTTGCAATGTCGCGGTGCGTAGCACGACGCTTTCATGGAGGCGGCCTAAACTCGTCTAGAATCAGGTCGGGGTTGCGGTTGGAGCCGATATGAGGCGAAACCCGAAATCGGCGATGAGAACAGTGCATCACTGAAGACCAACCTTGATGCATCTAAAATGTATGATTTAACTATATATATATATATATATATATATATATATATATATATATATATATATATATATATATATATATATATATATATATATATATATATATATATATCCGATGCGATGAGAACGAAAGTAATATATAAATTCCAACGTTCGCAGCGTTAATTCAAAAAAGAGCTCGATACAGATAGTAGAGCGATAATTATTTATTTATTATAATTTTATCATATAGACAAAACCATTTTACTCACTACAAAGATGCAACTTGGTTTCAGTGCATTTCAACTGCACATCGACGGGTGAGGGTCGAAAATGGTTATGAACAATCCTGCTTGTAGGCAAGCCGGATGTGAAACGTCACTTTTTTTCCCATTTGTTTGAGAAGAAAAATATGCATACAAAAAATATATATAAGTATCTGAGTGAAACAATAGTGGTTGTTGATAGCAGTTTGGTGATGAATGGACCGGGTGTTTAATGTTGATTGGTCTGTGTTGCATCTTTGTAGTGAGTAAAATGGTTTTGTCTATATGATAAAATTATAATAAATAAATAATTATCGCTCTACTATCTGTATCGAGCTCTTTTTTGAATTAATTAATTGTGGATCAGTTGTAATATTTTCATTTTACTAGGATCCACTTCGATTATATACCAACGGATTTTTTAACTTACACACACACACACACACACACACACACACACACACACACACACATATATATATATATATATATATATATATATATATATATATATATATGATGAAAAATATGGAAAAGACAAAACAAAATCCGAATATGCAAGTTTACTGTTTTAATGTTGTTTTACTGTCGACGTCAGACGTTTCGGTCTAGTAGACTGACTGAAATTCTAAAGTCAGCGTTCCCTTTTTTTGTTCTGTTTCTGAGTAGTCTTGTGTCTATCATCTCTTCATGTTGACTTAAATATCGTCTAATCCTAAGTATGTTTCTAATAACCATTTCCTGAAGGAAGATGTTATAGTTGTTCCAACGAGAGAAGAGTGTATATTTAAAAAGAAGATAAATCGCGAACGGTTTTAGATGAAATGAGGATTTTTTTTTACTTTAAAATACATATTATACTCTATTTTTCATAATTCTATGCGACCTTCAAGGAAAGTGTAGATATTTCCACGTATTATAAAATGAAGTTTGCGTGGTAGCGATTCAAATGTCTTTCTTGAACAGGTGATAAGCATTTATATCTATATATTACATATAGTTCTCTTGTTAATATATCGTTCTTTCGCGTTATACGACGTCATAGCACTTTTTTATGAATTTACGATTTGTAATTTTCTGATATTTCGTGACCGCTATGTCACATAGCAATCTTCTATCTCAGCAGAACAGAATCGACTACTGTATTTGGTCATTATGCGTGTATCCTGCGTTTTTGTTTTGTGTGTCGGGTGTTATGATCAATTTAGTGCTGGTTTAAATATGTTTTTTTTTAAGTTTCTCCTTGTATTTGTAGATAAGAAAATTGTCTGTTTGATATATTGGCATTACTTTAAATTTTATATATATATATATATATATATATATATATATATATATATATATATATATATATTATAAATAAATTGATTTAAAATATGTTTTTTTCGCTACACAGTGATAGCATGTTTCAGAAAAGGGTCCATGTTTCAGAAATAGTACCATGTTTATATATATATATATATATATATATATATATATATATATATATAGGTAACTCGTTTCGGGAAACCTTCGGTTTCTTAATTTGCCAATGATCAAATAAATAATAAAAGAAAGAGCTATGAACATGAATGTCTGTCGAAAATAATCGTACAACATACAGGTCCAAAGCCCAAAAAACCCCGATATGAGTAATCAACTAACTAAAAAAGTGATCAATACAAAAGTAGAGCAAACCTAGTTAAACCTAGAGAGCCAGACAAACCTACCAAGGTTTCACCTAAGCAGATCATCAGGGAAAGATTGCTATGCTTGTCTGGCTCTCTAGGTTTGACTATATATATATATATATATATATATATATATATATATATATATATATATATATATATATTACCGTCGTGTATTGTCCCGTGCTTCTACTGTATATTTATAAATTCTTGATAAGAATCTGCAATATTATTGGCCCTAACTTAGCGTCTCGGCTTCAGTCATTTTTCCATCAACGTAACGTAGCCTCCCTGTGCTTTTTCTATAAACACTTCCATGTTAATTATTTGAATAAACTCTTCGCTATAGCACTTAGATTTTATGAATTGAAATGCAGTGCTAGATTGTTGGCAAGGTCTCACAATATTACAGTTGAAATGGCTGTATGTCAACGTAAGTTCTTTGCTCACAGTTTCTTTCCTCGCACTTCTCGATTGTGGAACTCTATTTCGGCTCCATTCTTTCCAGCCAACATTGATCTTCCAAAATTCAAATGCATCCTAAATCGTTATCCTCAAGATTGCTTTTCTGTTGTTCTCGTTCATTAATTATTTTTCACTTTTGTTTTTTCTTTCGCACTCAGTGACCTCTTGTGTCTGAAAAACATACAGTCATTACATTATGGGCGTGTTCGTGCTTGATGTTGTTTCTTTTTGTTTTTTGATGATGTATGATTCTATTAATTTTAGACGTTTTCACTTTTGGAATTGTGTATGATGTTTGTAATTTACATGAGCATGTTGGGTCTCGGAATTGATTAATTTTAAACTTAGTTTAAATGGGTCCGAGGGATGTCGGGTCAGAAGTGGTGGTATGTCTGTCGTAATAATTCATGAATTTGTTTTCCTCAAGAATACAGTTCATTATGGAACATTTGGATTCGTGAATAATGTTATTGTATAGCTTGGATTTCGTTCGTGAGTAGTTCGACAGTTGTGTGTGTGTCTGTGTGTATCTGTGTTTGTGTGCTTGTGTGTGTTTGCATGTGAGTGCTTGTATGTAAAGACGAAGATCATCTCGATGTTAATGCTTCCTACTTTATTATGTTCGCCTTTACAGTCAGACGCGGGCAACAGTTGTATTGAACGCTTCTAAAACCTATACAGTTGCGGCCAAAATGTTCAGAACGGCATTGTTTACGTCAGAAAAGTAGGTATAAGTTTTTATCAAAGTTGTTTTATATTCTATAATTTTCAGAGACAATAAATACGATATTAATTGTTATTGTCTGAGATTTTAGTGTAATTTGAGAGGATAATACAAAAGTTATAGATGATTTAGTGATTTATTGCAAAACCCATGTTTTGCCTTTTTATAGAGATAATGTATTGTATTATTACTTTGATGATATATTAAAAAGGCAGTTGATGAGTTATCTTAATCAGATTTGTTCTATGTACTCAGTAGTTATTAAAGTTTTTAATCACATTGCATTTGTGTATTTCAGGTATCCTGTTGATGAAAGTGGCATTGTTAAATCGCTATTCCCCAAGAAAAGGCCCAATGTGCGTTATTGTTTATTGAAAGAAAATTGGATACGTAGACTCAACGAAACTACATAACTTCTTTCTACGGGGTCATGGTAAAGATATCGTGTATCGAACAAAGATACTGGACATCATTGATCTAAATTAAAAGATCACTGATGCCATTGACACCATTGATGAGGCCATGCTACAGCGAACATAGCAAGAAATCTAGTACCTTCTTGACGCGATTTGTGCAACTAATGGTACCCATATAGGGGTGAATTAAGTTAGTTAAAATAACTTCAATATCTACTCATTTTGTAATACTTTCCACATATTTGTCTGTTCATTTGCTTTTGTAATATTTTTTTAAATTTTAAAGAGACTATATTCGGAGGACGAATATTTTCTGTGAAAATTTCTCGCCGGTAAATGTTGTTTAATACTGTTTATTATAAACAGAGCATTTACTTAAATATTTGTATCTATAAAAAGAATGTATAAACATAAAAATGTTTTAAAATAATTGTCGGACTTCGTCCATTTCATAATGTGTGACGTCATTTGTTTACATTTGGATGCGCTTTGAGCAGATATGAATGTACGTGAGAGATTCATGGAAGATTGAAGTTTAAAGACAGTAAATTCGACCTTGCTAGCCGAGCGCTCCTCTGTAGCCAAATCGGTTAAGGCACGTCAAGCTAAATGACGGTTCCGTATAGGATACAGGTTCGAATCCTGTCGGAGATCGAATATTTTCTGTGAAAATTTCTCGGACATTCAGGTCAGCAAATATTTTTTAATACTGTTTATTATAAAACAGAGCATTTACTTAAATATTTGTATCTATAAAAAGAATGTATAAACATAAAAATGTCTTAAATATATATATATGGTAAACGATATATAATTTTTTATATACCGAAAACAATTTTAGGGAAAGAATTATGACAAAGTGGAAAAAGAGTTTCCGTGTGACAGTTTCGTGCTTTAGAATTTCATCGGACGAAGTTTATATTTACGTTGATGCGATTACGCATGCGCACGAACGGAAGTGGGGGTGCTGAGAATTTAAAATATAAAAAAAATTATACCCTAGTATTTATATACGGCTTTGAAAATGACGGAACGCATTCTTTTAAAAAGCCTTTTTTCGTACAACGCTTCTTCAGAAAGATTCGTTGGAGCAACAATAAAACAGAGAAACAGAAAAAGGTAAGCACTTTTAAATGAATTTCTTACTAAAAACAAACAAATAAGCTCCTTGTGAAAATGAAACATTAAAAAAAAAATACACATGGGACACAGAGAACGTTGAAAGTTCTC
>OZ038483.1:34760632-34835632 GCA_964036315.1 Acanthosepion esculentum | reverse complement strand
TTGTAAATGTTTATTAAAAATGGATTTATATATCCCTACATTTAAACAAAATATTTTCTCGGTTCAGTCTGCTGTTAAAACTGGTGTTAAAGTTAATTTTCACCGAGACAATTCAAAGTTAATATACCCAGACGGAACTGAATTTAATATACAACAAAATGAACGTTTATATTATTTGAAAAGTATTAAATCTGGGAAAACAGCCGTATATATAAGAAACCGTTGCTATAATAGTAACATTAAAAAAGACTCTTTACGAAGCTTATACGAATTACAAACCCAACTTTAGTGGTATGCATATTTTTGGTATAATTTTGCGACCACAGGTCAAAATTTGATCCAAAAAGTAAACGAGGCATATTTGTTGGTTATGACGGGGCAAGTCTGGCCTATATGATTTATTTCCCAGAAAGGAAAATAATAAGGAAAATAAGATGCGTCAGATTTACAGATTCCTTTGAGCAAGTAAAGAATACCGAAGAAAAGAATATTAATTGTGAGGAGCTTGTCCCACACCAACCAGTAGAGCCTAATTATGAGATAAGGCCTATAAATAGAAAACACGTTCAAGATCCACAATTAGGGGAAGGTGTTATATCAGAATATATAGAGAAGAAATCAGGCGCAAATCTTGAATTAAAAGAAAATACAACGAATAAGAGGAAGGGGACAAATTCCGCGTTATCCGACGAGAATTAGAAGAAAGCCAGACTATTTTGGAATGGATCAATGTCCTATTGACATTGACTGTTACTATTCGGTGCAATGTATCCCGAAGAACTATTAAGGAGCTATAAATTCTGATAATTCCAAACGATGGATAGCCGCCATGCAAAAAAGAAAAAGAAATGGAATCTTTAGTATCAAATGATACTTTTGAATTGAAAAGAAGCCCCGGATGATAAAAATATTATCGGCAGCCGTTGGGTTTATACTGTAAAGCGAACTGAGGGTAGTTCGCCAGTGTATAAGGCTCGTTTTGTAGCTAAAGGATTTTCAAAGATTATGTAGAAACATTCAGTCCAACAACAAACATGACAACAATAAGAATTTTAATGTCAATGGCTGCACATTATGGCATGGATATACACCATATGAATGTCAAAGGAGCATATTTGAATGCACCGATTGACTATGAAATATACATGAAGCCGCCAGAAGGTTTTGAACAAGGTGACAATAATGTATGGAAACTCAAAAAGTCACTATATGGGCTGAAGCAAAGCGAAGAACTTGGAATAAATTACTACATTTTTATTTAATTGAACAACTTTTTGAGCCGTCCCCGATGGATCCGTGCCTGTACACAAGGACATTTAATAATGAGATATTAGCAATTCTGACTATTTGGGTCGACGATATGTTAATTGCTTCAAAATGTAAAGCTACTCTCTTAAAAATTAAAAAATCCTTAGATATAAGGTTTAAAATGACCGAATTGGGTCGACTATCATGGTTTCTTGGTATACAGTTCGAATTTAAGGATAACACTATTACAATGAATCAATCCAGATACATCGACAAACTCTTATCAAAATTCGACATGCGAAATTGTAAAACGCTGACTACTCCATGTGAAATGGATTTAAACACAATTATGAATAATGAAGATGGTATAGCGGCGTGTGAGAAAGAATACAGAATGTTGATAGGAAGTCTTATTTACGTCATGACATCAAGAAGGCCAGACATCTGCTATACGGTTACTAAGCTGTTTCAAAACTTAAATAAACCGAGGACTGTGCATTTAACAAGAGCTAAGCAAGTATTACGTTATTTTAAGGGAACTAAGAATCAGTGTCTAGTATTTCGACAATCAAAAAACCCACTACAACTGGAACGATTTTGTGATGCTGATTGGGCAAATTCACCAGATCGTAAAAGTATCACAGGATATTGCTTTAGATTGGCAAAAGATAATCCAATAATTAGCTGGAAAGCTAAGAAACAGGGGATGATTTCACTTTCGACCTGCGAAGCAGAATACGTTGCATTGTCACAAGCAACACAAGAGGCTATTTTTCTTAAATCACTAATACAAACTATTAAAACACTAATAATAAGTGAGCCTATAACTATTTACTGTGATAATCAGGCTAGTATTGCTTTGGCTAAGAATCCAATAATACATCAAAGATCAAAGCATATTGAAATTAAACATCAATTTGTTAGAGATCAGGTACAAAAGAAAACAGTACAAATTGAATATGTTCAATCCGAAAATAACGTGTCGGATTTGTTTACGAAGCCAATTACAAAATTGAAATTAGGGGCTTTCATTCCTCTCATATTTGGTACTGACTGATAAGGTTCACTTATAGTCCTGGGTAAGACGTAAAACTGCATCCATTAGTTATTGTCCAATATTGGTGTATAAACGTGAATAGTCCTAATTTTAGCCCAATCCTCCTCCTGAATAACTCTCAGAATCACTCTGACCCGGAGTGATAGTGCCTGTTTTAATGGGTCCCAGCTATGAGTAAAATAACATTTTTTCTACCTTTTTTGTTGTGATCACAGCCTAAATTTATAATATTGTTGTTAATGTTTATTAACCTAAAGTACTTAACAGTGAACAAATGATATAACTAATTTTTGGGGATATTAATTTTTCATTTAAAAAAAAATCATTTTATGAATATTAAGAAGAGAAAAAATAATTATTTGATGAATGCTAAAAAAATAAATAAAAAAATAAATAAAAAAGAAAAAAATCTTTTTATTAATACTAAAGTATTTCCTCCATATAAATATTGACGTTACTAATATTTTGAAAGAAGATTCCATAATGTACCCAAAAAGGGGGGTGTTAAGTTATTTTGTGGACATAATGACTAGTAGGCAAACCAAAATGAGCTGACTCATTTTATAGTTTACCAAGAGAAGGTTAACCAATCAGAGGACGTGGAATATTCAATCCGATATGTATAAAGGCGGCCATTTTGTTTTGTTTTTCTTGTCGGAATATCTACTGCTAACCTGTCAGATGAAAAGACCTGCAGAACTACGTTTTCCTACTCTCTCCTAATATCCACTGGCAACCTCTGATATGGAAGACCTTAAGAATTCCTGAATAGCTGCTACTAGACATTGGTGCTGTTACATTGAACAAATTATTTCCTACGTCAGAATTCTACATTAAAACTACATTACATTATATATATATATATATATATATATATATATATATATATATATATATATATATATATATATATAATGTAATGTAGTTTGAATGTAGAATTCTGACTATATATATATATATATATATATATATATATATATATATATATACGTTTGTATTTTTGTGTGTGCATGTATTATTTTTATTTTTTGGAGAAAGTGATCGAATGTTCTTCGGCCAATAGGAACTACGGACAATTTTTACATTCCCTTACCCCAACCGAAGGAAAAATTTAAGAACCCTAGTAAAGCTCAATAAAAATTAATTAAATTTTCCTTGTTTGTCATATGCAACGAAATATTTTTGAGAGAAATGTTGCTTCCCAAATATATATATATAAATATATATATATATACATATATATATATATATATATATATATATATATATATATATATATATATATATATATATATATATATATAAAATAAAATAAATATAAAGGATAAAAAACAAAAATAAAATTACATAAACACAAGCAAAATAATTTGACACAAATAAATAAATAAACAAATAAACGACTTCAGGTAAAATGTCTGCCAAAAATGACAACCCACAATGCACCACTGACCCGTATATATAAATAGGCGAGAAAAACAACAGCGCTCGTGGCTCGATGATTGCATCTACCATGAAACAGACTGTCGCCTCTAAGTGCTGACTTCTATGTTCCCTTTTATATTTACACACGCTCTATCACTGATATTGAGCACTTTATCCCATAAATATAGCACACTTTAAGACTATATTTCTTCATATATATATATATATATATATATATATATATATATATATATGTGTGTGTGTGTGTGTGTGCATGTGTGTGTGTGTGTATTTGCTTGTGCAGAAAAAGGAAAACGAAAGAGGGAAGAAAATTGAAGGTTGGCAGTGTAGAGAGAATTGCGAAATAAAGAGAAATTCCACGAAAGGGAGGACATTGGTTATAATCTTAACAGAGTAAGGAAATCATTGATGAAAATCATCTTAGTATTTATTGTACAAGGCCAAAAAACAGTGTGCCTGTTGAAAAATGTTAATAATTGCTCTATGCTGAACTCTTAAATCTACATGCATAATGGGCGGCTATCGCTTGCCGAGCATATTCGTTTGCTTGGGGTTGCGGTAGGGCCCAGCCAATCCCTATTTCATCCGTCTTCTCAGTCGCATTTTATTTGTACAATACACACAGAACCCAGCTGTGGTTTATCATGCAACTATGAATAGTGGAGCTTAGTTACATCTTTTGGAGGAGAGCTCATAATTTTGAGTGACCAACAGTTTTATCAAGACGGTCAAGATGACTTGTGATTTCGTGCTAGCACCACCACCAACATCTTCTTAAACCAACACACAAGTCTTGATTAAACCCGTGATATCTTTTTTCAGGAACTTTTCCAAAGGCACATGCTGGGATTGTCTATGCAACCCGATAACATTAAAAAGTGACAAATCGAATATAGTGAGATTCGAACCCGGGTCCCAAGGTTGAAAAGTGAACCCCTTGATGTATAGTTTATACGAGGGGTGAAGCAAAGATTCAAGGGAATATGAAAAGTGGGCGAGAACCTAATATTGTACACACTTGGCACTGGTCTTTTAGAGCAGCAAATGTTTATGAAACTATGGGTACATCTACAAGGTTACAACGTTGATTAAAACGATAGAGACTAGTTGGTCTTTATGAACAACTTGTCCTATATTGTATTCATCATTTATACTACTTGATAATATATATTTAGCTCCTTGCATATCTATAACGTAACCAAAAATACCTTGCCGTTTATTATGTTGTGTGGGAAGAATTGATCACTAATACTCAAATGAGTGCACCACGTACCGAGAAAGCGACGGAAGTCGGTGTGGGGGTGCATTTGTTTGACCAATGCAGGTGCGTTGCGCACACATATCAGTCATAGCTCGAGCAGCGACAGGGAAAAATATCAGTGTCGAAACAGCTCGCTCAGAGTTGTCTGATATATAACTTTAAGATGGGCGTGTCCGCAGGCATTTCAAGTCATGAATATATCAAGTCTTTTGGTGTAAAGCTGTGAGTGAACTGCCAGGTATTGGTTTCAGAAGTTTAGGTGGGGAAATCTGCCCCTTTGTTATGACGCTTGCAGTGGCCGGCCACGGGTCCTGCATGATGAAACCCTGAAGGCAGCCATTGAGATGGATAGCAGGTAAACCAGTGGTGAGATTGCCGAACGCTTTCAGGTTTTTGATGAAACAGTACCGCATAGGGAAAACGTACATGTTGAAAAAAAGTGAGTACCCCATACACTGTCGGAAGACAAGTAGCAACAACGTGTGACAGCCTGTTGTTTATTGCCTTCTCGGCACCGCAACGTACCCATATTTGATCGAGTCCTTACCAGTGACGATAAGCGGATCCTGTAAGACACTCCAAAAAGTGTCAAACATTGGTTCTCACCACAGGACCCTGTTTCTCACAACACAAAACCACCTCTACAACAACACAAGATCTCTGTATCTAGTGGGCTAGGCGACTAGTGGTGTACGATGAGCTGCTACCAATGTGTTAAACCATCACTTCTGACTTGAATTCTCAGCAGTGGGAACATGTGCAACAGGCACAGAGCTAGCATATGGGTGTGCTGTTCCTCATGTGGCGAGGGTGGTTAGGGATAACATACGTTAACTTATATGAGAGTCACTGCGTCATCCAGCTTACACCCAGCATCTTGCGCTGACACCTCTTCCATTCTTTGGACAACCACCTTCGTGGGAATTCCTTCATAAATGAGTCAAATTGTGGCAAACGCTGACAGACATCTTTGCATCCAAGACATCTGATTTTTGCCACGAGGGCAATGCGCAGCCGGGGGCACATTAGTAAAATAATCTGGATTCCGATGGAGATTAATTCTAGGAATAACGGTATGCGAAAATGGTGTATAAATGTTTTCTAATGAATCAAAAAGTGGTAAGGACTATTTGGTTACCTACTGTCTATCTATGTATTTATCTATATATCTACTTAAATTCTGAACATATTACTCTCTCTCTCTCTCTCTGTCCCTCTCTCTCTGTCTCTCTCTCTCTCTCTCTCTCTCTATATATATATATATATATATATATATATATATATATATATATGATAATTACTTAGAATGAATTCTATTTTAGTCTAACCCTAACATTAAAGCATTAATTACAATAACCAAGGTTCGTTGTCAAGTTTTTTGAATTCTCATATACTTGTATTTTGATTGGTCATTGCAGCTTATGTAACAGCGTTTCCCCTAGCGAGGGGTGTTTGGTTGATTTGAACCTTTTAAAACCATTATTCTAAATTCAACACCATCACCTGATAAGACACCAGAAGTGTTGAAACAAAATGGCTATTTTAGTCGTGATTTTATAACATATTTATGTAATAATTTTCGAATAAATTATATATATATATATATATATATATTATGTTCCTCACTCTATCTATCTATCTATCTATCTATCTATCTATCTATCTATCTATCTATCTATCTATCTCTTTATATATATATATATATATATGGTACATTGCAGATAGAAGTCCACGGAGATATCTCTTTTGATAAGTTATTTTTGTATTTATTATCTATAGGGTGTGATGGATGAATTTTCGTCTAAATTACTCAAGAATGAAAATAACACTGGCATCATTTCAGATACATTTACTGAAATTACGTAAAAATAACTTGAAATACTGAAGAGTAAATTTATTGAATAAAATCGCCGTTGGCATCAACAACAGCTTCCAGACGACTTCGGAATCTTCGGCATCTCATCTAAAGTGTCTCCTTGTTGAAGTTGGTGAATGCTGAATAATCCTTGCCTTCAGTTCAACTTTGATGTTACAAATTGTGTTGGTCTCTCGCCGAACTATGCCGCACACATAATAATCAAGGGGGTTTCAGTCTGGGGAGTTAGGTAGCCAGATGTAAGAGTTGATGTGGTCACAGCTATTGTCTGACAGCCATGACTGGATTCTCCTGCTTGTGTGGCTTGGTGCAGAGTCCTGTTGCTTGACATAGAGTCTTCCATTAGCCAGCGAACCTCTTCATCCGGGGCAGTACTACATTCTCAAGGCACTTGATGTAGGACACCGTTTTGAGTCTAAGGTCCTGTGTGAAGATGTATGGAAGCATAAAATCGCCGTGAATAATGATCACTCCAAACACCTTCGTAATCACCATTAGACTCATCTAACTTTTCCGAATCCTCTATACTGTCTTCAGATTGAAATACACTGAAATATTCGAATTGGATCTTCCCTCGCGAATGCCAAACAGTACAGAATAACGTTTCGAAATTCCTTGCGGAGTGAATTGCGTCATGGTGCTCCTTTTCTTACATACGTTGCCCAACTAATCTTACTATACAGTACAGTTGATGAAATAAAAAACAAACAAAGTTATGTGCCAAATTAAAAATATAAAATGGCGACAATTTACCCATCGCATCCTGTACTTCCATGTCTTTTCCTGATGTTTAATGGTTATATCTATCTAACTGATTGTCTTCCTTTCTGTCTACCTGATTTTGTTCCTATCTATCTATCTATCTATCTATCTATCTATCTATCTATCTATCAATCTATCTATCTGATTTTGTTTCTATCTATCTATCTATCTATCTATCTATCTATCTATCTATCTATCTGATTTTGTTCCTATCTATCTGATTTTGTTCCTATCTATCTATCTATCTATCTATCTATCTATCTATCTATCTATCTATCTATCTATCTATCTATCTATCTGATTTTGTTTCTATCTATCTATCTATCTATCTGATTTTGTTTCTATCTATCTATATCTATCTATCTATCTATCTATCTATCTATCTATCTATCTATCTATCTATCTATCTATCTGATTTTGTTTCTATCTATCTATCTGTCTATCTATCTATCTGATTTTGTTTCTATCTATCTATCTATCTGATTTTGTTTCTATCTATCTATCTAATTTTGTTTCTATCTATCTATCTATCTATCTATCTATCTATCTATCTATCTATCTGATTTTGTTTCTATCTATCTATCTATCTATCTATCTGATTTTGTTTCTATCAATCTATCTATCTAATTTTGTTTCTATCTATCTATCTATCTATCTATCTATCTATCTAATTTTGTTTCTATCTATCTGATTTTGTTTCTATCTATCTATCTATCTATCTATCTATCTATCTATCTATCTATCTGATTTTGTTTCTATCTATCTATCTAATTTTGTTTCTATCTATCTATCTATCTATTTGATTTTGTTTCTATCTATCTATCTATCTATCTATCTATCTATCTATCTATCTATCTATCTATCTATCTATCTATGATCAGCAAAGGCCTATTTAGCGCTTTAGCGTTCCGATTACGAGACCTGGGTTAGAATCTCACTGTTTCCAATTTGTCAAGGTGGAGAGTTTTTGATAATATCGTCATTGGCAATGATTGCAGGGTTCTGTCACAAAATCACGTCATCGTGACCGAGAATATAGGCATACCGATCTTGTTCAACTACGCATGGCCCCAGATTGTGTACTCTGTTCCGGAAACCTATAAGCACAGCTGAGCAGAGCTACTATATGAATTACAGGTTGCTTGAGAGTATGTAGAAGTAATATAAATGTGCTTAAACAAGCAAATCCTAGACATCAAGAGTCTATGTTTACTCAAGATAATGGGCCATTGTCAAAAGGATATTGATAAATGAAGTGCGATATATGAATGGAAGAGAGGGTGGTAGGAAATGAATTTTATGAGGGTAAGGAGGATAGATGACGATTGACCTTTGACTTAAAGAGGTCAAGACTGAAATGTTCAGGGAAGCGGCAACATAGCATTTTTGTGGGTCGGGTAGACTTGTCTAAGTGAGATATTTTTCTAACTTTTGGAACAACGTGATTCGTAGTCCTTGCTAAGATCGTGGTCCTAAAAATGGTGCTGATGTGAATATTTACCTATATACATACATATATATATATATATATACATACATACATATATATGTATATATATATATACATACATACATATATATGTATATATATATATATATATATACATACATATATATATATATATACATACATACATATATATGTATATATATATATATATACATACATACATATATATGTATATATATATATATATACATACATATATATATATATATGTATATATATATATATATATATATATATATATATATATATATATATATATATATATTTATATATATAAAACAAGCAAATTTGGGTCTGTATCATGAGATGGGATAAAATGTTTTAATTGATGATCTCCACTTAAGACGTCTCAATGCATTTTTTAAAATAGTTTTGTCGTACTTTAATTCTAACCTTAGGAAGCCAAAAAGTGCGAAACGCGTCGTTTACAAATTTTACAATTTGTCTGATCATCTTCATTTTTGTTTCGGATACTATTATACATCCTATAATTTCACTTTTTTAGAAAAAATGCACAGATAGCAAAATAAAAAATATATATATCTGTTAGATTTAATATAGGATAAAAACGTCCATTCAAAAACAAGGTGTGTGTATGTATTTTTAATTAAAAAATACTGGTAAGTTCCTTGGTTTTTCTCTTCACTGTATTTTCTTTGCGTACAAGTGATTTCTTTATTGGGAATCGTGTCTTAGAAAGACCAATATTATTTATGAGTTTGAATGCGCCGTAGGGGAACAGCGTTTCTAACGAAAACGAATTTATGAATAATAACATCGGAGACAGCAGTACACTTTTATCAAAATCCTGCAACTCTCGGAATATAGTTCCATAAAGTCCCATTTGAAACAAACGTGTAAACATCCAAATTTCGATACGTAACGGACTCGACGAAAACCCAGATATGATATACACCGTTAGCCACAAAAAAGAAAAGAAAAGAAAAAAATGCTACAAATAATACAAGTAACCATCTCGAAAAACAAATAGCCGTCTGTTCGGGTATTAAAATATGTCTATCTCGGCAAACAATTGCACATTCAAAATCTTTGAAAATGTCTGATAGATAAGCAGAAAGCGCTAGAAACAGACAATCATTTGAACAGTTTCTACATGCGCTAAGGCCCCAAAAGAAATCTCTTTTGCGCATTGAAGAACAGAAGAAAATTAACCGAAAAATCACATGAGTTATTTTAATGAAACATGTATTAGAGATAGATTGCTGCCTAAATACATTCTCTCTCTCTCTCTCTCTCTCTCTCTATATATATATATATATATATATATATATATATTTACATATATATATTTATATATATATATATACATATAATGTATTTATACATATATATATATTTATATATATATAAATACATTATATATATATATTATATATATATTATATTATATTATATATATATGTAAATACATTATATATATATATTACATATATATTATATTATATATATATATAAATACAATATATATATATATATTATATAATATATATGTGTGTGTATGCTTGTGTGTCTCTGTGTGTGTGTATATCTATCTGTATTAGTTTTTGCCTATTAATATATCTCTTAGTGGAAATATATCTATATCTATATCTATATATATATATATAATGTATTTATACATATATATATATATATATATTTATATATATATAAATACATTATATATATATTATATATATTATATTATATTATATATATATATGTAAATACATTGTATATATATATTACATATATATTATTATATATATATTTATATATCAATACAATATATATATATATATTATATAATATATAAATATGTGTGTATGTTTGTGTGTCTGTGTGTGTGAATATATCTATCTGTATGATTTTGTGCCTCTTAATATATCTCTTACTGGAAATATGTATGTCGGGGCAGACATAGAGAATATAGCAATTGTTAAGTAAAGGTTTCCCTCTGCGATTAAATACAAGCAAGTTTTCAGAAACTGAATATGAGAAATAAAGTGCGGATTGTATTTACGTCATGTGATATTCTCACGTCAGCCTCCGCTAGAAATCTGACAACCGATACTCAAAGATTTCGGACCCGGTCTCTTCAATTTCGACCGACGTAACGAATACGCCCGCTGTAAGCAGTGTACAGTAAAAGCAAGTACCCTCGCCAATATCGGACCACAAACCTTTCGCATGCTTATTTTCGATTTTTCGTTATTGCGAATGCCGAACAAGCGACTACTCTTATAAATTATTGCTTCATTATTCATAAGTATATTTTAATATGATAGAGACTAAGCAATTTTTATTCATTAGTGTGTTTCTGTGTGTGTGTATCTGTGTAGGTATTTTTATGCGTGTGTGTGTGTCTGTCTGTGTGTGTGCGGGAGGGAGAGAGAGAAGTAGTAACAGAAGAAGAGAAAGAGAGATGGGCGTACGGAAATGAGACCATATGAAGGCATGAGAGTGGCTGAGAAAGCGAGGTCAAAGATAGAAGAGAGAGAAAGAGAGAGAAGAAAGAGAGAGAGAGAGAAAGAATAGAGAGAGGTAGAGGTAGAGAATAGCAGGGAAAGATTTTGGTACAGAAGGATCCCGAGAGAATGAGTGAGAAGCAGATAAATAGAGAGTGAGAATGGAGTGTGTATGTGTGTGTGTGTGTGTGTGTGTGTGTGAGAGAGAGAGAGAGAGAGAAAGAGAAAGAGAGAGCTAGAGAATAAAAAAGAGCTTGAAACAGCAGAAGATAAAGAGATGGGCGTATGGAAATGGAACCATAGGAAAGGATAAGAGTGCGTGAGAGAGAGAGGTCAAAGATAGAAGAAAGAGAAAGAGAGAGAGAAAAAAGAGAGGGATAGAGGTAAAGTGTAGCAGATAAAGATTTTGATAGAGAAGGAGCCTGAGGGTAGGTAAATAAATAGAGAGCGAGAATGGATGTGTGTGCATGTGTGTGTGAGAGAAAGAGAAAGATAATAAGATAGAGGTGGAAACAGCCGAAGAGAAAGAGCGTCGGACGTATGGAAATAGGACCATATGAAGGGATGAGAATGGGAGAAAAAGAGCGGTCAAAGCTGCGGAAGGAGAAGGAGAGAAAGATGGCAACACGGGGATAAGACCGTAGGAATTGATGGTTACGGTAGAGAGAAAAAATAGGAGAGAGCGAGAGAGAGAGAGAGAGAGAGAGAGAGAGAAAGAGAGAGAATAGAAATAAAGATCGCTAGAGAGGTTGGTACTGCTAAAGAACTGGAGGGAAGATATTTTGGCATAGAAGGAACTTGAATAGGGCACCTCAAGGTGGTGTAATAGTTAGCAAGCTCGTCTCGCTAGAACAATTACGACTGAGTAGTGAGTTCAATACTCACTGGGTGCCTCTTACTTTCGGCTTTGTGCCACATCAAAGCTACGCTTGGAAAATCACTAGAAGGAACTTGAGTGATAGATAGAGAATCAGTGAGTAGGGGTTCAACTAGTGTTCGAGAATATTATGTCTGTGAGTGTGAGTGTGAGTGTGAGTGTGAGTGTGTTTTAACGGCAGAGAGATGGAGTAAAAAAGAGGGAGATAAAAAGGAGGACGATGGAAATATGGAGATAATATAACAAGAACAGAGCTAAGGGAGGAGAGAAGTAGAGAGAAACATGGCGAAGAGTAAAAAAAAATGGCAGAAGATATATAGAGAGAATGGGAGATAAGTGAAGGAGGGGGAGTGAAAAAGAGACAGATACCGTTTGAGTAGGATGTAATTAGAAGGCGGGAAACGGAGTGTACGTATGAGAGAGATAGAGTGTGTGTGTGTGTGTGAGAGAGAGAGAGAGAGAGAGAAAGAAAGGAAGTGGAGAAATAGTTGGGGGAAAATGGGATTATGGAGCTAGGGCCATACGGGGAGGAGTGAATATGGGGCGGATGGAAGGAGAAAAATGAGAGAATAGAGACAACAGAAAGATAGGGAGAGATAGGAGGAGTGAAAGAAAGAGCGAATCAGTGAACGTGAGGAGACAGTGATCCTGTGAAGGGCAGCAATTAGAGAGAGAGAGAGAGAGAGAGAGAGAGAGAGAAATATCGTGAGAGTGGGATTATATAGGATCCTAGTATTTGTATGTTCCTTCGGTACATGAGCAATCATGGCTCTCCACTTCTTAGCAACGTCTGTCTATTCAGTATTTCCCATTCCCTGTTCTTTCATTGTTTACACAAATCCGTTAGACACTCGTTGCTTTCTTCTACCCACTTTTGACTTGAATATGTCCTTGTGAGCGTTAAATTTTCTAAGACTTCTTTCCTTATTAATGTGTCCAAGAAATATTAACTGTCACTTCCTTAAAACTTCCTTGTTGCTTACATGGTTTGTCCATGGCATTCTGACCACACTTCTATAGAAATGTATCAAGGAAAATTCTCAGCAGTCACTGCCATATAGGAGGATTAATATTTCATAACAGCTCGACACTCTTTTCTTAATTTCTACCGGCTGCTGTAAGCTTGGATGTGCAGCTGATGTACTGGTTAATTGTTCGGAATTGTTAATCAGAGAACCGAGTTCCAATTTCTGTTGGTTTCTTTATATTTACTTACGTGCAAATACCCTTGAGAAAGTTATGAATCCACCTCTTTCCCCATAGCTATGGGTAAGCCCATTATTATCTAAAAAAATATTCGAATAAAAAAAAGTGAACCCTGAGGTTAACACCAAGAAGCTACAGATTGTTTCATGGTTCAACGCAATCTTCATGATTTGAATGCGTTGAAGTATGAACGAGCCGCTTGGTGTTAAGATAAGTGTCCACGTTTATGCAATACATACACTCTATCACTGATAGTGAACACATTTACTCATATATATTGCATGCCTAAAATTATATTTTTGAATGTATATAGACATATATATTATGAAATGGACAATTAAATGTGCATGCAAGTTATTATACACATAGACACCGATAAAGACATGTACATACACCCACATACATTGACCTAGACAGTCCGATACAACAACCAAGAAATATTCAATATTGAAAGTGTTATCAAACGAATTCTAACCCCTTATTAAAATATAACTTATACGGGCAGATATACATAGATAAAAATGGTCTAATAGAACAGAGAAACAAACAATAGGGAAAGAATGGGCATTAAGACAGATATATACGTATAAAAATAACATCATCTAATATATAAAAAACGAAAATTCTAAACACACAAATATATATTTTTTCATATATGTCTATATACGCCTTATTGTACATTATGGGAGAGAAAATAAGAACTACATACAGATATATGTGTACAGTGTGCACACATTCATTACTACAAAACAGAAGCACAGAAAAGCCTACCTACAGATAAATATATACACAAATATATACATATATACACGTACACACATACACACACATATATATATATATGTCTACATATACATATATATATATATCTACACATATATAGAAATACATATATATATATCTACACATACATACAAATACAGACATACATGTACGCATATGCATGTGTACACATACAGAAGCAAGCATAAATACATCAACCCACACAGCAACGTAAAAAATAAACAAACCAAATATAAATATATATACATACATACAAATACATACAAATACACACATGTATACATATATATATATATATATATATATATATATAGATACAAAAATATTTGTATGTATACATATACGAATATAAACTAAACATAGAAACATACATATATACAAACACCTATATAAACATATGCATATATATATAAAAAACACATACAAACGTAGATTTAAACATACACCTTTATATACATATATACGCACATACACATCCACACACACACACACACACAAACACACAAACACACACACACTCATATATATATATATATATATATATATATATATATATATATATATATATATATATATGTACATACATACATATATATATATTTACACACACATAAAAATAGGTATATACTTATTCTAAGAATATTATCTTATTGACAATAAAGTACAGTAAAGTCCATAATAATTTTAAAAATGTAACAAGTCACAATTGTTGATTAAGTCTATAAGCTATTAAAAAACCCTTATCAAACAAAAGTAGATTTTAGTTACTATTGATGATACACTCCAAGACACTAATATATACATACATATACATATACGAAGACATATGAACATACATCCGCATATACAAATATATATTCATGTATAAATACTGATATCAACACAACCTCATATACACATATATAAGTACACTCACATCCAAGCACGTACATACATACATACAAATACACATATATACACATATACACACGCACAAAGTTTACATACTTATACATACGCACAAACAAGCTCACATATGATACGTGTCAACACACACACACGTACACCCACATACACACACACACACACACACACACACACACACATATATATATATATATATATATATATATATATATATATATATATATATATATACGTACATATATACCTATAATTACAAGTACAGATACATAGCATATACACATAAATACACACACATTCAACCATATATATACATATACATACATATACATACATACACATATATCCATATACATACACACACAACTATACATGTATCCCTACATACATACATAAACATATCCATACATGCATAAATACACGTAAATAGAAATATACATACACAATACATCTGGGCATATATATATATATATATATATATATATATATTTTACCCTCCTCTTCTCCTCCTTTTTACCTTCTTACTTTTTATATATATATAAAAAAAACTTACTTACATATATATACATATATACATATATACACCTCCAGCAGTACAAACACACATACATATACACAAATACATACACATATATACAGACACGAACCACAGAGTATAGGTACACCAACACACACTCATATCGACAGGCTGACCATCAAGTAATAAAAGTAATAACCTATTAAATTAGTGACATATCATTATCATTGAAAGTATTACAATCCCTATAATAAGTTAAATTTATACCGGTGTTTACAGTTAACTGTTATTTCTTGTCAACCCCGGTGTGGAATGGGTTCGTGTCCATAAAGTTAGATCAGGCAAGAAGGAGAATTTAAATGTGAAAGTTAACAAATAAAACAAATCCAATTTGCCGAAAACAGAATTAATCCATTTCAATGTTTCAGTCAGACGGAAGGCACGAGGGATAGGGTGAAAGGTGTCTTAGGTGAATGTCTGAAGGGGCAAGGTCTGAGCTGTAAGGAGGATGAGGGAACAGTTTCCAGCCCAGCTCGTTGATGGTCTGCACCGTTTGGGCTGTTTTAGGTGTTTAAGTGTCTTAAAGAAATTTTATTAAAATATACCCGAATATTAACCTTATGACACCAGTTTGAGGTTATATGGAAAAAAAAAAATTAAAAGCGAAATAAAAAAATGAATCAAAAAATAAATTTTAAATATATAGATAAAAGGATGTAAGGGATTAACTGAAAGAGATTTAGGGAGATATTCGAGTAGGGGAAAGTTTATAAATTATAATTAATACAGTATAAAATCGTTTTAGAGGGGGGAATTTCAATATGTAGATTAGAATTACGAGGGTCATTCAATAAATAAGGTGTATTTTTCGGTATAAGGACTTCTAATACAGATAGAAGCTTACTTTGTTTTTTTTTCAACGTAGTCTCCCAGCACTGTCACACACTTTTCCCATCTGTGCACAAGCTTCCGTATTCCCTCAGCGTAAAAATCTTTGGACTGATGTCTCAGCCAGTCGCTCACAACACCTTTGACTTCATCGACACTTTTAAACTTCGTGCCTCTCGTGAACGCTTTCAAGGGATCAAACAGGTGAAAGTCTGAAGGGGCAAGGTCTGGGCTGTAAGGGGGATGAGGGAGCAGTTCCCAGCCCAGCTCGTTGATGGTCTGCACTGTTTGGGCCGTCATGATGCAAGATGACTCCTTCTGACTGATGACCCCTGCGTTTGTCCCAACAGATAAGCTGAAAGTCCTTGCAATGTCATCCACTGTCACCCTTCTGTCAGACTGAATGAGGCCATTGACTGATTCGATCACCTCAGGAGACCTCACTTCTGTAGGCGTCCCAGGCCTGTCTTCATCCTCAACACTACTCCGTCCTTCTTTAAACAATTTAGCCCACTTGTAGATATTTTTTGGCTGAAACATGTGGCACCATACACAGTTGACATTCTCCTATGAATTTCAACAACCAAAAACTTGATAACTGACCGCTGTTCTATCCTGGAGCATGCTTCTTGGTCGGCCATCTTCTGTTAATCTCCAAAACTCTCAAAGTTTTTTTTAACCTGCAAAAGAAATTAAATCCATGTGAAAAAGAAGTAAACCAAAAAAAAATAAATAAATAAATAAAAAACAGTAAGCTTCTATCTGTATTAGAAGTCCTTATACCGAAAAATTCACCTTATTTATTGAATAACCCTCGTATTTTTTTGTTTTTCTGTCGACATTTGAAGAGTTAGAGCGGAGTGATTTTGGGTAGCTAATTGAAGTAAAACTATATTATGGAAATTTGAATTTGTTTTAATGACATTTTAACACTAATTCATTCCTCTGATTCAATAGTTGGCTTTGATTATTGTATCCAAACAAACCACGAATCTCGCGAGACCCATAAATTTTAACCAGACTGTAAAGAATATTCAGTAGCTGATGATTGCACAAGGCGTGCAACTCCGAGTCTGTCGGCGTGGGGTATTATGTATTGTTTTTTTAATTAATATACACTTTATAGCTCTGTTATTTGACACTGAGAACTGTTTTTTCTTGCACAAAAGGATATATGCATGTATTTTGCATGTGAACACTTTATATTTATTCTTTTGTTTATATATATATATATATATATATATATATATATATATATATATATATATATATATATATAATCATTTATTTGAATATTATAACATAAATATGTTATAAAATCACTACAAAAATAGCCATTTTGTTTCAACACTTCTGGTGTCTTATCAAATGATGATGTAGAATATAGAATAAATGGTTTTAAAAGTTTCAAATTAATTAACGATCCTTAGCTAGGAGTAAACGCTGTTACATAAGCTAGAATGACCAATCAAAATACAAGTATAGGGTAATACGAAAAATTAGACAACTAAGCAAGGTTATCATAGATATTAAAAGATTTATAAAATTTGAAATTAAGATTAAAAGTAAAAAATTAAAAATTACCTATTTAGAAATCTAAATCAAATCTCTATTAAGTTTTAAATTGTAGAATTACCGAGGAGAAAAAATATAAAAATATAAAAATAAAAATAAAAGATATATATGCTATTTAATTTATATCTTCATTGAAATGTTCAGAGACCAAGACAAAAATGTATACATTTTTATAGTTTCATTTCAACATGGTAGTCGCCTCTCACGCGAAATCATTCGAACATACTCAGGTTATAATACATAAGCGCTCAGACATATTTAGATATATATACACACATAAAAAACGGTGACGAGACACGACCCTTGATAAAAAAACAAAAAAAACGAACATCTACACTACACACAACCACACGTACGCAAACATACAACCAAACGTGCATGCACTTTCCTTACACATAGACATCAATAAACAGACACATACATCCACATTCACATTGATCAAGACGTTCAAATGTAATAGCTAAAATGAACATATTCGTGTCATAATGTGTTATTAAACGAATTTTAACTTGAAATATAATTAATCTGGTCAAATATATATAGATAAAATTTAAACAAATAAATATATATATATATTTTTAAACCATATAGTTTTCCACACACTACATGCAAAAGTAAATAACTACCTCCATATATAATTGTACGTTCACACATACGCATACAATCTGCACATGTACCTACATATCCATATATACGCATAATAGGTACGCATATACAGACATACGCACATAGACATACATATACATAAGCACGTATAAATATAACGACCCATACAGCAACGCAAAAAAGTAAATAAAGCAAGTAAATATATATATATACATAAAGATGCACATATATACAAATACATACATACATACACATACACATACATATTTAGATATACATACATACGCACGCATACATATATCCATATAAACTAAACATATACATAGACATTTACAAATACACGCATATACATGAAAAATCAAACAAACGTAAATTAAAACTATATAAATATAAATATGTATATAAACATCAGCGTATACACACATATACACATACATACGCATATACACATACATATACATACACACATAACACATATACATACATATACCTAAACACATACATATATATATATACACATACATACATATACACACACATATATATATACATATATATATATATATATATATATATACACATACACATACACACATACGTATACAAACACATATACATATATACATAAACATATTGACACAAACACAAATAAGGGAAAGGAATAAGTATACAGAGACCAACATATATTCTAATAATATTCCAACAATATTATGATAAAATATATTAAAAGTTTATAATAATTTAAAAAAATAGTCTATAAGCAATTAAAGGCTCCTTATCAACAAAAGTAGATTTTAGTTCGTATCTATGATACACTCTAAGACACTAAGGCATACATACAAATACACATACTACGACATACAAACATATATCTATATATACATAAATATCTAATCATATATAAATACCCATATCAACACATGCAGATATACAGTATACCCACAATTCGAGCGCATAGATATAAATACCTACACACACATATATATATATACACCTATATACAAACACATATACATACATATATACACATTTAAACACACACACATATACATATATATGCATATATAAACATACATATACACATATACATATACATATATATATACATATATACATATACACACACATATGCACACTCACACATACATATACATACATATGCATATATATACATATTTACACACACACAAGTACACATATATATCTCTATATACCCAAACATATACTTACACATTTAGTGGTAGACACTTACCAAAATTTACACCCCTACTCGTACACATAAACAGGTTAACATATGATAGATGTCAATATACACAACTATATACCTTCATATAAATGAAAAAAAAACAACAACAAAAAAAACACATATATATACCCCTATATACACACATACACATCCAACAGTAGAAACACACCTACATAACATACAAATATATACATACAAATACAGACACGTATAACACTTTGTAAGTACACAATACACATTCATATCGACCCGGTGACCATCATGCTAAAAAGGTAATAGTCTATCAAGTTTAACTTATCGTTATCATTGACAGTATATATTCTCTATACTAAGTTAAATTTAAAACGATGTTTACAGTTAACTGTTAGTTCATATCTTTGATTTAAAAGATCAGTCTTATTTTTAAATCTAATTATTTCAAGTTTCTCGTTAAGACATAGGTAACACGGGGCATATAGGGAGTTACATGTCCGGGCCTTTCTAATTAATTTCCATTTAACCTTAGGTGTTTTCTTTTTTTCTTTTAGACTCCAAAAGTATTTGGATAATGAAGTCATATATTTATAGTTACTATTATTAAAAGATTGCATATGACCCCGCCAGCGTTCCTTGAATGGTCTCATGGTGCAACCTATGTAGAATTTCTTTATATTTGGATTTTCTAGTGTTGATATTGTACTGAGATAAACTACAGAGCTAGTTAAACAATTATTTTTTAGTGGACAATTATTGGGATTCCTACAGTTACATGATTTATTATTTGTGTCATTTTGCTTAGTGTTGCTTTTCGCAACCTTGTGGGTTGTCAGGCTCTCCGAATCCGTATACTTGCTGAAGATACTATTGTTATGTTTTTTAATTATTTTCTCTATGTTATCTGCACAACTATAGCTTAACTTAAGAGTATTGGAGTTAAATATTTTACTAAGTGAGTTGGTTTCAGATTTGGGGAAACGTTTTTTAATGAGGTTTAGAAACAGGTGCACCAATTTAGTTTTAACCATAATGTTAAAAGGGGGAGTATACCATATGATTTTTCTAGATCTCTTTCTACTATTATCGTTGCTATTTATAGGGCTTTTATATTGAATATTAATATTTTTGTATCCACTATTTTTAAGTGCAGAATTATAAAAGTCTCTATGTTTATTAAAAATATCTCTGTTTGAAGAGTTATTACTGATCCTACATTCAATAGAATAGGGTATGTGTTTGATGATTGCAGGGGGGGGGGTTAGAATTTGGATGTACGTATATTGGATTGGAATTAATCTTTACATATGGTTGGTATGTGTTGCTGGTGAGGTCTAGGGTAACGTCTAGGAAGTCTACTTGTTTAACATTAGTGGTAACTATTACTCTGAGACCCAGATCCTTAAATACCTTATGAATCATTTTTCTAATACGATCTACTTTAATATATATATATATATATACATATATATATATATATACATATATATATACATATATATATATATATATATATATATATATATATATATATATATATATATATATACGATCTACTTTAATAAGTATATATATATATATATATATATATATATATATATATTATGAAATGTTTTTATTGTTCTTCTTTTTATTTATTATATTATATTATATTATATATATATATATATATATATATATATATATATATATATATATATATATATATATATATATATATATAATGTATCCGGATTCTTTCTTCCTTCTCTTTTCTACACTCGTTCTCTGTCTACATTAATTAGGTTTGTCTCTTCGTCTGATAATTATCTCACTGTTCGCTGAGGAGTTATATTTGCATGCATAATTACAAAACAGTCTATTGCTATTCTTTATCTATTTGCGGTGGTCGCGGTGGCATAATTTATGGAGGCATACATCTCTAGGCATGCATCTCTCGGTGCATATATAAAAGTGTGAATCATCTTTCTCTCTATTAATTTGCATGTAATAAGGCATAAAATGTGCATGAATAAACCATTAAGTTACAAACGCCCTTGCAGGTGAATCGTCATAAATCTTAATATAACAGAAGCCGTCACCAGGGGCTGATTAAAATTCCTCATAATAACGACCGAATTATCTTATTAACTCGCCGTTTTATACGTCAAATGTGAAATGTGACATCAGAGCAATCATTAATAAGACATCACTTTACCCCAGTGCAATAAAAATAAAAATTTTGTATAAAATCATATTATATGTTTGCTTCTTCCTTAGTTAGTTTCTTTAACATTAGGACACATTTCAGAAGCTGGACGACACTTAGCAGATATCTCCCCCGATAGGACCCCCTCCACCATAGAGGAGAACATGACTAAAGATTGTGTGTACGCCATCCCGTGCAGCCGCGGAAAGAAATATAAAGGGGGAGACAGGCCGCCCCCTTAAAGTAAGGCTTCAAGAACACCAGAAAACTGTAACACGAGGGAAAGTGATCAAATCAGACGTGGTTGCACACACATGGAGAGAAAAGGGGGATCACTGCCCTCTGTGGGATCAGGTTGAAATCATAGACAAGGAACATCATTAGAAACTTCGTAAACTTAAGGAATCAGTACATATGCTAGGCCACAAAAATTTCCTGAGCCGACCAAGCATAGAAATGAATACAATATGGGAACCAGTAATAAGAATTGCCAGAGAAAAGCAATAATAACAACGAAAATTGCAATATGAGCTCTGGTAAAAAAACATGCAATGATAACAGCAAAAATTGCAATATGAGCACTGGTAAAAGTCATTAGGTTTATAATACGAAGAAATTCATACACGGATGTCCTCAAGGACACAGGACCCAAAGAGTGACAGGACCCAAAGAGTGTGAGTTCAATAAGGCGGTGGAGAACTTGGAGAGGTAGATTAACAGGAGATAAACTGATAAATGACACCCATTAGACATAGCACGTGGAACTAGAACAGTCTACCCCATCGAGCGAAATAAAGTGTTCCGTTCGACATTCCAACCACCTGAACAAGGCCGGGGCGTACAACGGCCGAAACGTTGTGATAAATATGGCAACAAAATGAGGACAATAGTCCGAATAATGTAAATAGTCTACATAACACCTCATCGCAGAAATATAGACAGTTTCTTACTTAGTCAGTTGGTTAATTAGTTATCGTGTACAACATGCTCTGCTAATTATCTAATAAATAATGAACTATTTCGTTTTGATTACGAGGAAATACAGAAAAAACACACCAGAGACGCTCTTTCGTTTCAATGAGAAAGAAAAAGAACGAAAAAAAGAATGAAAGCAAGAAAGAAAAACTGAGGAGGCAATAACGTTCTCGTGTGTTTAACGTCTGCTTTGACGTCTGTTTCAGTGCCAGTTTTAGAACTTTTTATTTATACCCACTTACTTCTTCAAATGAGGACCTGGTTTCATAATTATGATTGTCATTGCAAGCTCAATTATTTAACGGTGCAATAAGGGAAATTTTGTGGTTATTTTATACTAGTAAAACTGGAATCGATCTTATTCAATCAGTATATTAAAAATTATGTTTCACCAGAAAATTCAAACAGCAAAATTAATGAGATTTTAACGGTAACCACTATTCGGTGTTGTTTTTCAAAAAACAATTTTATAAGGGTTTGACAAGAATTTATAAGTTGACGCTTATGAAGTTAGTAAAAACTACGCAATGACATCTAGAATCTGTTTTCTTTTAGGTGTCAACAGAAGTTGAGTAGATGTTAATCAATTAGGTAGCATTTCTATGCCTTGAAAGGCAATGATAACCATATATGACATCGCATGGAAGACAAACATTGTTTATAGCCATTCTATGCTTATCTTAGAATTCAATGTGCAGTTGTCAAGCGTTATAAACTCGACAGCTGTAACTACTGGAAGACGTAGTCTACATGCATGTATTCGGTCTATTTGGGCAGTAATTGTTCTTTTAAACATGTATTGTTATAAAAATAGACATTTTATGCCTATTATATTTAGTTATCTTTTTTATAATGCACGAATATCCTTTCGCAAATATGACTGTTATGTGTGGATGAACTGGCCAAAATTCATGCTGTGTTGTCCCAAGAATTCGAATCGCACGAGGCACCATTAGCGGACAGTGTGAGAAACGAAATCTGTTTTAAAAATCAAACTGTATCATAATTTTTTAAAGGTGTAAATATGTAATTATAAAATTTAGTTATTGCTTCAAATGTTATTATAGTAGATAATCATATTTGAAATTCCAAATACGATAATCCATTAATAAGGATTAAAATATTAAAATATTGCATTAAAAATAAATCCATTAATTCTTCAGAAAAAAAAATCTTATGAAAAAATATTTTAAAGTGATATTATTGCTCACGGATATTTTCATAGCCCAATGAACTGAGGCCAAGATTTTATATTGTCTCTTACTTTTATTTAGCACTAATGCTCTTGGGGAAGGAAATAATCGATCTCATCCATTAGCTATTGATTATATGACAGTAGTTTGAGCTCTCTACTCCAGGAAAAGGACAACGCTGAAGTCGAAACCTTAGAGAAAGTAACGAGAACCCACTCATTTATTTTTTTCTAAGAAGTCATATCAATTCATAGATATTAAAGGACGCTGTAGAGAGTCATATTCACCTATAACCTGATTAGAAATGAGATGGAAAAAAATCTGCTGCATCCGCTCTACAACTATATAAAGAATACTAAAAAAGAATTATTCTTGCGATAAGCAAACCGTTCTCCATAAAACGTTTCAGAACTGCACTTCTTCTATATATCATGTCTCTTCATGCCATGGTGGATTATGGGTCTCCATGACTTCCTATCCTTTGTATCTCTTAGTGATATTTGTTTTTTCACCATGGATCCCAGTCCTTGTTCTAGTTACACAATCTCGTTAGCGAAATTAGTCGATGTCCAACGCTTTCTCTCTTGTCATCAATATGTTCTGTGCGTGTCAAATTCTTCAAACACCCATACCTCATTAGGTGCGCAGGAATTTTCAACTCTTTCTAATTCTAAGAATATGCATCATTTTGTATCCATTTTTCTTAAAACGCTTGCCTTAAAACGTTGATCACATGGTCAGTACACATGATTCTTTGCGTCCTTATCTAGAACGACATATTTGCTGTCTCAAGCCTTTTTTCATCTTTGAGGAGATTGTCCAGCATTCACTGCCCTAAAGGAGGACCGATTAAAAAAAACAAAAAACAAAAAAAAAACACCTCAGCACTTTTTGTTTCAAATGAAATTTTTCTGTTTATCAATATTTTGCTTAGCTTTTCATAAGGCATATTTCGCTATTCCAATGAGCCTTCGAATGTCGGTATCACAATTTCCGCCCTCTGTTAAAACACTTCACAGGTATTTAAACTTTCTCCGATACTTGGTGTTCATTTTGAGCTATTCCTCTTGCTGAAAACTGTACATTCTATCTTCTTGATGGTTTGTCATTTCCCGCTTTCCTTTACTACAAAATAAATTAAATATAGGAGCAAAAGTACACTTCGATCAATATGATTAGATAGACGTTTGATTGTATATTTAAAACAATGTCAGTATCACCCAAAGTATATTATTGAAACGAAAGAGACCAATAAGCTTACCAGTCTGCTAGCTATTAACTGTCAGAATGCAATGTATTGTTGGCAGCAAAAAAGACAACGTAAGAGAGATGGATATGCAACGTGGTTGGTCCCGATCTGGCATCCCGTCTGCAGTCGCTAACTCACAGACGTGCTGTGGTTTCCCTCTGTCTTTTCTACAAGTATTTTCCTGGTAACTGCTCCAATGAGCTAATTTCGCTGTTTCTCAAACTGCATGAATTTAAGGTTGGCATCTCCGTCCTACGCTTTCACTGCCGAAAAAGTTAAACGTAGCCATCTCTTCTACTCCAACAGCTTTTTATCTCGCACCTCCTGTCAGTGGACGTCCCCTCCTATCACTTGTTTCCCTGATAGCTACAATCTTTAAATATTCAAATGTAATGTCAATCGACATCTTCTGATCCCTGTCCTTCTCTTTATCCTTTTCCCAAACACTCCTCTTTACTCTTACTCTTATTCTCTGTAACCACTTGCGTCCTAGTGGCGCCCCCACCTTGCTTGGGGTGATTTGCTTTAATACAAGGCAATAAATCACTAAGAGACAATGGGTTACAGAATCAGTAAGAATTAGGGACAAAAACGTTATTGAGCGAGAAGAGGAAACAGTAATCAGGATGTACAGTAGATAGTGATTGACATTGCATTTAAATTTTTGAAGATTAAAGTTGCCTGGAAAAATATGGAGTCTAAAGAGAGTTCCACAAACGAAAAGAGCGTGAAAAGAAACTGTTAGCATAGAATTTACGGTTACATCTTGCCAGCTCAACTGTAATCAATTTACAGTTGAGCTGGCAAGATGTAACCGTAAATTCTATGCCAGTCTCGTACTGCGCTTAAATTCATACAATCTAAGTATCAGAGCGAAGAGCTCATCCGAACAATTACCATGAAAATATTTATAGAAAAGAAACAGAGAGGCAACCTTACGGCGGTGGAAAAGTGACTGAAGACGAGCCGCCAGGTCAGGGCTAATAATATTGCTGATTCTTTTTTGGATTTTATCAAGGAGCTCAAGGCATATATCAGGAGCAGCGGACCATATGTGGCCGCAATATTCTAAGCATGGACGAATGGTAGATTTATAGATATGTCAGATAGATTCTAGAGATAAAAACTGTCTCGCACGACACAGGGAAGAAACCTTTTTCGCAATTGACCTAGCAATGGGTTCAATCTAGACTTTCCACTTCATATCAGATATATTCAGAAATTTGCTTTATCTTTATAATATTCAAAATCAGACCAAAAATGGAGGGTTGCAGTCACATCCGGACTGGAGCTGCCCAACCCTCACTTACCCGTGTTTACAGAGTTAAAAATAATTTACGGGGCGTTGTCTTATTTTTCCACTCTACAGCCACTTTCTGCGCAGACACAAAGTTGCAAGCTTCTCGCTGCTGTTTGATCCTTTTATATCATATTATATTATATTATATATATATTTTTAAAGAAAAAACAGACCGCTTTAAGGCGCCATGTAATAATTTATTTCACCATAGCCCTTTTAAAGGACGCTGGATTATCAGACATCACTTCCAAAAGGTGAAACGAAAAATGAAATGAAAATTCACACTTTTGACGGGTAGTATTAAGTTTATGTAATTTAACAGAGAGGGTAGTGAGGAGTGGTGTGACAGACATGATCGAGTTTAGAGAGGGTTTATTTTAATATTTCTATCTATCATACTTAGTATATATATAAGACCTAGTCAAAAGTATCGAAACTGTTGCTATGGTAACGGAGATAAACGCAGGGTGAGTTGATGGGCACAGATTGATCTTGAACTCTGTTGTGCATGCACACTATGTTATAACGCTGTCACTCACTTCTGTAGTTTATAGACGTGATGGGAAAAGTGTGTAGAGTGTGGTCGTCTGGCCACGTCGCAGACTTTCCATCAATGACCATGGCTTGTGCAACAGGTTTTGGGTAAGGACAACATCTCAAAAACCACCACCATATTACCCAGATCACGCCAATTAAAATATATTCCTCTTCAAAAATCAATTCCAACTTGAAAGGAACACAATTTCAAGAAGTCGAGAAAATCCAAGAGAATATGATAACTGCTCACTATCCGAAGAAAAGGAGATCCGGAAATGCTTCCATTAATGAAGTCACTTCAGAAGGGGACTATTTCAAAGGGGGTTAAATACCGATTTCCTATATATATATATATATATATATATATATATATATATATATATATATATTTTTTTTTTTTTTCTAAAGAAAGTTCGGTCTGAAGAGATAAATATTTAAATAAATATATTCATAAAATAAATTATAACCAAAATGGATTATAAGGATTTTCTTGACTTATTATTGTTATGTTGCTCTGTTACTTACATTGAGCTCTCTTTGGATTAATGTCCTCCTTGGAATTATCCCTACCAATTACCAATTGGTATTCTCTCTCTCTCTCTCTCTCTCTCTGTATATATATTCATATATGCATATTTTGTTGCTCATGATAAGGTTGGTTGTTTTAAATTTAACGTATATACTTAATTTAATATGTTTATTCTGTTAAACTGAAGAAATTCGTTGTTTTTTTTAATATATTTCTTAGAGCGAATTACTCGTTTTCGTAAATCCCATAGCATCGTTATCGTCCTAAGAACCGAAACTCTTTCCATTGCCATCCTACAAAGTACCACCTGAGGTTAACGAAGAAGAATCGAATGGAGGAAAAATATACTGACAATGTTACTGAGTGTACTGGAAGTTCCTTCAGAAAGACTCGGGCATTAAAACACACCTTAGATATATTGAGGGAGCAGGTAATGTGATCAGCTGAGCAGAGACCCTACTATCACACCTGATGAAGAGACTGAAGATGATGTTGATGATGATGATTATGATGATGATGATGAGGAGGAGGAGGAGGAAAATATGATGTTGACACTGAAGACGCAGCTAATATACGAAGAGCTACTGAAAATTACTCAGCCCGACCCTCTTCCCAAAATGTCAATACATGACCAAATATCAGTTTTCTTTTTATCCGAAAAAAGCATTACGGTGGAGAACATTTTCAGCTTCTTCTCGTAAGCAAGCTTGCGTTTATGCAGGAAAATTGGTTTTATACATTCCTTATGATCATAGCTTTTAAATGAGGGTTGATTTGCCGCTGGGAATTGTTTGAAGCAAATTTCTACCTAACCCCCACTATACTTTCATATGATTTCAAATTCTACATAATGTTTGAACTTATAATCTTAATTTAGTGCGTTTTAAAATGATTTCAACATACCTCACTATGGTGATGTTCTAAAACATAGCTTAGATATGACACAAAGTCGAATGTGTGAAGTGTCCAATGAGGATTGAACTCACTACCCAGTCGTAATTGTTCTTGTAATTGCGAGACATCCTTGCTAACCAGTACACCATATAGAGGAGCCCCACACATACCTCACTCTCCTTGACGGCGATTCTAACACACTTCACTGCGTTCCAGACTGATTTCAACGTACCCGACCATATTCAACTTCCTGCACAATGATTGAAGCTGATTTCCACCTTCCCCACGGTGTTTGAAACTGGTCTCAACCTACCCCACAACGTTTTAAGCGGATTTCAACCTACGCCTTTATGCTTGAAGATGAATTCAGCCTACCTCACAATGTGGGAAGATGATTTCATCTCACCTCACTATGTTCGAAGCTGGTTTCCACCTACCTCACTATGTCTGAAACTGTTTTCGAACTACCCCACTATGTTTCGAGATTATTTCAACCTACCCAGCTTTTTTGGATCATTTCAAACTCCTGTGTTTGAATCCAATTTTAAAATACATGACAATGTTTGAAGATGATATTTACCTACCCTGCCAGACAATTCACCAACGCCTGGTTTCTACCTATATTTCTGAGATGAGGTATTGTAATTATTTACATTACTTACATTGTTCGAACTGTGGCCCTCATCTTTGTTGCCATATCTACAGATGACACATATAGCAATAAGATGAGAACAACAGCATGAATTCTGGTGATTGGTTGATCTAGCAGCTTCCATCTGTTCCTCTAAAGATGAACACATCCTAACACCTGACGACAGAGGCTTACAGCCATATCATTTTGAAATATCGGTTCGCGTACGTTCACCGAAGTTAAGCAACGTTGAGCCTGGTCGCTAAGATGGGTAATCGCTTGGGAATATCAGGTTCAGTAAGCTTGCATGTACTGGTGGTGTAATGGATAGTGGCCCGGAATGAATAATCTGAGAGCCGAGTTCCAATTGTCGTAGAGTTCGTTATATTTCGTTACGCATGTATCCCTTGGCAAAGATATTAATCCACCTGTTCTTCCCTCGGCCATGGGTTAATTATTAGGAATTTTATAAGTAAACCATTATCATCAAAAAAAAAAAAATCTTAAAATCTAAAAAGAATTCTTGGTTTAAGTAACCTGCAAATTTTTGATAAGCTGTAAAAACGAATCAATCACATAAATGCAATATGGGGAATTTTTGAGGAAAAATAAACAGTTGATTGTGGCTTCATACAATCAGAAACTGGTTATGTTCCAGATCTCGTCTACGTGAGAGGACGAGTAAATGCACGCGAAAGTGGCATTCGTTGTTATATTTGATGTTTAAAAGTCAGCCGAGTAGCGCGATTAGCGCTCTATGTAATCGGCAAATAAATGTTTGATGTAAACGAGGCAAACACAAACATGTGTGTTTGTCAGTTAATATGCGGTTGTGTTTCGACACCGTCCGCGCTGATTTGGCTGCTGTATGAAGTTAAGGTGTTTGTTTATTGTCTTTGGCCCTCGATGGCCGGCCATTTCCACTGGGAATGACAAAATTGCAAAAATCGTTTTCGAGAGCGGGAATTCGGGCCGAAGGGAATTAAATGAAAACTGACTGGTATGATTGAATAGAAGTGGGATGTTGGAGAGAGTAAGAGGAGTGAAATTGGTATTGTATAGTTATATAAGGGAGGAGAAGATATTATAACTTAACAATAAAACAGAGGAGGGGTGAAAGTAGAACACTTGCAACAGAATAGGTGGGAAGAATAAGGAATGAAAACAATGAATGGAGATGCTGTTTATAAACGAGCAAGGCAAAGATCTCTGTCTTTCACTGTCTGTCTGTCTATATATATATATATATATATATATATATATATATATATATATATATATACATACATATATATATATATATATATATATATATATATATATATATATATATATATGTATGTATATATATATATATATATATATATATATATATATATATATATATATACATATAGTACCGATTTGTAACAAGGGACAATTCCAAGGAGGATATTAATCAAAAGAGAGCTCAATGTAAATTTAAATTACAGAGCATTAAAATAATAAAGCAAGAAAAAAAAACCTATTTCGGTTATAATTTATTTATCTACTAGCAGAATGGCCCGGCGTTGCCCGTACTTGATTCAAAAATCGTACAGCAATCTCTATCACTTGACTTCAAATATTTTTGCTCTTCCTTACCTTTAAAGTAGTGCCCTTTGCCGTGCTGATGTTGCTACATGCCTTACTTCTTGCCTATCTCACACTGCGAATTTTTTCTAAGCTCTATACTAAACATTAAATCTGTTACGAAAAAAGAACTAAACAAAATGAACACAAAACGATCAGCTTTAAAAAAGGACTCGTAACTGGAAAAACCGAATGAAAAAAGAATGTTAACAACAAATACTTTTTCACACCCAACCCAGTTTTGCGGAATTAGAATCAACGTTGAGTTTAAGCAAGCGAATGAGCCAATTGGAGTAAAGTGCCATGCAGATTTAAATTTTTCCCACTTGTGACGAATACAGCTATCGATTTTTTTGCATGCTAGCAGGCTAGTTAACATTCGTGTCAGTCAGCTGTTGGCTCACACGCTGGCCAATAGAATCTTCCTGCCTATTTGTGGCAGCAAGATATAGGCTCTCACTCTGGCCAGTAGAAAATGGCCGCAAACTACATGAAAACTGCCGTAGAAGCATGAAAAAATCGATTATTTCCACTATCGATGGGAATTGGGAAATGCAAAGTCAGTCTTGGCCTTATCTTGGAGCATGTGCATGTAAATTTTGGTGTAAATTCGTCGAAAATTGCGGCCGTGCATTCTTTACACACACACACACACACACACACACACACACACACACACACACACACACACACACACACACACACACACACACACACATCCTTCCTTTTATAGATAGAGATATATTGATTTACATATTTTAACTTTTACCTATTATTTTTATTTTTAAAAATCTTTTTTTTTACTTGATTTTATGTTAATTAATTTATTTATATCGGATATAATTATTATTATTAATATTGTTATTTACATTAGTGCTATCTTTATTAGACTACTTAATTTGGATTTGTGAAGGATTTTGGTGCCTAAAATAACAAGCTCTATCGGACAGCTTGCTGTAAACCTTTCAAGTCCTAACACACACTACATAACCCGATAATCGAACTTGTTCAACCATTTAAGGAAAAAATTCTTGACGAGGTCATTGTATTTTAGATTTACTACTATCCCATCTTTCATTTTCTTCCTTCTTCCCTTTCCCTTCCTTCTAATACTGTCTCTCTCCCTCCCTCTCTCTTTCTCATTTATGTATTAAAGAGACTTTATTCGAAAATGTGTTATTTTTCTTTATTCCTCCTCCCTAATCTAGTATATTTGTCCAGATAAATTTTCTCCATTTATAAGAACTTTCTCTCTGAAGAGATGAATATAAAAATATTCACGAAATAAATTATAACCAAAATGGATCATTTAGATTTTTTCTTGACTGATATATATATATATATATATATATCTATCTATATATATATATATATATATATATATATATATATATATATATATATATATATAAATATGTATATATATATATATATATATTTGAGGGATGGTAATGTTGAACAGGTGAGTTATCGATGAGGGCGCATATACGATGCAAATTCTGATCACTGATCTTTGTTACTCCTTGGTCGTTCAGTTTGTCTATTACAGGTCCATATTAATAGATCATGCAGTACAGCAAGAACTTATTACAAGAGTAAAAAAGCCTAATACCGTGCGCATGGTTTCAGTGACATCGTCAGGGGTATCATTGCAAGATTCTTATAGAATATGACATTTTAAACCAAAAAAAAATATATATATTTAAAACACATGTAGCTCGACGTTGTCAGGTATGAAATTCACTCACTTGGTTTTCATGGACAGAAGTATGGAGCACCAAGAGACCATCGAACTCACTATTCATTCGTAACTGATCTCACGAGACAAGCTTGCTAACTATTATGCCAGTATGTTAGAATGTCATTTCATGCACTATATAATTCACATAACTGTTTCAGATTATAAATATATATATATATAATATAAAATTTATAATATATAAATATATAATATATATACATATATATATATATATATATATATGTGTGTGTGTGTGTGTGTGTGTGTGTAAATATATAGAAAAATAGGAAAGAACGGTTAGGTTAATAATCCAAAGGTCTTTAGTATTTTTGTTTTTATTTTTTAAAAACAGTACATAAGTACATATGTAGAGCCTAAATTATAACTATGTTATAAAATATGATTTCATCGCTACATAAGAGTTCTCATGTTTCAAAAACAGATGCTAAAAAACCAGCACTGTTTCATTCTAAAGCGAATTATATATATATATATTACACATATATATATATATATGTATATATACATATATATATATATATATATATATATATATATATATATATATATATATATATATATACATATATATATATATATATAGATAGATAGATAGATAGATAGATAGATAGATAGATAGATAGATAGATAGATATAGGTAACTATATTCGTGTCGAAAAACCTTCGAATTCTTGATTTAATAGCCAAATCAATCTCGAAGTGAAAAAAGGTTTTAAAAAAGAAAGAGCCAGGACCATGAAAGTCTGTCGAAAATAATCGCACAGATACAGGTTCAAGGCCCAAAGAAAAAAAACCTGATACGAGTAAACAACTAACTCAAGAGCTCAATACAAACGTAGACCAAACATAGTCAAACCTAATGAGCCAGACAAACCTACCAAGGTTTCACTTAGGCAGATCATCAGGGTCAGCTGGCCTGACGATCTGCCAAAGTGAAACCTATGTAGGTTTGTCTGGCTCATTATGTTTGACTATATATATATATATATATATATATATATATATATATATATATATATATATATATATATAGATAGATAGATAGATAGATAAATAGATAGAAAGAAATAAAACGAAATGTTAAGTCTTACTTATAATATCTTAGAAACTTATGATATTCCTTCGAGTATTGCAAGCAAATTGGGTTGAAAATTCTTTGCCACAAGTTGGCACCATTTTCACCTATTTTTTCCTCGCAGTCATATATACAGTCATATATAAACACCACATGCAAACTGGGTGCTGCTTTTACCTTGTTTTTGTTTTCTGCTATATGTGCGGGCATTGTCATGTTGCCAATTAGTCATTTAGATACGAATCATGTGTAAATGGTACCCGCATCACTTGCAGTTAAAAGTCCAATCATCAATTGATAATATGCGGTGGTCGTCAAGGAAATACCAGTGAATGATGCCCGTCGTTTGAGGGCTGAGTTACCTTGAGAGAACGGGAAATACCAGCGAAGCCTTTGAGCAACAAACTCACAATATTAATAACACTATGCATCATTAGCGTTTCAATCATTTTTCTATGGTAGACGTTCTAATATAAGAAGAAAGGTAATCTTCAGTGATTTTATATTTACTAAACTAGACATTGTACTATACAAGGCTATATTAAGTTTGGTTTGTTTTACGGCATATCAACCTCAATGGGTTATTTAATGCCGACAAGATTTTTTATTGCTGGTAATATTTTTTTCAGAAAAGTATTGCTGGTAATTTTTTTCTTCAAAAATGTATTTCTGGTTTGGTTTATTTAGTTTTACGGCATAGCAACCTTAATGGTTATTTAATGCCGACAACATTTTTATTGGTGTTAATTATTTTTTTCAGAAATGTATTGCTGGTAATTTTTTTTTTCAAAAATGTATTGCTGGTTAGGTTGGGTTAATTTTAAAGCATATCAACCTCAATGGGTTATTTAATGCTGTCAATTGTTATTGCTGGCAATATTTTTTTAAAAACTTTATTTCTGGTAATCTTTTTTTTCCAAAATATATTGCCTGGAATATCTTTTTTTTCAAAAATGTATTTCTGGCAATAATTTTTTTTAACAAAGTATTTATGGTATTAAAATCTATTTTTTTCACTTTCATAGTATTTTGACCCCAGTTGGGGGTTAACTATTTTGCCCATAGCTGGGACCCTAACAGTGTTACCACCGTCGGGCAGAGTAGACCTGGGAACACCAGCAATTAAGAGGTAGTTCCACACTCTTCAAAACCTGCTGATCAGAGGGCTTGCTGTTGGACGTAGTTTATCGTCTTACCCAGGACGAGCTATATTTAATAAGGCATCCTCTAAGGATAGAACACACAACGCTAGACAAGTAAGCCTACCTCTATGGCAGGCGCTCGGATGTAGTAAATTATCAATGTTTCAGAGACCTGTACTGACCTGCATTTCTTGCCGTCGGGGTCGTTTGATGTAAGGCGCGTGTGCATGGATAAATTGTTTGGGAGGAAGGTGGTAATGACAGAAATGAAATGGGATTGCTTCTTACTATTGAGGGGAGAACACGCTAGTCAGGCATCGTCGCCATATAACTTCGCAATCAGCAAGCTCAGTTATTGGCAATATTTATAAGGCGTAGTCGAAATAATCGGAAATGCATGCCAACCATTTTGACCAGCCTAAACATCGTCAGCCACATTTGACCTGCCGGGGTCAAAGCAGCGCTACTCGTCAAACATAAAATATGCGCGTAACACAAGCGCAGATCATAAATATTTGAGTAGGGGCAATCAGTAAGTTTTTGTTTCGGTTCATGTTTTGATGGTAGGGAGGCGTATAGGTTGATTCGTTTTGCCCAGTGCTAGGCAACCCATTGATATGACCTCGAGGAATAGGAATACAGTTCGACATCTTTAATCCGGCACTACGTGCTCCGGAAAACTCACGGTATTGTATTTGTTTTTAATCTGTCGCCATTAGTTCCTTGGACGGCTATAAGGGCAGCGCCACACCTTGTTTATAACTTTCTGCAGAAGCCGACAGCAACAGAGGGTTTTGGAAGCATTAATTATTGCAGAATAATGCACTATTATTTTCTATTTGTGCTGCCTATTCATAGTAAATTATGTTTTTTTTTTTGGTATAGGCTTTTTTCTTAGCCTTTGTATTGCATGAAACAATATAAACTATGTCTGAAAGCTTTAATGATCGGTTTATTTCATGTCTTATGCCTTATTCTTTGTTCAGTAATATATATATAAGGAGGCACGGCGGAGTAATGGATAACGGCTTGGATTGAGGAATCGGAGAGCCGAGTTCGAATTCCAGTCGAATCCATTACATTCACTTACGTGCTAATACCCTCTTCTTCTCCCTCCAACTATGGGTAAATAGCAGGACAGACTGGGTTCTATAGAAGGACAACTCTGAATTCAAAACCTGCGGAGGGTCGTTTGGGGACCTTGTGGCATCCGTTGCACCAGGTCCCTGTATTCGTCCCTCCAAAAGCCTTCACCACTGTCCTGTGCGGGTGTCGGGCTTTCTGTCTGACCCTCATACGTCGATTTCGACGGGAGAGTCCATCATATATATATATATATATATATATATATATATATATATATATATATATATATATATATATATATATATATGAAATAAGCTGGTAAAATTATGTTTCGAAAAAGTAATTTCTGCCATCTCACCTTTCTATCACCCGGCATTGGCCTGGTCACAAGGATTCCCGATTTGTAAAAATACATTTCTTTGATAGTTCACAAAAATCGTTTTGGGGGCGGCGGTGTGTTGCAGAATTTCGTAAACATATTAGCATAACACCCCCTGATTTGGTTATGGAAATAAAAAAAAAATACATCTATTTACAAAGGACAGAAAAATGTGGAGGGCAATGATTGCCAACGTCCTGAAGGGTCACAACCCTTAGAAGAAGAATGTACAGTGTAACTCGGATATAAGAGACCCGGATATAAGAGAAACCCGGATATAAGAGATATTTTATCTGGTCCCAAATTAGAGCCATACTTACCTAAACAAAATAGACCAAACCCGGATAAAAGAGAAACACGGATATAAGAGATTTCTTCACCGGTCCCGACAACTCTCTTATATCCGGGTTACACTGTAGTAGCAATTTATGTATAAAGTTATTGAACTAATAGGTCTGACATATGTGCAATTTGGATTTGATTTTGGTGGACAAATTTGCGGGACGGCGAAGCCAAAACATTTGGCCAGAAGAGATTCCAGACGAGATCTGGCAAAGCTGGTTGCATCAGGCTGTCGGATGCTCGGTCTATCAATGGCCTCGTCAAAATCTCTTTGACTATTCTTCAGGAGTAGGCTGGGACTTCACAGCCATATCCACTATCGCCACCAGAGGGAAGAAATGGAAGAAAGCGAAGAAAGAGAAAGAATAACGATCCTGATGCTCGATGACGACGACAATGTTTATTACTATACTCAGTTGCGATAGACTAATGCAAATGTTACTGAGTGAACTCTCCTCATTCTACGTGAGTGCCATGTCAGTTCAAGAATATGATATTCCATAGTTTATTTTCCTTAATATCTATAAACTATGTAGTATGGAAACATTATTATACAGGGTGGCCATAAAGTTCGTGCACACTTTAAAAAATTTATAACTTTATTTGTATTTGCGATAGAAATAATCAGTAAAAAATGTTATAAAGTTTAATGTACCTAGTTTTAAGTATAGCTAAAATAACTAATGTGATTTCAGGCATTACTGTAAATCAGTTGGCAAATGTTTTCCGTGAACTGCAAAATCGTATTACCCTTTGTATTGCTAATGATGGAGGACATGTAGAAACTTAAATAAAATTTCAATAAAACCTTAAAAAACTATAGATTTACATATTTCTAATCCTTTTTACAAATTATTTATATCGCAAATACAAATCAAGTTATAAATTTTTTAAAGTGCACACGAACTTTATGGACACCCTGTATATTCCGTGTCCCATCTGGATTTGGGCGATCATATAGCTCCCCATATTACTGGTCTGCGCAGTTTTCCTTACCGTTGAAGCTCTTAGCAATGTTAGAAGTTTTACCTGTTCTGCCATCCATTTACGTAAGCTAGTTAGGTAAGTTACTCTTAGCTTCCAGCTACCCATTTTTGCTTCAATACGTCATGTGAGTGTTAAATTTACTGAGCTGTCATTCCTCATTATGTGTCCGAGTAGTTTCCACTGTCTCTTTCTGAGAAAAAACATGTTCACGTCGTTTCGGCCGTTGCACGCTCCGGCTTTCTTCAGGTGGTCTTTAACTGATTGAAATTTTCGAACTGAACCCTTTATTTCGTCGATCGTGTCTAGTTCTCCGTGCTATGCTTTTTCTGGATGTCTTAATTAAATCCCTTTAACTCAATTCTCTAAGTTTTTGTTGGCAGGAACTGAACTGACAACTCTTTGGGTCAAGTCACTGGATCCAACCAACGCTTTTATCCACTGGGCCATGTGCTTGAGGACAACAGTATAAGAATTTTTGTGACTTATAAACTTAATGTCTCAGTAACCATCTTTTACCAGAACTCATATTACAATTTTGTTACGTCCTGGGTAAGACGTTAAACTACATCCAGCAGCAAGGCCTCTGATCAGGAGGTTTTCAGAAGCTTAGAACCACCTCTTAATTGCTGGTGTTCCCAGGTCCACCTTGACCCAGGGTGGTAGAACCTATTAGGGTCCCAGCTATGGGCAAATAGTTAATTATTACCAGCAATACTTTTTTGAAAAAAAATATTACCAGCAATACAGTTTTGAAGGAAATATATTACCAGAAACAGATTTTTGACAAAACAAAATATTACCAGCAATAAAAAATGTTGTTGGCCTTAATAACCCATTGAATGTTGATATGCCGTAAAACAAAATAAACCGAACCAAACCATTTTGTTGTTTTTATTGCTTTTATCTAACACTCCGTATTACTGATCCCCATATTGTTTTCATTTCTATGCTTGGCCGGCTTAGGAGATTTTTTTTGGTCTAGCATATGTGCTGATTCCTTAAGTTTTCGTATTTTCCAGTGATGTTCTCTGTCTATTATTTCAACCTCATCCCACAAGGGCGAGGAAGTAATCTCCCTTTTCCCACTATATGGGGTCAGCTACGGTGATTTTTCTATTACTGGTTCCCATATTGTATTACTTAGGAGATTTTTGTGGCCTAGTATATGTGCTGACACCTTAAGTTTTCGTATTTTCCAGTGAAGTTCTCTGTCTAATATTTCAACCTCATCCCACAAGGGCGAGTAAGTGATGTCCCTTTTCCCTCCATATGTGATCAACTACGGCTGACTTTTCTATATTGTATTACTTAGGAGATTTTTGTGGCCTAGTATATGTGCTGACACCTTAAGTTTTCGTATTTTCCAGTGAAGTTCTCTGTCTAATATTTCAACCTCATCCCACAAGGGCGAGTAAGTGATGTCCCTTTTCCCTCCATATGTGATCAACTACGGCTGACTTTTCTATATTGTATTACTTAGGAGATTTTTGTGGCCTAGTATATGTGCTGACACCTTAAGTTTTCGTATTTTCCAGTGAAGTTCTCTGTCTAATATTTCAACCTCATCCCACAAGGGCGAGTAAGTGATGTCCCTTTTCCCTCCATATGTGATCAACTACGGCTGACTTTTCTATATTGTATTACTTAGGAGATTTTTGTGGCCTGGCATATGTGCTGACACCTTAAGTTTTCGTATTTTCAGTGATGTTCTCTGTCTATAATTTCAACCTCATCCCAGAGGTGGGCGATGATCTCCCTTTTTTTTTCTTTCTCTTTTCCTTAAAACCTTGTCGTTGTTCTATCCATGCTATGATTAGTATCTTTCTGCTGAACCACATTTCCGTTGCCTCAGATCTCTTCTTCATCTGTAAGGAGACTGTCTAGCATTCAATGGTATATAGGAAAACTGATCTTGCACAATATTTCAGCACTCTTTTCTTTCTTTTTCTAAAGACATTTTCCTGTTTCTTTTTATTTGCCTTATACTTTTTATTTCAACTAAACTTCGGTGTTTTGCGATCTGTGTTATATTTTACGCCATCTTTGATATCACGCAGCACGCAGTTAAATTTATGAATTTGATTTTTCTCAACAGCTATAATTCGTAGTTTGCAACAACGGCTATCCACATTGCTAACGGCCATACATTCTCTATTCTTACAACTGATATTCGTTTCTTCGAGATTTGTTTAGGAGTTCCTTCAGTTATTGTTGTGTCCTTGTTAATACCAGAAATAATGACACAAAGAGAGGAATTGAGTTAAATATATTAACAGGAACAGTAATAAAAACATATACAAACGAGAGTGTTACAGCAAGAATGTTCGGTCTGACTATCAGAACTGATTGCTAGAAACTTCTCTCTCTCTAAAAAAAGCAGTACCTGCTCCTATTTATAACCTAGTAGAGTCCATGCGTGCGTGGGTAAATTACCATAACAATTATCCTAGTTGTATCTGCCATCAATATGAGAATTTAACCAAATATTTTTGAGAAGATTGACTTGCACAATATCTAACATACTGTATATATTTTATATCTAAGCAGTGTTTCACCATAATCTGAACTGAAGTTTCTTATCATAAAAAATTATTGTTTGATTTTATCTTTTTGGTCATGATGTATGTGTAGATAACTTAATAGGAATTTGTCTTCGTCTTCATTTATCTATCTATTTATCTCTACACACACATACACACACACACACACATAATATATGTGTGTGTGCGTATGTGGAGGGTGTGTGTGTTTTAGATAGATAGATAGATAGATAGATGAGGAGAGAGAGAGAGAGTACTTGACTGTCCCCAAGATCACGTAGCCCAGTGGATAAAAGCGTTGGTTGGAGTAATCTAGTTAGTTGATCCAAAGAGTTGTGAGTTCAATACCTGGCCACAGCACAAACACATAGTTGACTTACTAAAGGGAAATAATTAAAATTGGGACATCCAGAAAAGGCAGGGTAGGTGGAACTAGAACAATTTACCACAGCGGACTTTGTAAAGAGTTCTGTTCGAAATTCCAACGTATATCACATGAAGCAAGCTGGAGCGTACGACGGCCGAAACGTCGTGAATATGACAATAAGAATGAGGACCACAGACCGAAAGATGTAAATTGCCTAAGTAGTTAGACATATGAGAATCCAGTAGCTCAATTCTTAGAACGAAACAGCCGGACAATCCGTACATATGATTTGTTCATAGCGGTGAAGGCTTCTGCAGAAGCGACCATCATTTTTGTAAGAGTCGAATAGAGAAAACAGATGCACAGCGTGGAATAAGTTCCCCCCAAACGACACTTCTGAGTTTTTGAATTCAGAATTGTCCATTTCCTAGGCCGGTTACCACTCGAGGCTATAGAGACCCAGTCTGGCCTGGTGCTTACCTATAGCTGGGGATGGGAGGGGGGAGAAAAGATGTATTCCTAACATTCCCATGGGCACGTAGCACAAACCAATGACTGATCTAATGAGTCATTGCATTGACTTTAATTGTAAATCAATGTAAAATCACTCGACTGGAATTTGAACCCGGCTCTCACATTCCTCAATCCGAGCAATTACTCCCCATCACACACACACACACACACACACACACACACACACACACACATATATATATATATATATATATATATATATATATATATATATATAAGTGTGTGTGTGTAGGGTGATTGAAAAATAAGTCCTATTTTATGTATGATGGTCGACCCCGTTTTTGTAAAAATTATAGTTAGACGGTGGAGTCCATTATACATGAAATAGGGAATTACTATTCAATGACCCTCTGTGTATGTGTATGTGTATGTGCATGTGTGTGTGTGTGTGTGTGTGTGTGTGTGTGTGTGTGTATTATAAAGAAGTAATCGTACAAATAATTAATCAGTAACTCTAATGTTGCGACACTGCACGTTCCGAAATTATGTAACCGTTAAATAACACACTCTTAAAAAAACATTTTTCGATCTGCAATACATTTATTTTCGTCTTGGAAGTTACTTGAAATAGAAAAAATATTAATGCCTGATGATGAAAATGTGATAATTTTCGAATATACTAGCAGCTACGGAACATGTTATCTATCTTTATAATTTTAAACATGAGGATAACAGTGAACAAGTGGTTAGTAAGTTAATGCATTATTAAATCTGTTAGCGAAGTAATTTCGACATTAATTTCTTTAACTTTACAGATTAACTACCTGTATGATTACTTCTTAATAATATTATAAATACTTCAACATTTAATATATATATATATATATTTAATATATATCGCCTGACGATTGCACTAGCATGAAACAGACTGTCACCTCTAAGTGCTGACTTCCATGTCCACTTTTATATTTACACACGCTCTATCTCTGATATTGAGCACTTTACCCCATAAATATAGCACACTTTAAGACTATATTTCTGTATATATATATATATATATATATATATATATATATATATATATATATATATATATATATATATATAAAGGAATTAGAGTCGATAACAGAGACAGAGGAAAAGAGAACAAGCGAGATATTTATTTACCATGGTATCGCCACTGAGACTGGATGTGGCATAAGGTAGGGTTTAACGTGGGGAACCTGAGGGCGTATAGCCGGGTCAAAGACAAAAATTGCCCAGCCACACAACCTTCGGTGGATTTGGCATCGGTATGAATACCGATCCCCCCCCCCGCTTTCGTGCAATGGGGTAGGGGAGAAAACGATATATGTAGAGAGTGAAAGAACCTAAATCCTTTATAATACATCGGTCTTCTTGGGAAGTGTAAATACGCATGTTTTACAGTATTATTTCGACATGGAAATTTAATCGATCGTAAACATTAATTTATAATCAGTACTCTTAAAGAATGCGACGAGCAAAACTGAAAATACAGCTTTCTCCGATTAAAGATATGATCCTTCTCCCGCACAGACAAAAAAAAGAATCCCTCAGTAATTGGGCTTCCCGGCATGTTGCTGTAAAATGATGAAAAATTAAGTGTCAAATCTGAACTGTCAGCGCATGTCAATTTATATTCTTCGGTCATGGCAGAATTCATGTCTGTCAAAAACTAAAATAAATTAAAACTGAGAAAATTTCTAAAATGCAGTAATTCTGCAGTTTTATGCCTTCAAGTTGTTTTTGAAATCTTCACACTGTTTGATCCGTGTTAAGTCAATCACATGGTCGCTAAATATAGTTAATATGATTTTAACCCATCAATGCTCACCGTAATGTCCGGTATTAATTATAACATTTTATGATGAAAATTCCGGTATAAATCATAGGTTTCTAAAACCATAATATTGAGTATAGGTCTTTTGCTTTTATATACTATTAAGCTTTGAGTGAGAAAAGCCTGAGTGTCTTGGCAAAGATCATCCTACTTGGAACATTGTGAGCTGGGGCTACAGAATCACAAAGAACTGTACCAAATAACAGAGGCCACACTACTTGAGGACAACCAAGAGCTGCAACAATTAAAATGGATAGCATATATAACTCGAAGAGAAACTAATGGCATAATCATGATGTTGACATTCTACATTTCTTGAAATAAAAGGTTAGTTTGGTTTGTTTTGTTTTACGGCATACCAACTTCAATGGGTTATTTAATGCCGACAAAATTTTCATTGTTGGTAATATTTTTCTCCAAAAATCTATTCCTGGTAATATTTTTTCCATCAAAAATCTATTTCTGTTAATAATTTTCCTTCGCTGGTAATATATATCCCAGACAAATATATAGCTAGTAATGTTTTTTTTTGTTTTGTTTTTCAAAAATCTATTGCTGGTAATATTTATTTTGAAAAATGTATATCTAGTAATTTTTTTTTTCAAAAATGTATTGCTGGCAATAATATTTTTACAAAGTATTTCTGGCATTAAAACCAATTTTTATACTTTCATAGTGTTTTGACCCCAGTTTGGGTGTTAACTATTTGTTCATAGTTGGGACCCTAACAGGTGCTACCACCCCGGGTCAGAGTGAACCTGGGAACATCAGAAATGAAGAGGTGGTTCAGAGGCCTTGCTGTCGTTGACTTTAAATGTCTGAAGATTGAGCGTGGTGGGGAAGCATGGAACCCGATGAGCGTTCCACAAAAGAGAATTGCAAAAAAAAAGAAACTATTAGAATAGAACTTATGGCAACATTTGGCTAATTCAGCAGTAAAATGATGAGACCTAACTGCTAATCTAGTAGTACGTTTAAATTCATGCGATCGAGGTACGTAGGAGGAGAGCTCATTACAACAAGTGACATGAAAATATTTATCTAAAACTGTTGTAACCTAGGAAGGGTTTCTGAATGAGGAATAACCAAATCGGTGGTTGGAAAAGGAATGGTAATCTTTATAACATCAACAGAATACAATGCTCACCAGCGGCATGAAGTAGGTAAACCACTGCTAGTGGTGGACTACTTAGCATATTACCCCCACTTATAATAGTGTCCAACGTATTTATGAGGATTAGGACATACCCATTAGTATTCATAGGTACCGTATATAACAAAAAGTCAGAGAGAAGCCACGTCACGGCGGTAAGGAAGTGACTAAAGTTGAGATGAATGGTGAGGACCGATAACATTAGAAACTCTCCTTTCCGTTTTAAGAATCTCGAGATATATGCCGGAGCACCAGACTAGATATGGAAGTAATATTCAATGGACAAAACAAATGGTAGTTTTATAAATGTTCATGATTATTTTGGACGAATAGAATTGTCTGGCGTGAGAGAGTGAATCAACCTTCTCTGCAGCAGACCTGGTAATTAGTTTCATATAATCTCTCCACTTCATGTCAGTTACCAAACTTGTATTATGTGGCATCCGTTTTTAGCATTCCTTCATTTGAAGCTATAATTTCACCTCATTGTACTAATAGGTATGATTTAACATGGCGTATTTAGTAGTTTCAAAGCTCTAGTGTTCCTATCTTTATTTATAATTTTCATTATGTATACAAATATATTTGAGCGAGACAGTTAAAGTTTTTCAAGGAAATCGCATTGTATATTCGAAACACAGTTCAAGGTTAGCGCATGCGCGATATAAAACATCAAAGTGTCTGTGCGCATGCGTTGGTTAAATGACTTTCGTTTGAACGTTCAATCTCAAAGTCAGAAAGGTTGAAAGAGACGTGAGACGTGCCTCTATGGCCATAAGAGTGTGGGAAATATCAAAGAGCAGATTGCTGCTTGTCAAATACTGAACCTATAATGATGAATGGTCTCTTTGATTCTCCGGGTTGTGGCCAGCGGTTTTTTTGTTTTTTTTATATCTCTGACGTGATGAACAAAGTTTCGTGATGAAAGGGGTCCTAGGGAATAGGATTTCTTTTTTAAACTATTCTCGTCAAAAGCATTGATTATTGCAACAAAAAAAATAAATCAAACCTCAGTCTCCCGAGTAAACCAAAGTAGACAAACATTTCTTCTTTTTCCATGTCTTTTCAAGAAGTGAGCGATCATGACTCTCCACAATCTCTGTCTCATGTGAATTAAATTCTCTAAGCCGTTCTTCCTCAGTATATGTCCAAGAAATTCCAGCTGTCGCTTTTCTGAGTGCATATTTTATTTCCTTTTTCTATAAAATGTCTTCGTTGTTTAAGCGCTTTGTACATGGAATATTAATCATACGTATAATATATTTTTTATCATATATAAGATTATACATATACGATATATACATAAGATTTCTCAATTAGGCAGATGGATACACGTAATACAACCACATTTCTGCTACCTCAGTTTTCTCTTCATCTGCGAGAAAATTTTCCAGCATTCTCTACCATAATAGAGGATTGCTATTACATAAGGGAGCAGCAATGTTTTATATTTTACCATAATAGTTTAACTTAATTTTTCACGGGGAGACGTTATAAGACATTTTTGATGCTCCAACGCACACCGATGTTTGAGTGAGATCTTTGCATGGTCATAAGATGAGATTAAGACGATACGTAGGATAGATGACCCAAGAAATAAAGAGTTTAAGATAGTAGCGATTGGGAAAGCAACATCTCGGGAGTCTGTTCCACAAAGTCATGGTTCTCAGGAAGAAGCTGTCTGAATGAAACTTCCTTTTTACAAATTGTATGCCCGCAGACACGGATGTTTTGATTTCGAGAGGTCTCGCCGATGTAATTTTTTTATATTGCAAGAATTTTTTTTTTATAAATACCGGAATTTTAAGTGTTGTTGGATTTATGTTTCTGCCTAATTATATCTCCGATTGTCTTGGACGTGGTGGTAAAGACTCTAGTATTAGAGATGACTAATTTATTTTCAATTTTTGTAGATAGCGTGTTAGTAGTCAGCATTATGAATTTAGTGATATTTATGATAGAAGTTCTATTGGTGTTGTCTCTCTCTCTCTCTTTATATATATATGTATATATATATATATATATATATATATATATATATATATGATTGACCCTCCAGTCGTATTCAAGGTACGAGTATCAAGCAGCTCAGTTCCTAGGAACCGACAGCCAGGCACCAACAAATATGATTTGATTATAGTAGTCAAGGCTTCGTGCGGAAACAACCACACTTTTGAAGGCTATGTGCAGAACCAATCACACTTTTTGAAGAACTGAATACAGAGACATGGTACACTACGTGCCACAAGGTCCCCAAATGACCCTCCGCAGGTTTTGAATTCAGAGTTGTCCTTCTTCTAGACCAGTTGCCATCCATGGATATAGAACCCAGTCTGCCCTGCTAATTATCCATAGCTGGGGGGGGAGAAGAGGATTCATACATTTCTCTAGGCTATTGGCACGTAAGTGACTGTAATCGATTCGACTGGAATTCGAACTCAGATCTCCGAGCCATCAGTCCGAGCCGCTACTGAGGTTCTAGCATGAAACAGATAGTTACCAGTAGGTGTTGTCCTCAGGGCGTTTTTTTTTCTGTCTTTACAAACCTTCTGTCTCTGATATTGAGCACTTTTACCCATAAACATACCTTTAAAATATATTTTGATCATATATAATATTACTCGTATAAGATTTATTCATAATATTTCCCGATTGGGAAAGTGGATAGACTTAATACATACGTTTAAATAAAAAAAAACAGTATTTAAAACACGGGTATTACAAACACGATGTAAGAGCCAGGGTGCAATTTTTTCTACAGGCGACCTTCCGATGAAGACACTCTATAGATATTTACGTTGTAGTGAATTGTTTTCTCCTTTGATCAGATTAGCGCGGGTTTGTGAAAATTGTGGTCAGTCTCGTTACGGCGTATTGTTTCGTAAAATTTCCCTTTTGTGTTCATATAATCTTTTATTCGTGATCGTATAATCTTTTATTTAAATTGCGCCCTGGCTCTTACAACATTTCACCATTACTGGCAGATATTCTATTAACATAGTGTGGGATGACTACTAAAAAAAGTGATATAAAGAAAAAGACTCTAGATGAATTTTGCTAGATATATATAAAAAAAAAATTCTAAAAAAAAAAGAAATCTAAAAAATTCTTAAATTCTCAGCATCTCTCGTTTGCGCGCATGTGTAGTCGTATCAGCAAAACAATTTAGTCTGATAAAGTCCTGTAGGACGAAACGCTGAAGCCCTCGGCGACGATGACTTGTGACTTCGTGCTAGCACAGATATTGACTGCCACCAAGAGTTCCGTCTACCCAATTTCACTAACAAGCCTTGTGTCAACCCGTGGTATGGTTTTCAGGGACTTTCCAAGCAAGCGTCTGTAATAGGGATTGACTAGCCTCCCTAGACGAAGGTTATACTCGAATACGAGTGGATGGACACACACACACACACATGTTCACTCTCCCGTCGAATTCGACGTATAAGGGTCAAACAGATCGGTTCCTAGGAACCGACAGCCCGCCATCAGCACATGTGATTTGATTATAGTAGCGAAGGGTTTATGCAGAACCATCCACACCTTTTTGAAGGGCCGAATACAGAAACCTGGTGCACTACGTGCCACAAGGTCCTCAAACGACATTTTGTAGGATTTGAATTCAGAGTTGTCCTTCTCCTAAACCAGTTGCCATGCAAGGCTATAGAGCTCAGTCTATTCTACTATTTACCCATAGCTGGGTGGAGAAGAAGAGGATTTATACTTTTCCCAAGCGAATTAGCACGTAAGTGAATGTAATGGATTTGGCTTAATGGACTCCTTAATCCAAGCCGCTATCCATTACTCCAGCGTGCCTCCAAATCAATCCAAATATATATATATATATATATATATATATATATATATATATATATATTATGTACTTACGTGTGTGGATGTGTGCGTATTTGACTTCTAGGTGCACAACTTTCTACACTAGAGTAATTAATTATTGAAACTACATTTTGCACACGGCACATTCGTGATATCTTTCCTTCTTCTCAGAAATGTCAAAGAAGGCCTATGATTATCACGGTGCATATTTGATGGTGTAATCATGCGAACGTCCGTGTCTCTGAAAGACTTTAGGGAGATCTATGAACGAGAAATCAAGTCTTGACATTTTCTCTCTTAATTTCCGTACCTCTGCCTCTATACACCGATGTGTCGCCTTATCGTTTGAAAAGTCGAAAGAATTTCCTCTTTCATTTTGCCCAAAGGACACATTTCAAATAACAAATGAACTTAATCCGTATCGGCATTGTTTACTTGCGGAACTACAGGAATATATATTGTCCGCTCCCACTCTCTCTCTCTCTCTCTCTCTCTCTCTCTTCCTCTTTATATACAGCGTGCAATGGATAAATTGTCGTCTGAATTACGCAGAAATGAAATAACACTGGCATGTCATTTTAACAGATATATTTACCAAAAATACCCAAATATATCTAGTAATACTAAAGAGTAAACCTATTCAATAAAAAAGCCATTGACTTCAAACACGACCTCCAGGAGACTTCGGAATCTCCTGCAACTCTGCTGGACGGTCTCCTTGTTTAAATTGGTCAATGCTGCCATAATCCTTACCTTTCAGTTCATCTCTGGTGGTACAAGGAGTTTTGTTGGTCTCTCGCTCACATAATAATAAAGATTGTTGCAGTTTGGGAACTTAGGTAGCCATATGTAAGGTGTGGTGTGGTCGCAGAAATCGTCTGACAGCAATAAGTGGATTCTCCTGCTTGTATGGCATGTTCCAGAGTCCTGTTTCCAGACATATGGTCTTCCAGCAGCCACCCTCTTGACCCAGGTCAGCACTCAAAGAGCCTGATGTAGGACTCAATGATGAGTTTGAGGCCCTGTGGAAAGAGAAGAGGCGGTATATTGTCGCCATCACAAGTGATGACTCCAAGAACCTTTCTAATCCCCATTAGACTCATCCAATTCTTTCCCAATTCTGTATACTGTCCTCAGATTGACACCCAAACACATGAAATGTATTGGAGCTTCCGGTGCGAATGCCAATAAGTACAGGATGCCGTTTCCAAATTTCTGGCGGAGTAAATTGCTTCATGGTGGTTTTTGTCACAGACGGTGTCCAACTGAGCCCGCCGACAAAAGCAAATGCAAACAACGCACATGCACAAAATTAAAAATATAAAATGGCGTTAATTTACCCATCGCAACGGATATATACATATATATATATATATATATATACACACAGTGGAACCTCACGAATTTAATTCGTTCCTGAATGCCGCTCATATCCCGAAATTTTCGTAAAACGAAACTATTTTTTCAATAGGAATCAATGTAGAGAAAAAAGTCACAGTACTATTGATTGTTGGCTTTTTCCAGGTTTTATTATTAAGGCTTCCATTATTTGTAATCTTCTTTTACATAGAAACATACAGAGGTTTACAGAGTATGTGGAGAAGATAACAGCTCTAGTCATGAACAGGTTAAGATTGTAACGCCCGGGAAAACATCCCTATAACTCTAGAGACGTACACACAACCCAAACACCCAGCTAAAAAGGAAAAATAAAATCATCCTTGATTACGGCTAAAAGTATAGTCGAAATCCGTCGGAATTACAGTACATTTGGACAATTTCTACAAACTCTGTGTCCAGAAAACAAAACACATGTTCGAATACAAGAAAAAATTAAATAAATCTTAATCGTACTAATTTGTCTGTCGTCTTTAACGAAACATATATATATATATGTATATATATATATATATATATATATATATATATATATATATATATATATATATATATATATATATTCATAATTCAAAATACGCATTTAAGTAGGCGCTCGAGGGGGGTCGTCAGTGATGTTTTGACTTGGTTTATCAGGGAGTTTCGGGTCTTTCAACATCATACTCCCCATCACCAAATCGACCCAATCAGGGGAGATCAAACCATGTATTCCCCCTCACAGTGAAACGCTAACAACTACTCTGGCCTTTTTAAAGAATTATATATATATATATATATATATATATATATATATGTGTGTGTGTGTGTGTGTGTGTGTGAGTGTGTGTGTGTGTGTGTGTGTGTGTGTGTGTGTGTGTGTGTGTGTGTGTATAACGTAGTAATAATCGTTATCGTATTGTTGATAATTTCATTAAAACAAAATGTGGTCATTTACTTCTGGAGTTAATACGACGGCAATTATTCAAATGCCGTTTTTAAAATAATATTCTAATCTTCAAAACTTGAATTGTGTCAGTTTATTCGTTTATCGCATCAATTCTTTATAAAGTGTGAGTAATTTCTATAGAGTTTTCTTCTGCATATTTATTATCTGTATATTAAATAGCATTTATTTATTTCATACACTCAATGTTGCATCGTTCTTTAATTCATATCTTATCGTTTTATTTTCCTTTAAAGAAATGAATATATTTTTTTCTATTAATTGTAGCCGTTCAATTTATCTTCCGTTAATCCAGCCGCGCTGTCATTACTTTCTGCTTCATGTGGTCGATAAGAATTTTTTTTCTGTCATCCATTTTGAATCGTTCGTATCTTTGATAATTATTTCGCGCGTTTTTCAGCCATTTTCTTTTTTAACACTTCAGATTCAGCCATTATTCAAAATGTGAACGAAGGAAATCTAAGTTGTCTTCATTTAGAAAAGAAACACGCGAGCGGAAAGAAGAGCGAAAAGTAGAGAAACGGAAGTAGTAACAGATGAAGATAATAAAAACAGAGGTTGTTTACAAAATAAATAAAAAAGAATATTTCGAATAGATAGACGAAGGATATAACGTAATGAACCAGCGAATGGAAGAAAAAATTGAAAGCTGTCAAAATATTTTAAAAACATACAAGAAAAATATCAATTATACTCAACCAAAAAAAAATATAATTAAAAGTAAATAGCAAATTCTTTTGTAACAAAACCTAATTCCCAAAACAGATTTAGCCAACTATATAAAAGTAAATAAAATTATACATATAATACTCTTATACGCTTAGTAACCATATCTTAATTTCTTCTTGATTTACGATGCATCTTTATTCTAAAATAATCCCAAATGCATTTACAATATACATAGATGAATCATATTTTGTAAGTGAGCGTTAATTTCTGACCACTAGCAAACATTTTCTTCTTGATCATTGTTAGTACCGTATATACTGGCGTACATGGCGACCCACAAGTTCTCAAGATAAAAAAAATGTAGGTTTCGGGTTATATTCGCTGTACAAGACGACCCCACCAAAATCGTATTTTAAACTGTATTGTGTTGAATTTATTAAATAAATTCAATACGCATATACTTTCTTTTGACTCTTTTGAAAAAACGGCGGGACGAGACTGACAACTGCCACACTCTACAAAACCTCATGAGTGGATGCTGTGTTATCGGTAGACTATTAGGGTAGCCTGACTGACTCCCTCCCCCGCTAACTATCCACTGGCTTCACTGTTCTCGAATGCAATCTTGAAAAGGCTTGTCGAGACACACATCCAGTTGTGTTTTTTGTTCAACATCATCGAAAAAAGGAGGCGAGACAGGTAGAGGTCTACCGTCAAAAATCTTCCATGCTAACAACTTACCACAAATCACATTTTGTTCCTGGAGTATAAGATGGCATCCAATTTGGGGATGATATTTAAGGTTAAAAGGTCGCCTTGTACGTTAACATACACGGTAGGGCACCTCGAGGCGGTGTAATGGTTAGCAAGGTTGTATCGCTAGAACACTTACGACTCAGTGGTGAGTTCGATCCTCACTGAGTGCCCCATATTTTCGGCCTTGTGCCACATCTAAGCTGCGCTTGGAAAATCTCTACACGGTATTTACAGCCATTGGCGTATTTTATTAATTCTATTCTTCGCTTATGCACCGTATATTCTGGCGTACAAGTCGACCCACAAGTTTTCTCGTTAAAAAATGTAGGTTTCGAGCTGTATTCGCCGTACAAGGCGACCTCACCAAAATGGCATTTTAAATTGTATTGTGCTGAATTTATTAAATAAATTCAGTCAGCATATATATATTCTTTAAGCTTAGATTCTAATGAAGAAACGGTGGGGAGATATTGTCAATTAACTGCCACACTCTACAAAACTTCATGAATCTGTGCTGTTTCATCGGTAGGCTATTACGGTAGCCTGAATGACTTTTCGCTGCTAACCATCCACTGGCTTCACTATTCTCGAATGCGATCTCGAAAAGGCTTGTTGAAACACACATCCAGTTGTGTTTTTTGTTCAACATCATCGAAAAATGAGGCGGGACACGCTAATCACAAGATATAAAGTTCGCATTTTGATCCTGGAATATAAGATGGCCTCATATTTGGGGGTGATATTTAAGGTTAAAAGGTCGCCTTGTACGTTAACATACACGGTATTTACAGCTATTGGCGTATTTTATTATTTCTGTTCTTCGCTTATGTGATACGTTTTTCAGGACGTAGACGATCATGGTTATCCACAACTTCCCGTTATTTGTTTTTCGAAGTAACTTTTGACGCTTCACCGTCCATCTTTGTCCTTATTCTACCATTCATTCAGAAAAACTAGTCAAGTTACTAACTGCTATTTTAGTTTACAATATATCCGGGAAATTCATTCGTCAGAATCCCTTTTTGCTTCATTAAACATCGAAGACATTTTAGATAATACAAAGATTATCAATACAATTGTTATATAGGAATAAATTGTCGCTGCCGAAACTTGAGTTTGAATATAGATCGCCAGTGAGCAAACACAGGCGATCCAATTACTGAATGAAGTAGACCACGTGACCATAAAGGAAACGCATATATAGGAAACGCGTGATGTTTAAATGATCTCTGTTTCTAGTCTATCGTCTATTACTATACGGATCACCATTTCAGCTCTATGCTCTTGTACTATACGGACCGTTATTCTCTACTCTATTAACTGTATTATTTCTCTCTTCGGATTACTATTCGAGCGAGTGTTATCGAGCAAGTACAATTAGTACGAGTGTTATTCGAAGGCGCCAGACACCAGTATTCTTCAACGGCGTTACTATAGTTGTATCGGCGATTACAAAGTTTCTACTACAGCAAGCAGTACGAAAGTGACAACGAGTATTCGTTGGCATTACAAAAGTGGCAACGAGTGTTCACTGATATAACAGAAGCAATCATGTAGTCAAATACTAATTAAAATTAACTATAATTTTCCTAGCCTGTTACGTTTATCGTCAATTCTAACCAGTGATAATCAATCAATTTTTATCGCAAAATAATTTACAATTGCAATTCTTTTAAAAATGAGTAGCAAATGATATGCAATAATAATAAAAATAATAATCATTTTCTAGTCGTTTTCTACTCTACTTGCTATAGAGAAGCATTGAAAATCAGTATGAAACAATTACATATATATATATATATATATATATATATATATATATATATATATATATATATAGATATATATATATAAGTATATATATATATATATATATATATATATATATATATATATTATTAATTAAAGAATATCAAACAGATTTTATTTGTAGGTCTTGAACACTGAAAGCTGCTTTTTTAGAAGCTGTCATGAAATAAAAATTATTACCTATGGTATTTTAAGTGTTTGATATTCTTTAATTAATAATAGTTTTTCTCTGTCTTTTGACATAGAGCTCTCCCTAGATCCAAATCCTCCTGGAAATTCCAAACGGATTACCATATTGTATCATTACTATATATATATATATATATATATATGTATATATATATATATATATATATATATATATATATATATATATATATATATATGTGTGTGTGTGTGTGTGTGTGTGTGTGCGTGTGTGTGTGTGTATATATATATATGTATATGTATATATGTGAGTGTATGTATATATATGTGTGTGTGTACGTAAGTAGGTATATATATATATATATATATATATATATATATATAAATATAAAAGTGAACATTGATTCAACACTTAGAGGCGATAGGCTGTTTGATGCTAGACGCACGCCTAACGATTGCATCTGGCGTGAAACAGCCTGTCGCCTCTAAGTGTTGACGTCAATGTTCACTTTTATATTTACTCACGCTCTATCTCTGATATTGAGCACTTTATCCCATAAACATAGCACACCTTAAGAGTATATTTCTTCATATATATATATATATATATATATATATATATATATATATATATATATATATATATATATTAGTTTGGCCAGAATGTTTTGATTCACTTAGGAAGCGGAAAGAAAACAACAAAATTTTATGAAGAAACACCTACATTAATTCTTCAAAATATAGTCCATCATACTCGACGATCTTTTTTCAGTGGTCAGCCTGCATCCGGTCAATGAATTCCGAATGTTGTCTTATAAGCAAGCGGTTACTATTAAAATTACCATTAATTTTCATTTAGTTTTGTTTTGTTGTGCTACGAAGACATATCTTCTTATTTCTCCCGGTGTTTCCCCAATTAAATATACTTCATCTATCATTTCGATAAATTTATCAATCCTGAGATCATCGAAGATTGTCAGCATCTCAATTATAATCTTATATGGGCTTGCTTTGTTTCTCTTCATCTTGGTCAGTGTTTATCTTACTCTGTGTTGACAGGTTCCTTCCGTGTTTTTACGTATCATCGGCTTATCTCCCCTTTTGTCATGAAAGTGTTATCCGATATAATTGAATTCATTTCCTTTCTTCCATCTTGATTGTACTTTTTTTAAAATTATTTTCTGCAATCTGTGGAAAAGGACGGTTTCTGTCTTTATTTCTTGTATATTTTGTTTTACTATTATGTCTATGTTTTGAAGTTTTACTGCACATTTTTCGTGAATCAATCTTTTTTTTTTGCTTGATTGCTTGCACATCTGATACATTAAATCCTACACTAATCACGTCATCGAAGCTAGAAAGTGGCAACAATGAAAAGAAGAATTGTTGGGCTATATTGATGGCTTTATGAATTGATCACAGAGTGAAGAGAAAAAAAACCCTGAAAAATTAAATGTAATATCAGAAATACCATATATTTTAGCAAAGTGTTTTGAACTGCGAACATTACCTTAGATTGATCAATTGATTTTTTTGTAAGGTTTACGAAGTCTTTAGAGATTATGAAAAACCAAAAAATATTTTTGGATTGTCAGATGTGTTTTTGAGATAATGACTTACTGATACAAGTCCTCATAATTAACCCGGAAGGGGAGAAAAGGTGGATTCATGCCTTTGCACGTATGTGAACGTGACAAACCCGACTGGCATTGGAACTTGGCTTTCCGATTTCCAACTGCCAGCCGTTATCCATTACAACCAACTCACATTCAATCACAGCAGCTGGTATTCCAAAGCGGTCATCCTTGTAGACAATGACCAGGTTCGACGTTGCTTAACTTCGGTGATCTTGTGAGAAACTGCATTTCAACGTAATATCGTCTTAAACCATGGTTCCCTAGAATCCAGACTGGAGGACTTGGACATTTAAGGAGGGCACCTGACTTTCTCAGGATAAGCTGATTATCGGAGTTGCGAGGATAGTGAAAAGGTGATGGAGCCGTGTGAAGCCTTGCTGTCACTCTGTCACCATCGATTATCACCAGCATATATATAATGCAAATATGTAAATAATTTAAATAATAATAATAATGTAAGTAAAAGTTCGAAGCAACCTATATAGAATGAATAGAGTCGGAAACGGCTTTCGCTTAGTAAATGTAAAAAAAGCAATAGTAAAAAATAAATAAATACAAAAAATATGAAAAACAACTTTTTTTTTTACTCACAACTAATAATAATGACAAAGAATTGGCTCTATTAAATTTTTTGCGGTGTTCGTATCTGCAGTGTGGTGTTGGGGTCTGCAAGTGTATAGTGAAAAGTACAGAACATTTATAGACTTGTAATAACGTCTAGAGACCTCATGTGACCAAACAAAAGCATGAATAATAATAATAATAATAATAATAATATCTTGAATATAACTGTTAATTTAAAAGACCCCGCAAAAACAAAATAATTCCTAAAAACTGTTTCGTTGATTTCAGTCTTTCTCCCTCTATTTTTCGCCTTTAGAAACCGCCCAAACTGAAGGGCTTCCTGCCAAAGAAAAGCATTTACAGAAACACTTTAGTGTTGCGATTCCATTATGCACAATCCTTGCAAATCTTTTATTCCGCCATTTACACATTCGTGCAGAATCTAAAGCGATACTCGTTCGGGTCATTAAACTCTCACTTCCGGTTGGCTGACATCCGCTGAACGCAGCCCATCCACCACCGCAACAGAAATCCCCTACATTTCAGTCTGTAATTTAGTAAATGTCTCATCAGATCGTCAATTTAGAATTAACGTATACTAAGACCTTCATTGGTATTTTTCAGATTTTTCTGCATAGTAACTTCCTATAGACACCAGGTCTTATATATACACAGCATTAAACACGGAAGTTCACACAAATCTATAAAAGTTTTGTCTGGCAAAAGATCACGGCAGTAGGGTTTCCAAGTGAAGATTATCCACTTGTCGATGCCTGCATTATGCCGATTTCATCTCCTGTAGAGACGCCTTTCGCAAAGTGACCACATTTCTGGTGGATGCTTGCAAACACAAGTATAACAGAGACTAATATTTGATTAATGATTCATGAATAAACGACATCAACGTTTATCTATAGACACAAGTATAAAACTGAACACTTTATCAACAGACTCAAGTATAACCGCGTTCAATGTTTACCTATAGCCTCAAGTTTAAAACTGGTCACTGTTTACCAATTGACTCAAGTATAAACCAAAATTTATCTGTAAACTCAAATTTAGAAATAACCAACGTATATCTATAATTTTACTCCCACCTCCTGTATGCACCATTAGACTCCCCCATGTGGACTATATGGTCGTAGCTTCACCACATTAGTGTTGCTGCTGTGGCTTCCGTAGAAAGTAAGTTTTTCTCGCGAAATAGAGTTGCTACACCATCACCCAACTTGTTTTGAATTTAGAGATGTCCTAAACTGGTTGCTAACCAAACCTAGGGAACACGATCTTCCCTAATGTTTAACCCATAGCCAGAGGGAGAAGAGACGGATTCATATCTTTCCCCAGAGTATTTATGCGAAAGTGAACGTTAACTAACACGGCCGGAATTTGAACTCAGGTCGCCAATTCTACTTAAAGCTTTCTGCACCGATAACAATATAGACCGGGTAATTCAATATTTATGTAATTGTCACTCGAAAGCTGATCGGAGGTTTCTTGAAAAAGGTATACATTTCTAGGGTGGAATAGGATTGACCAAAATGAAAATAATAGATATAAAATAACACTGAAGAATACGACAAGTGAAAGAGGGAATCCAAAGCAACTGCAATGTAATCGATCCTCACCTGGCACTCGACTTCACTCACTTTCTCACCAGTGTGACATGGCTTCCCTCTGTCTTTTCTACAAATATTTTCATGCCAACTGCTCTAACGAGATTTTTTACCTGCTACCCCGAACACATGAATTTAAGCGTGCTACTAGATTGACATCTAGGTCCCACCCTTCTTATTGTTGGAATAGTAAATGCAACAGCCACTTCTAATCCAACATTTTTCTCGCACTTTCTCCCTGTGGAACTTTGTTCCGTTTAACTGCTTTTCTGATAACTACAATCTTCAAAAATTTAAATCTATCGCCATCCTCTGACTTGAATCCCGTTCATCTTTTGTCCTTTCCTCAATCCTGCCTCTACTCAGTCTTTTCTTTTAATTTCACTTCCTGTAACCCCCTGCGTACTAGTGGCATCCTCGCATTACTTCGGGTGAAATGTTCAACTGAAGTACTAAAATATGGAGTTTTCACGAAGCCAGATACTCCGGTTAAAGTTGAAGCGTCTTTTATTCAAATTATAGATACATTTATACAAAAAGAAGAAGCCATTATTCAAAATAAAAATGACCATTATTCATTGAAAAGAATCTTTCATTCAAAATAACGACATCTTTATTCAAAATAAAAGTTGTTATTTAAAGAAATACTACTGTTGAATGGTTTAAAAAAATATGAAAAGCGCATATAGTTATCTGGATTTAATGGGTTCAATCTTTGGCTTAGGCAATACCGAGATATACACAGATTCGGTAAAAGGGAGAACGGCTCATAAAATACGATGACAGTCAAACAAGAAAAGCTGCACATACACACACACACACACACACACACACACACACACATATATATATATATATATATATATATGTATGCAGGTAGTAATCCGTTGGCATATAATCCAAGTGAATCCTATTAACACAACATAAAATATTAAATATTAAACCTCATTCACACATAGAGCTCAATCTTTTTTTTATAATAAACAGAGCAATATATTTCATAAAATCGGAATTAAGATAACATTATGTAAATGATCATTTTCATCTTGTAAAATTAAATTTACAGGATTTTTCAAACAGTCAATGGATGCAAAAATTGAAAAATCCTGTAAATTTAATTTTACGGGGTTAAAATGATCATTTACATAATGGTATCTTAATTCCGACAGTATGATATATATATATATATATATATATATATATATATATATATATATATATATATATATATATATATATATATATATATTAAAGCATAAAAACAATTTTTTCTATTATAGGCCATGATAGATTTAAAATACCAGTTGACCGGTTTCGTCCCCCTCTCATCAGAACTGTTAACGGGGAATGGAAATTATGAAGAACAAGAAAGTCTGTAATGGATGACATGAATAAATAGGCAGGGAAGAGAAAAAAATATATATATAATAAAATATATATATATATATATATATATATATATATATATATATATATATATGGGTTTCCAACTTTCGAATAAATTGTTGTACATCTTGATGAAATTGTTGGGGAAACTTTTCAAACTTCATGCTTTGTCCACCTAGTTTCAACCATTTCGTCATCGTCAGGAACATAATGAAGTCCTTATCATAAAGCAAATTATCTGTTACCTTGACCGTGGGCATTTTCAAACGTTACATTTCAAATTTAAACATACGTGTATCATATAAGTGCCACCTTGGGTAGGAATTTTTCAAATAGTTTGATAAAATCAGAAGGTTGAATATGTTATTACATATTTTACATCATCATCATTATCCTCATCATTTATTCACTCCCCTCTGTAAAGCTGTTGACCTCCTAGGCGCAGCTCCTACGCCGAGGATGGCGACTGGATGATAGCTACTTGGCACAGGTACGTTGGGGAGAGGCGTTGACCTTAACCGATCGTGTCGGGTTGGGAAACCCTTCCGACTACCCTCACACATTTTGTTGTTCAGGTCGATGCTGTTGACCGAGGAGTGGCTGAGGCAGTGCCCATGCGACTTCTTGTGGAGCTATGTGTGAGAGTTGAATGTCAGCCGTGGACCATTACAGTTCCGCATCCAAATACACCTGGGTAAATCAGGATCAACCGCTTCGCTTTAAAGGTACTGCCACGGACGATACACCCGATACACGACACATATATTGCACATATTCTGAATATGAATTGTAAATATTTGATACATATTTTAAAATGCTAACGATCTGTTTCCTATCTATCATATAAATTTGAAGTATTTTATTTTTAGCGACATATTTTATTGTTCTCTAGTAATGTATAATATATAGTCGTATTTTTGTTGTTTGTAATGCGATGGCCGTTATGTGCGCAAATTGCACTAAATTTTGATAAGTGACACGCTAACCTGTGTGATATATTGGTGGTTGTGTGACCAATGACATAATTTAATTTATTTTTTTGTTTTGTTTAATGGTGCTGAAGATGTAATCTCTTAAAGGAGATAATCATTCATAAACAACGATTTCGGAATTTTGAATTAACAACATACTGGTTATGATGAGATTAGGTGTTTTCAACGTTTTATAGTCAATGACAAATCCAAGGAATTTATTCCAGTCAGTCAAAAAGATATACGGTGATATATTTTTTATTGTCTTCTATATCTTGATAATAAGCGAATCTGGCTACAACAGCGTAGATATGTTTAAATTTTTGATTAGAAAAAAGGTTTTAGCTTATTTTTTCGAATTTTTTTTTAAGGTGATTGGAATTGCTAGACGTCTCCCTTTCGGTCTCTCGCTCACTCTGTCTGTCTCTCTCTCTCACTCTCTCTCTCTCTCTCTATATATATATATATATATATATATACATATATATGGCCTGACGATTGCGTTTAGCTTGAAACAGACTGTCGCCTCTGTGTGTTGACATCAATCTCCACAGAACAAGGCTACAAATCTTGTACACGAAGGTTTAAGCCGCTAATAAACAAAGCCAACAAAGCCAAGAGACTTGAATGGACTCACTATTACAAAACTTTCACCAATGAAACGAAAGCTGAGCTAAATACAAAGGATAAGATGAGTCACTTTTATCGAACAACACTGTATATATATATATATATATATATATATATATATATATATATATATATATATATATATATATTCTTAAACGTTATTTGTACTGGCTACTCGTATTGGAGTAAACGTTGCATTTATTTATTAAACGATATATTTATTTATTTTCATCTACCGGCTTGAATATTCGAGAAATCTTATTAGATAGAGGAACGCTGGAGAGCTCATCTTTTTCTGTAATAAGATTTCTCTAAAATTCATCTCGTTCAGTAAAGGAAATAAATAAAGATACTGTTTCAGAAATAAGCGGAAGGTATACTCAAATACGAGTTTCCACTTAAAATAGCGTAATAAAAATCTGTCCAATTAATAAATGAATCCATCCCTTTATTTCTTTCTTTCTTTATATATATATATATATATATATATATATATATATATATATATATATTAGATATCGCACATATAGTGCTGGTGTTACCAAAAGAGTGCTCACTATAGTACAACAGAGCTATTAAGTGCATATTAATAAATATACATATTATCACTCACCGCTAGATCGACTCGGAGTTTCATGCACAAAGCAGTCTTTAGGTATTCAGTATGGGCTGACCGTTACATGATTTGAATTAAAAAAATATATATCTGGCTATCGCAATGTTGGCACAGTTATATATTCCACTGGGATCATAGTTTTATTTTAATTAAAAGAATTATATTTTGTAATTAAAATAAACGGGATTTGCATATTTATGTAAATAGAAAAATAGTTTTGAGTTGGTAATAGTGTTACTTAATGAAAGGAAGATTACTTGCCCTTAGAAAACAGTTATTTATATTAAAAATAAACAGTAATTTACATTAAAATTTAATCTAGATCAACGTATTTAAGCAGATATTTATTTTTATACCTACCTGTAACCATCACTCTATTTCTCTTGCTTAGTAAGTTCGGGTTATTTAAGTGTTTTAAGATAACCAGTTTTTCAAAGAGGCATAAATTTCATTTATTTCCTTTTCCGTTATAAGATTTGGCTCTTGCTATAATATTCTAGTTAATAGAAAGGGAACAGCCAGTACTTTTTAATTGCCTGCAATACGTAGGGAGAGGAGTGCTATTTCTCTATTAACTAAAGTCATTAGGAACAATAGATCGTCATATGGTGGTGTTTTTTTTTTAACTTAAATCCATAAAGCTCGGTATTATTGAGTTGTTATACTCGTTCTTGTGTTTATAGAAGAAGAGTTTTCACCTCATTCTTTTTATGAGGCCCTCGATCTTGTGTGAAAGTATCAGATTATAAGATCTTTTATCAGGAACCACGATACTTTTTGTGGAGTAGTCCAAGTTAATTGATTCCAAAATTCCGATAACGGTTAGGATACACAGTATAAATACTTTATTACACCTATGAGAGTGCCCAACTAAAAGGAACAATATGTAAATATAATCGTAATATATCGCACGTATAGTACTGGTGTTAATAAACAGCGCTTGATGTAATACAACGGCGCTATTAAGTATATATGAATAAACATACATGTTATCCACCACCGCGAGCACGAATCGGTGTTTCATGCTCAACACAATCTTTCAGGTGCTGAGTATAGACTGACCGTTATGTAATTTGAAATTAAAAACAAAATATCTGTTAATATCGGCTATAAATCTAGCCAAAAAAAAACAACTTATTTTCCTAATAGTAATCTCGAAATAAATATAATAAAGCAGGCATAAAGAAAATGAACGAAAAGAAATAAATAAGAATCTACCAGGACGATGGATCGGGCATCCAATACATCACCTACGAATCCTATCTTACATCACCTGTCATTCCCAATCGGTCTCCTATCTAAGTATAGACCAGGCTCAACGCTGCTTAACTTGTCTAAATGGATGGCAGAGAGGGGGGTATTAAAGCGGAAATTATTGTTTCGAGTATGGATAGGAAGTTTTGGAAGACAAAAATCACAAACGCCTTGAAAGGGAACGGCGCATTAAGGAAGAAGTGTGTTTCTATTTTTGCCTCATTATAGAGAAAACTCTGGTGGATGACAAATACTCTTGAAAGAAGACACAAAAATCCATCAGTTAAGGACATTTATTGATGCAATATATAAAAACATCTTATATTAAAGATGTACGAATGAAGAGAATATTTTTGTATCATTAGATATAAAGTACAGACAAACTGTTTTAATAATATATTTTTTTTAATTATAAAAGAAACAATAAAACTCTATTGGACGAAGGCATATTAATTGGAGGTTATTTTCTTTCGTTTATTTTTTAAATGAATTATCATGTTTTCGTCTCATCTCGCTTGCTGCACGTCTTGCCCGTGGCAAGGCTATGGAAATACGTTAGTTCTTCCAGTCATCAGGAACGACTATCTGTTTGATCGTTGGTTTGTGAAAGCTGGAACTCGATTGATCTTCTCTCCGCTTTGATTGTTAAGACTGAAATTCTGCTCAGTTGCCGACCCAGAATCGATACTGCATCGATTTTTCTGCGTTTTTATTTTGTCCTTATTTCATATCCTTCAGTCGAGAGAGACTATCGATTGGGTCCCTTCTGATCTTCGACCCCAGTCTCGAAAATTCTCGCCCGCTTCTCGTCAGTAAATATAAAGAGGTTAGTAGGTAGAAGCGAACATGTATACCGCCTCAACATTTCTAAAATGATGTGTAGTCACAACGTTATTCGTTCAGTGTTCTTTTCGTTAAATCTGTGAACTGCTATATCATGGATTCGTGTCATATATTGTTGCTTTTTCCCTCTGCTTTCTTCGAGAATTTGAATTCACTATTGCCCTTCTCCTAGTCTCATTTAACTACCAATGTTAAAAATCCCATTCTACCCTATTGTTTAAACATAGCAGGAAAAAAGAAGAGATGCTTTTTTTTCTGATCGAATTAGTGCGGTGTGAACCTTCCATTTTGGTCGCCGATAATCGTCTCGCTACCCGCATACAGGAACAATGCATTACGTTAATTAGACTATGGCGTCTAATATAATATCTATCAATAACGTGGAAAATACAGTTTCATCATTTTTGTCGGTGATGACAATTTTTTTTGTATTACAATTATCTCCTTTGTACTGGCGACGCCGAGTGACATTGCCGTTGTTTCGACAATGTCTCACTTTTTACGGAAAGAAGGCGAAATGTCTGATTCCGTTAAAGAGCAAAGTATGTCAACAATAGCTGCAAATATGTACCGACATATGAAAATTGAATGTAAATCAGTTCTTAGAAAATTGTCAATTTCATATATGGACCAGTTTTTACTGGAATGGATAAACATCCGTTGACATAAAATATTCTGAGGCTATCTAAACAAATCTACAATTATTGCATTATTGTCAAAATTTTATGTAACAGAATCGTTTCCAAAATGCTGACCAAATCACCAAAGACCACTCATTTCATTGGTCAGACCGAGAAGATTTCAGAAGATCTTCGTATACATTTAACTAATATACATATATTGTTTTATATTACTAGATATTGTATAACATAAATTATAAAGTGGGTCGCCAAGAGTTTGCTTGGCTTTTAAAAAATATTTCTTCTTTTCGACTTTAAATTCAAACGTGGTTATTAGATTTTTGTGCTATATTTCAGACAACTTATCACTTTCACTGCTACTCATTTTCCCAGTGAATTTAGATACGAAACTACCAAGACGTAGAGAAAAATCGAGGCTGACTAATAATTTGCATGATAGAACAGTTAGAATTTCCCGTATTTTACGATAGATGGCGCAACGGGACACTCATACCAGCGGTATGCAAAAAACGTAGGTTTCCGTACTTAGCCAGCTGGAGCAAGATAAGAAAAACGAAGATCTCCGTAGTTAGCAGCGGAAGGGTTAATAGTTCCATTATACCGGATCTTTTATCTATTTCAACCAACAAGAGCTATAGATACTTTTTTGCAGTCTTGTCAATAAATAATTCTGTAGACTCATTAAACACGTTCAAAACTGGAGTTTTGATGATGAGATGAGCCGAAAAAAGATAGATAAAAATATCTCAAAATCCCTACCAGCAAAGGACAAAACCTTGTAAATAGTACACATAAAATCAATATCTCTATTAGCAGAGGGTTTACGGCCATATCACTTTGAAACACCGGTTCCCGTACGATCACCGAAGTTAAGCTGGTCAAATCCTGCTTGGGAATATTCGATTGTTGTAGATTTGGATGTACGGCTGGTGTAATTCAAGGTTTCTGAACGTGGGGCAGATGCCCACAAGAGGGCCATGGGATATTTTCAGTGACGGCAAGGTGAAGTTTGAAAAATGGAGGGACACGAGTAGGCACAGAAAATTTAGGACCCAGCATATATACATATATATATATATATATATATATATATATATATATATATATATACACACACACACACACACACACACACACACACACATATATATATATATATATATATATATATATATATATATATATATATGAGGAATATTTTGTAATTAATAATTATTATTTAAAGTAGTTAAATGTTAAATTTATTATTAAGTTAAATCGGAAATTAATCTAAGCCATTTTGATAACATAAATATTTATTTATTGTAATTTGTTCATCTGATCTACGCAAAATGGCCATTTTTAGTTTAGCAATACAAAGGGGGATAATCAAATGGTTCTTTTCAGATTTGTCACGGTGGAGTAATGGATAGCAGCTCGGACTGAGGAATCGGAGAGCCGAGATTGAATTCCAGATGAATCCATTATATTCACTTATGCGCTAATACCCTTTGCAAAAGGTATGAATCCTCTTCCTCTCCTCCCAGCTATGGGTAAATACCAGGACAGACCGGGTTCTATAGTCTTGGATGGCAACTGGTCTACCGACGAAAGAAATAGCAACCTGCTGCGGGAAAAAATCTGCCTCGTCGGTCATGTATCGAAAGATACATTATCGCATACGCGTGTATCACGTATGAGACATAACTGACTGACTCCATACCCACCTCTGATAATAGTTGGGAATCTTCCTAAAGAACAGAAACTATACTACAGTAAATGTAGCTCTACGTTCAACATTAAAATCTACAACTGACTCATCAGTTTCCATGTATTCATTTATCCAATTAATCGGTTACTCTTTGCGATATTTACTTCAAGACTGTCGGTTGGGTGATGTTCCGTCCTTTAGCTAAAAAAGAGACACGGTGGAGTAATGGATATCGGCTCGGATTGAGGACTCGGAGAGCCGAGTCGAATCCATTACATTCACTTACGTGCCAATACCCTTGGGAAAGGTATGAATCCTCTTCGTCTTCCCGCCCCCAGCTATGGGTAAATAGCAGGACAGACCGAGTTCTATAGCCTTGGATGGCAACTGGTCTACCGCAGAAAGAAATGGCAACCTAGTGCGGGAAAAAACTGCCTCGTCAGTCTTGTATGTAAAGATACATGATCGCCTAAGCATTTATCACGCATGACACATAACTGACTGACCAAGAACAAGGGAATCATCCAATTTTATTGAAATGTTCAGTATTTTATACATTAAGAAATTAATTTTATAATAAATAGCTTTTATTTATAAAAAAAATTGAGAAATTTATTTTTTTCAATTAACAGTGTTGGGTGGGGGGTTTAAATGTGGTCATTTGAAAAAAATTCCAATTTCTAATTTTACATTTTTAGAAAGATTAAAACGAGAACACCACTTATACTAAAAGAATATTAATTTACGATGTAAAAACCCTGAAAACTTTACTTGAAAATATTTATTTTGTTTTTAAAAATCTCACAAAATATTTTTTGCAGTGTTTTGTCCTCTCCTGGTTTTAAAAACAATGTTTTTTTCTTTGGGTTGATGCAAAATACCCCCCCCCCCGCCAAAAAAAAAACAAACGTCTTCCTCTGATACAACTGACTAAAATTATATTCACTTAAAATTTAACATTAAATTTTAAAATCCATCGTCGGGGTAATAAAATATGTATTTAAATAAAAATTTATTTAATTTTCGAAAATGTATGATTAAAAGTTTGCCGTCATGGCATTAATATTTTCCGATATTTTAAAATATACTAACGATTGTTTTTTGTTTCAGTTGATAAGGCTGAATGCTTTGCTCGTAAGTTCTCATCCAATTCAACACTAGACTCATCTGGTGTACCCACACCGGACTACCCCCCTAGAACTGACGCTCTACTGAGTAAGATGCACATAAGCCCAGTGACGGTAATGAACATCATCTCTAAATTAGACTCCTTTAAGGCTAGTGGTGGGGACGGGATACTGATCATTGTCCTGAAGAAATGTGCTCCTGAATTAGCTCATGTCCTCTCTAAACTTTACAACTACTGCCTCAGTGACTCTTGCTTTCCAGCCTGTTGGAAGTCCTCATCTGTTGTGCCTGTCTTTGAAAACTCTGGTGACCCTTTTGACCCGTCTAACTGCCGTCCTATCACTCTCCTACCACTCTTCGGTAAAGCCTTCGAGGTTTTAATCAATTCCGAATTGATTAAGCACCTTATTTCACATAATCTGCTCTCCGACAAGCAATATGGTTTCCGCTTTGGCCGATCTACCACTGATGTGACCACGGCCATAACTGAATTTGTATACCAAGCATTCAACAATAACGGAAAAGCTCGTGGCTCTAGACATCTCTAAAGCGTTTGATAGGATTTGGAATGCTGGCATTCTTCGTGAGCTTCAGGGATACGGTATTACAGAACGATTATTTGACTTAATACAATAATTCCTGTCAAACCATGAAATGAAGTTCGTCCTAAACGTGTTCTCCCTCGGCTCCTTTATCACGAAAGCTAGTGTTCCCCAAGGCTCTATCTTGGGCCCTACACTGTTTCTGATTTTCATCAATGACATTCTCGATGTCATCAGTTCACAAGTTGGCATCTACGCGGACGACACAACTATTTACTCCTGCCTCAATAGTAAATCTGGTATCATTGACAAAACTAACCTGGCTGCTGATCTTGAAAAGGACCTCCAATCTGTGTTTGACTGGAGCAGGAAATGGCTTGTCAACTTTAATGTCTCCAAAACGAAACTGATCTCCTTTAACCACCATAGACATCCCTTCCTGCCCCCCATCAGAATGACTGATTCACAACTCCTTGGGAGCACCTAGTTACGCCTGCTTGGTATCACGCTGTCCACTGACATGAGGTGGAATAAATACATTGAATCAATAGCTTCATCTACCGCAAGGACAGTTGGCTCTCTGTGTCGTGCCTGAAAGTTTTTCTCGTCTGAGTCCCTCCTTCAAATCTATAACTCACCCATCCAACCTTGCATGGAATATTGCTGTCATAAATGGTCTAGTGCTCCCGCTGTAGGTCTCGAGGTCCTTGACAAAATCTAGTCTCTTCTACGAATATTTTCACGGCAACTGTTCCGACGAGCTGGTTCCCAGACTACATGAATTTACACGTGCTACCAGGCTAGCATCTCGGTCCCATACTTTCACTGTCAAAACGGTTAAATGTAACGCCTTAAACAGCTTCTTCTCCTGCACTTCCAATCTGTGGAACTCCCTTCCCCTTACTTGCTTCCTCGATGACTATAATCTTCAAATATTCAAGTGTAATGTCAATCGACATCTGATACCCTAAGCTTGTTTCCTGTCCTTCTCTGTATCCTTTCCTCAAACATGTCTCTTTACTCATGTGCTCAATCCTCTGTAACCCCTTTCGTGCTAGTGGCACTCCTGCCTTACTTTGGGTGTATTGCCTTAAAAAAAATAATACTTACAGCAGTGATGCTCATAGTGTTTTAATTTAGTTAGTGCCGGGACCCACGGATTTGAATTGAATGGGTCCCCAGGAAATTCTAAACTGTTAAACTGCTGGGGTCCAGATTAATTTTTTTGTTTTATCATTGTCCCCGAAACAATTTTAATTGTCCTGAATCACTTAAAATGTTAGAACATTTTGTAAAAATTAAATTCATACAGTTAAAACAAAACCAGAGATCAGTTGAAGACCCCACCCCATTTTTTTTACCCCTGAAGATGTAATATACGAAAATGCTTGGCACAAAACATCGTGTTTTTTTTAAAAAAATAATTTAGAAAAAATTGTTTTCATTTCAGAGGAACATTGCCAGTGCTCCTAAGAAAAAGTGCAGGTAATATTCTGTCGAATATCTTGAGTTCTTTAAGCTCTCACAAAATTGTATAATGCCTATGTTACTGCTATGCATGACCTTGCTCTCAAATGAAAGCATGAGTCCCTGCAAATTGAAAAAAAGAAACATTTGGAGACAGCGCATGGAGACGACGAGAAAGACAAGGCGTTAGATTTCTTCAAGAAGTTACGTGATGAGTTTCAAGAAAAGAATGACAGTGAAATATATGTCTACCCCAAAATAGACCGAGGAATTCTTACAAGATAACAAATTTGATTGCGAAAGCTAGTAAGCATCATACTATTGGTGAATCTTTGATCATGCTTACAGTGGCTGTAATGCTTTCAGCAGTCATGAACCAGAGTTCACGAGAGTTAACTAGTGTTATTCCTCTGAGCAACTCATGAGTATCACGACGCTTTGGTAAAATAGCAGCTGATGTTGAAAACCAATTAGGCTCAAAACTGCACGTGAAAAAATGATGCTTTTTGATAGCATTTGTGAGGTTTCTTGATGTTGATGATATATGTCAAGAACTACTTTTCGCGTTGAAACTCACGACTGACACTAAAGGTGGACCCATCTTCAAAACTTGAGGCCTATTTTGAGGGGAACAGAATTCTATTCAAGACCATTGTGGCTTGTGTAACAGATGACACTGCTGCTATTATTGGTAGGCATAGGGGATTCAGTGCTTACTTAAAAAAGCTGTTCCTAATATGGTTTGTGTGGCTTGTGCTGTTCACCGGCAGCACCTGGTCTCAAATACCTAACAAGACGTCTGCATGAAGCACTTAACAATGATATCAAAGCTGTCAACTTGATAAAAAATGCACTGCAAGATCGCTGCTTTAAGAAACTATGTGAAAATTACAGTGATGAATTTGAACGACTTTTGTTGCACACAGAAGTCAGGTGGCTGTCCAAGGGTAATTGCCTACATAATTCTGTTGCCCTTTGGGACAGTGTTATTTCTTTCTTGAGAGAAACAGAACTTAGAAAGTTGTTGATGCAAAGAGTGGTATCATTTACCTGTCTGACATATTTGAAAAGCTAAATATCCGAAGCAAAGTGCTCCAAGTAAATGACTCCACCATAGTTTCCTGCTAGGAGGCGATTAATGCATTTAACGGGAAACTAAAGTTGTTTTGGTTGAACCTCGGGAGACGTGAGTGTTCACAGTTTCCTTCCTTTAGCAAATGTTGCGACCAAGTAAATGGTTAAGTAATAACAAAACCAGATTTGCAGATATATCGTATATTAAACGGTAAGTACACCAGAAGAGTATTACACGATAACTGAGATTGTATCGAATGAACTAGCGCTCAATCTGTTCACAGTTCCCGAAGCCTTCTCTCCAACTAATCTTATAGTAGGTGGAAGAGTCTAACATAGACTCTTAAGGGGGAGGACACCACAACAGCAAATATATCCATAGAGTTGCTTGATGATGACCTAGCAGTGTATCTTGTTCATTTGAAGCAGATGCATAATGATATGAAAACTCGCTTCTCTGACCTACTCCAAATGACAGTGCTGCACTGGTTTGTGGATCCCCTTATTGCTGATGTATATGAAATTGGTATCACCCGACAAGAAAGTTTCATTGAACTTCAAAATAATCCAACAGCTCAAGCGAAGTTGAAGTGTGTAGGATACCAGAAGCTGTTGATGAATGAACACATGCGTAAGGAATACCCATTACTCTGTAAAGATGTAATGTTGCTCTTACTCGCTTTTTCCACATCTTACTTGGTTGAGTCTAGTTTCAATCGGATGATGCATCTGCTGTCAAAGACTCGAAATCGCCCTGACGTCGAAAAAAGATGAGATTTACGTCTTTCTCTCTGACGGATTTCAAACCAGTTTGGCAGCCCTGCAACAATCACAGGGGTGCCATTGAAATCCTACAAGATAGAACTGAGGGTACATCTATTTCTTATTCAAATAAAATATTTATCCAAATAATGTTATTCTTTGATTTAAAAAGTTAGTGTTTTGATAACATAGTACTATCCAAACTACAACTTTAATATTCCTACTTCCCTAGATGTATTGAGGGACGGGGCCGGAGGGAGGAGCTGAATAAGAACACAAGTTGGCATGAGGGTCCATGAAGAACTCGCATTGAATTGAAGAGGGGCACGCCCAGTATCAGGTTGAGAAACATTGGTGTAATGGACAACGGCTCAGAATTGGTGATCGAAGACCTGAGTTCCAACTACCAATCGGGTTCGTTATATTGGCTTACGTGCAAATACGCATGGGAAAGATCTGGATCCACATCTTCTCATCTCAAGCTATCGGTTCATTAGTAAGTCATGTATCAGTAAATTATTATTATTATTATTATCTCAAAAAACCTTGCAGTTTAAAAATATTTACTGGCCTTACATAGCCTGAAAAAGATCGATAAGACGTAAAATTACAAACTGATCTTTTAACAAAGGGTAAATCCTTGCAAAATGTACACATTTAGTATATAACATACATCACAAGGTATAATTCTATCTATTTCTTGCGTTTTTATATCTGACATCTCATTTTAAGATATATTTACCAAAATTACACAGAAATATATTGAAATATTATAGAGTAAATTTTATTGAATAAAATTGCCATTAGCTTCAAGCACCGCCTCCAGAAGACTTCGGGATCTCCTGCACCTCTTCTGGACGGTCTCCTTGTTTAAGTTGGAAAATGCTGCCATAAACCCTCACTCAACTGCGCCCCACACATAATAATCAATGGGGTTATAGTGTGGGGAGTTAGGTGGCCAGATGTAAGAAGTGATGTGGTTGCAGAAATTGTCTGTATATGTGGCATCATGCAGTGTCCTGTTGTCAGACATAGTGTCATCAGTAGCCACCCTTTTGGTGCAGGGTAGCACTACCTCCTCAAGGCACTTGATATAGGCCTATGTGTTGGATCTAATGCATTGGGGAGGTGAGATGAATGGAGGCATAACGTCGCCATCACGAGTGATCACTACAAAAGCCTTCGTAATCACCAAATCCAAATCATCTGCACTTTTCTCAGATTGACATCCAAATCGGAAGCTTCAGTACGAACATCTGAAATGTTCGTATTGAAGCTTCCGGTGCGAATGCCAAGCAGTACAGTATACGGTTTCAAATTTTTTGGAGGAATGAATTTTGTCATGGTGCTCTCTTTCTCACAGACGGTGCACAACTCGTGCTACTATGTCGTGCCGTCGACAAATTAAAAAAAATGGATATGCGCAAAATAATACAATTGAGACAATTTAATCATCGCAACATATATATATATATATATATATATATATATATATATATATATATATATATATATATATATATATATATATATATATATATATATACAAACACACACACATGTATATACATAGATATACACACATATATATATATATATATGTGTGTGTGTGTGTGTGTGTGTGTGTGTGTGTGTGTGTGTGTGTGTGTGTGTGTGTGTGTGTGTGTGTGTGTGTGTGTAATATCGAGTCTAGTTTATGTCTTCTTTGTTTATGTCTTCTTAGAGGTTCTTTGTCACCGTGGTACAGTTGGTATGGCGTTCGCGTTGTATCGAAGCGATCCTGGTTCGATTCTCGGTAGTGGATGCGCAGATAGGACGAAACGGCCGTCCAGTGCTTTGTGCATTCTGTTGCGGATTCTAAGCTCGACGAATTAATATATATATATATATATATATATTCATATAGATACCAGGTGTAACAGCAAAACTTGTAACGGGTAATTGTCCATCTCCCAATGTGTTTAATCGATAAAAAGCCACTAAACAAATTGAGTTTCAGATAAGCCGTTTAGCCATCTGGACACCATATGTCGTACGAATCACTAAGGGACCGTTTTAGTTATTCAGCTAGAAAAAGAACAGTTTAAAATCATTTTGAGTCAGTTTCACTGTCTCTTCCCAACTGAGCAATGGTGAGAGGAAAAAGGTCATTCAGGTCTTCAGTAATGGTACCTACATTCATACTATGCCTTACATCTTCAAAAGCCATCAAGAGAACGGTGAATCAGTTTAAAAACGAGTAAACAATAGAGTAAAAACTGGACCAAGAGGCCAAAACAGCAGGAGGGATTACCATTTCAATTTAGTGCTAAATACATTATTATTATTATTATTATTATTATTATTATTATTATTATTATTATTATTATTATTATTATTATTCCAAGTAGAGTCCTATAGTGTTAGAAAAACCTCAGATAATTCCAGTAAGATATCTTTAATCATTTCTAAGACACAACTGTTCAAACTTGATCTAATAATTGGACAATTTTGCTGTTATATGTTTTGGACAATTTTGCTGTAACATCCGATATATATATATATATATATATATATATATATATATATATATATATATATATATATATATATATATATATATATGATTCATGTAAGATAAATTGAACAGAACTGATCCGACGTGCAACTTTCGGGATAATAGCTGCGACATTGCTCTATTTATTGAACAATTTAGTTCATGCCACATCGACTGAAAAAAACTACTACAACAAAAGAATTCTCCAATTACCATATTAGTAAAAAAAAAACGCACTCGCTTTTAAATTTTCAAAAAATCCAACCTTAGCGTTGCGACCGCACGCTCCAAACTTTCTTACCGTTAACAATAACACATTTCTAAAGAAAAACATATTTCAATTCACATTTAATCTTTCGTGTCCCATTATTACTTGGATATGCTTAAAAAAAAAACAAATCCTTTTCCATACCTGATGATGTCTGTGTGAACAGAAGAATGTACTAGTAAAAAGAGACCTTATACAGCTTGAATTGATTAAAAACGGGGATCATAACATTCATCTAGAGGTTCGTGGGTTAATGTAATGTTAATAAATTTGTTTGCGAAGATGTATTCTCGCCATTTATATCATTAACTTCACCAATCTGTTTTTTGTATGAATGATTAATGTAATATATATATATATATATATATATATATATATATATATATATATATATATATATATATATATATATATATATAATGTGTGTTGAGTTGTGTGAGGAATGGATGGTTAAGATTTTTGCTATGGCTTTTGATAATTTGTGAGGTGCATTGTTTATCTCTGATACTATAGGACGCATTGTTAGAGCGTCTTGGATAGGCCACAATGCTTAGCTATGGCTTGGCGGTATTTCATCAGTTTCACCCATGATTGTATAAAAAATATGCTACCGTTGACGTATGTTAAATCACTTCAGAAATTACTGAAAAAACAAAATATCCTAATCACAACAACTGATAAAGAGGGTGATATCATCCTATAGGAGACAAACATTTGTAATTTTGAAAAAATTCAAGAACATAATATTAAGACTAAGACACAAAAACTTAACCCCATTAGAAAGTTAGTAACCGACGAAGAGAAATCATGGGTGAGATTGATTTAATATCACCCAACCATAGCCAAGCATTACGGCCTACCCGAGACAGAGAAACCAGGTACGTCAATATACCCTATAATATCAGGGATAAACAGCGCACCCCACAAATCTATCTATCTATCTATCTATCTATCTATCTATCTATCTATCTATCTATCTATCTATGTGATTCTCTTTATAATAGAAATCTTAACCCCCCTCTTTGGAACAAACAGCTCAACAGACATTAAAATTTCCGTCAATCAATATATCTATTCACTCTCTCTTACTATATATATATATATATATATATATATATATATATATATATATATATATATATATATATAAGTGAACATTGAAGTCAACACTCAGAGGCGACAGGCTGTTTTATGCTGGACGCAATCGTCAGGCCGCCTTGACGATCAGCGGTCTGATGCTTGCGTCCAGCATGAAACAGCCTGTCGCCTCTGAGTGTTGACTTCTATGTTCACTTTTATATTTATATTTACATACGCTCTATCTCTGATATTGAGCACTTTATCCCAC
>OZ038483.1:34735632-34755632 GCA_964036315.1 Acanthosepion esculentum | reverse complement strand
TAATGTCTTAATATTTGGTAATTAATGCATGGATAACAGGCCACAACCAGCAATCTTAGGTGGTAAAAAGAACTGATTTTTTTTTGATTATCAACACTTTTCAGATTGTTTAATGCCGAAACATATTTTGGGATTGTAAGAATGATACTTTTTTTTGCGAGTGAATATTGTATTAACAATTTTTTGGGTATAATAATGATTTTCACTTACATGTTCTACTATTTAACCATAAGCTGGGGGAGAAGAGCTGGATTCATACTTTTCCCAAGTTTATTTGCGAGTAAGTAAATGTAACGAAAACGGCTTGGTGAGGGTTGGCCTGCGTCAGGCTCTCTTGCTTTCGGCGATCGGACGAGAATCGGTGCTTGAACGTGATATACCATAAAACATGAAAGAATACAGACAAGTTTACATTTAGATAGATAAATAGATAGACATGAACAGTCTATGATAGATAGATACATACATACATAGATAGATATGAACAGACTGGGATAGATAGATAGATAGATAGATAGATAGATAGATAGATAGATAGATAGATAGATAGATAGATAAATAGATAGAGATGAACAGACTGTGATAGATAGATAGATAGATAGATAGATAGATAGATAGATAGATAGATAGATAGATAGATAGATAGATAGATAGATACCAAGAAAGAAAGAATAAGACTGATATAGTGAATTAAAAAGATAATTGCATTGTTATTTAGCTATATCTTTCCCTGGATCTATCTATCTATCTATCTATCTATCTATCTATCTATCTATCTATCTATCTATAAATACAGATGAATAATGCGTTGCACATAGGGGAATATATGTAAAGATGTATAGCTGATGACATTGCCAGAATGAAGAGGCTATCTGATAAGGTTTCCATGTGAGGTGAGAAATTTGTGTATTTCGAGAGTGTAAATTAAATAAGCGCGCAAGAAACAAATCGGGTGTGGAGATGAAGTGCGTATTTCTGGAAATTTCGGATTATCTCCAAGACAGCAGACAGAAAAACCAATAAAAATTCCAGTGATGAGGAGAAAGATGAATTTCGTTACTTATGTCAGAAGAGGAAAATATGACGGAATGCGATAGGAATAGGAAAACACTCAATGGAAAAATGGGAAAAGGGCGTTTTTTTTCTTGAATGACTAAGAAGTAAATTTACTCGGGATAAATTAGAGAAGAAGAAGAAGAAGAAGAAGAAGAAGAAGAAGAAGAAGAAGAAGAAGAAGAAGAAGAAGAAGAAGAAGAAGAAGGCAAATTCAGAGATGAAATGACGAAAGAGAAAAAGACATGACTAAGAAGTAAATTTACTCGGGATAAATTAGAGAAGAAGAAGAAGAAGAAGAAGAAGAAGAAGAAGAAGAAGAAGAAGAAGAAGGCAAATTCAGAGATGAAATGACGAAAGAGAAAAAGACAAAATAGCAATGACGCAGAGAATAAAACGATAAACCATTGAGTAAGAAGTAGTATTAATAGTAGATGATGATGATGATGATGATGATGAAGAAGAAGAAGAAGAAGAAGAAGAAGAAAAGAAGAAGAAGAACAACAACAACAACCAAGCAAATCAGAGGTGACATGGAGAAGAAACAGATAAAGACGAAATAGACATGAATGATAATGATGTAGATGATGATGATGATGATGAAGAAGAAGAAGAAGAGGAAGAAGAAGAAGAAGAAGTATAATAAAAAACAACAACAAAAACAAAGCAATTTAGAGGTTTGCTTTGTTTTGTTTTACGGCATATCAACCTCAATGGGTCATTTAATGCCGACAACTTTCTTTTTTTTCTGGTAATGTTTTTGTTTTGTCAAAAATCTATTTCTGTTAATATTTTTTCTCTTCAAAAATGTATTTCTGGTAATTTTATTTTTTTCAAAAAACGTATTGCTGGTCATAGTTTTTTCTTCAAAAATTTATTTCTGGTAATAATTTTTTTTACAAAGTATTTCTGGTATTAAAACCTATTTTTACACTTTTATAATGCTTTTTACCTCAGTTTCGGGGTTAACTATTTGCCCCTAGCTGGGACCCTAACAGGTGCTACGACCCCGGGTCAGGGTGGACCTGGGAACACCAGCAATTAAGAGCCTCCTGATCAGAGACCTTGCTGTTGGACGTAGTTTATCGTCTTACCCTGGACGCGGATGTAGTTTAAATCAGAGGCGACATGGAGAAGAAAGAGATAAAGGCGAAATACAGGGGCTGGATAAAATAATTGGAACAGGTGCAAAATCCACTCTTATGTTTCAAAGACTTATTATATTAAGAACTTTAACTTAAACTTCGTAATTTGAAGTTATATCTCTTGTGAATACATTTATTTATCTAATTTTTGTCTTATTTATTTTTAGAATTAAGTAAAATTTAAGCTAATTGCGTGTCCTCTCCGAGTTTGAAAAAGAGCAAATTGTTGGAACTCTCATGGCAGGAGCCTCGATCAATAAGGTTGTTGAAATGTTTGGTATTTTAAGAGCTACCATATCAAGAACTATGACGCAATTCGAGAAACAGGGCAAAACTTCAAGCCACCATAGCAATTCGGGCCGGACGTGAAAACTTACTGACAGGGACCGACGCACATTGAAATGCAATGTGGCAAAAAAAATCATCGGACTGCTGCGCCCAAAGTGACTGCTGAGTTGAATAATCATCTGAATAGTCCAGTTTCCACGAGAATTGTTCGTCGTGAGCTCCATAAGGCTGGATATCATGGAAGAGCCGCCGTAAGGAAACCTCTACTCTCAACTCGCAACATTCAGAAGAGGTTAAAGTGGTGCAGAGATCACAATGCCTGCTCTGCAGACCAATGGATGCAAGTCATATTTTCAGACGAGTATAGTTTTTTCTCAACTGCAGGGCCAGTTTATGTGTAGAGGCAGCCCAAAGAAGCTTACAACCCTGACTGCCTTCTTCCAACACTGAAGCATGGTGGTGGATGAGTGATAGTTTGGGCCGCCATATCATGGAAATGCCTCGATTCAATAGTTGCACTGCGTGGTAGAATCAACAGTAAAGATTACCTGAACATTTTTGGAGATCATGTTCATCCAATGGCCCAGACTTTATCCCCTGATGGTGACTGCATCTTCCAAGATGATAATGCTCCGATACATACCGCTCGAGTGGTTAAGAATTGGTATGAAGAGCATGAAAGTGAGCTAGAACATATGGAGTGGCCTCCCCAATCTCCAGATATCAATATTTTAAAACATTTGTGGTGCATTTTGGAGCGACAAGTTAGGAGCCGCTATCCTCCACCGTCGTGTCTTAAAGAGCTAGTGCAGGTGTTAATGAAAGAATGGCTGAAAATTCCTCTGGATGAAGTCAGGAAGCCGTATGATTCCATTCCTAGACCTATTAAAGCTGTATGTGAGGCTAAAAGAGGATCAACTCCATATTAAATAAATTTTCTTTGAATTTAACAAGTGTTTCAATTATTTTGTCCAACCCCTGTAGATAGGAGGGAAAATCAGTAAAGTAAGAAATAATACCAAGATAAAAATGGCAGAAGAAGAAGAAGAAGAAGAAGAAGAAGAAGAAGAAGAAGAAGAAGAAGAAGAAGAAGCAGAGGATGATATTAAAATCTCAGGATAAAAAAATGAATAATAAACAGGAACAAATTAATTAATATCAGTAAAGAAAGAAAGAAAGTAAGAAAGAGAGAAAGAAAGAAAGGAAGAAATAAATATATAAATAAAGAAAGAAAGAAAGTGAGAAACACTAAAGAAAACCATTAAAGATGAAGAAAAGAAGATGGAGGACAAGAAGAAGAAGAAGAAGAAGAAGAAGAAGAAGAAGAAGAAGAAGAAGAAGAAAGAAGAAAAGAAGAAGAAGAAGAAGAAGAAGAAGAAGAAGAAGAAGAAGAAGAAGAAGAAGAAGAAGAAGAAGAAGAAGAAGAAGAAGAAGAAGAAGAAGAAGAAGAAGAAGAAGAAGAAGAAGAAGAAGAAGAAGAAGAAGAAGAAGAAGAAGAAGAAGAAGAAGAAGAAGAAGAAGAAGAAGAAGAAGAAGAAGAAGAAGAAGAAGAAGAAGAAGAAGAAGAAGAAGGAGAGATTAAAATCTCAGGAGAAAAAATGAATAATAAGCAGTAACAGAAATTAATTAATATCAGTAAAGAAAGAAAGAAAGAAAGAGAGAAAGAAAGAAAGGAAGAAATAAATATATAAATAAATAAAGAAAGAAAGAAAGTGAGAAACACTAAAGAAAATCATTAAAGATGAAGAAAAGAAGATGGAGGACGATAAGAAGAAGAAGAAGAAGAAGAAGAAGAAGAAGAAGAAGAAGAAGAAGAAGAAGAAGAAGAAGGAAAAGGAGGAAGTGAAAACAGGAATAAATAAAGTAACAAAATGAAGAAGAGGAAAGAATGAATATCAATTAAGAAATCAAGAGCACAAAGAACATTCATAGAATACGGAAGGGAAGTAGAAAAATCAAAAGAGGGAAAAAAAGAGGAAAGAAAGATGAAAGTAAAACAAATAGAAGCAAAAAGAGAAAGAAGAAAAAGCATTTGAGCACAAAGAAGAAATTCATCAGTGAACAAATGAACGAATATATGTAGCATTTGGAGAGTGTGTTACATAGGAAAAGAAATTTGTTACGAAGTTTTCCAAATGAGAGCCGAAGCGTCTGAATGACGGAAAGAGTGATTCGATGGGAAGAAAACATTCAGAAGCCATATGAAGTTCTCTGTACGATAACAAAGTGGGGAATAAGCAGAAGAAAGAATTTAAAAAGAAAGAAAGAAGAGTGGAATGTTTCGCAGAGATAACAGAAGGAATTGAAAAAGCTATGTCAGTGGGAAGAATAAAATGAGCCATCGGATAAATAGAAGGAAAATTAAAAGGAGTGGGGGCTATAATAGAGTCCTCTTTTCTTGTCTTGGTTTTATTTCAAACATATTGACGTAGGTTTCTCTCTCTCACAATTTAGATGTTACTCTTTTATTGCATTTCATATCACACAAGAACATGCATACATATATACAGCCATACATAAATATAGAGAATATACAAACATATTAGTCCGCATCTATCTTTCTATCTGATCAAAGGACTAAGATAGAATGACAGAGAGAGGGACTAATATAGATAGATAGATAGATAGATAGATAATCAAGGGACATACACACACACATATACATATATATACACACACACACACACACACACACACATATATATATATATATATATATATATATATATAGATAGATAGATAGATAGATAGATAGATAACTGATCATTGGACTAAGATAGATAGAATGACAGAGAGAGGGACTAAGATAGATAGATAGATAGATAGATAGATAGATAGATAGATAGATAGATCATCAAAGGACATAGATAGATAGATAGATAGATAGATAGATAGATAGATAGATAGATAGATAGATAGATAGATAGATAGATCATCAAGGGACATAGATAGATAGATATCTGATCATTGGACTAAGAATGACAGAGAGAGGGACTAAGATAGATAGATAGATAAATAGATAGATAGATAGATAGATAGATAGATAGATAGATAACTGATCATTGGACTAAGATAGATAGATAGATAGATAGATAGATAGATAGATAGATAGATAGATAGATAACCGATAAATGGACTAAGATAGATAGAACGATAGAGAGAGGAACTAAGATATATATATATATATATATATATATATATATATATATATATATATATATATATATATATATATATATATATATATATATTAAGTGGAAGAGAAAGAAAGAAAGAGAATGTGAGAGAGTGAGCGAAAAGGTGACGAAGGGCAGGAAGTAAAGTTACAAGAAATATACTTTTTCTCAAAGTCTATAATAAAAGGAAGGAATAATGTATGAATAATTACAAAGGATTCTGAAAAGGGGAGTAAAAGAAAATAAGGAAGGAAGAATAGGAACTTAGAAGAGATGTGAGTAATTCTGAAGAAGACAAAAATTACTGTTTATAAAGACGTGAGGCAAAATTACCAAGGGACGTAATTGTGTAACGAATGAAATGTACAGATCTGCGATGAACGTGTTGGGCAAGGGACGCAATTGATATGACACTCAACTGTGGAGTAATTTGGGCCTGGATTTGCAGCTTTCACGCATGCGTGGAAGCGATGGAAAGCGAGGGAAAAGCGACGAAAACGCGAATGTGAAGGTGACACTCAGAAACGCTCGGTGAGAATATAGAGAGAGGAAGGAAAAGGAAGGAAAAAAGGAGTGAGAGAAAGGTAAAGGGGTCTTTGCTAAAGTAAAACAAATTCTATATATAATACAGGACCCATCCAAATTATACAGTAGGTGAAGAAGAAGAAGAAGAAGAAGAAGAAGAAGAAGAAGAAGAAGAAGAAGAAAAGGAAGAAAAAAGAAAAAGATGAAGAAGAAGAGAAAGAAGAAGAAAAATGAAGAAAAAGAAGAGGAGAGATAAGATGAAGAAGAGGAAAAGCAAGTAGAATAACCATAGAAGAATAGAAGAGATTAAAATAAGAGGTGAGGATAAGGAAAAAGCAGAAATAGAGAAATGAAGGCATATTAGTAAAGAATGAATACAAAGAAAACATGTTGAAGCAGAAGAAGAAAAAGAAGAAAAAGATGAAAATTCCCTCTAAAGAAAATAATAGAAAGGTATTGTAAATAACCTGCGTAAAGAGGCAAAGTGAATCAAATCTAGAACAGAATAAATGTCAACTGCTTCTTTGCCAAACAAGAAGAAAATATAATTACACCACCACCACCAACACCACCACCAATAATAATAATAATAACAATAATAATAATAATAATAATAGTGCTTCTCTGTTGATAATAATGTTATTCCTCTTAAGTCGAGAAAGACAGTAATCACTTTTAGCCGATATAACAAGGAACAAAAATTAGAGAAAAAAATATAAACGCCCAGGCATTAAGAAAAAAATATATAAAAAGTACAATAGCAGCACAAAAGAAAAAAACAAAAAAGACAGGAACAAAACAAACAAAAAAAAACACATTCGCAATTTTAACGAATCCATCTTAACGGGGATTATTTTGTTTTCTCTTTGATTTTCTTCTGTTTCTTCATTATAGAAAGTGTATTATCTTCATTTCGGGCAGTTTGGCCAAGGCAGATAGTCCAAGACAATGTTTAAAAGTAAGGAGACAGAGTGGGGAGAAGAAAATATAGTGAGAAGATTAGAGGGTGATATAGAGAGGGAGGCGGAGAGAAAGAGAAAGAGAGAGAGAGAGAGAGCGGTAAATAGACAGATAGAAGGAAAGTTATTGACGATCATAAAAGACAGGCTATGAAGCGGTGGGGTTCATCAAGAGCGTAAGAAAAAAAACCCAAAACACAAAAAAAAACAACAACAACAAAAATAAAAAAAATAAATGAAAAGAACAAATAAAACAAAACGAAAAGAAAATTAGGTTGGTCAGCTCCCTAGACTGAAATGAAGGAGAACTACGCAGATAGAGATATTGAACGCTTGACAGACAAACAGATTTCCGACAAACAAATCGATGGATAGTTCAACCAACTTCATTGAAGAACGGGCAAAATGACAGAGGATTGATAATATATATATATATATATAATATATATATATATATATATATATATATATACACGGACAAAAAATAACCCCTAAAAATGTAGACACCCTGACTGACAAGCAAAGTGATTGGATGGGTTGAAGAGGAAGGATTGATAGACAGAAAAACAAACATTGTTACCAGTCTTGACGTCTTCGTTTATTTTGGGAATTCCCATAGACAGAACAATATAAGTACTCATAGCAGCAGTTGTAGAACAAAATAAATAAAAAATGACAGAAAGAGAGAAAAAAAGATTGATCTGACATCATATATTTGTTATTTATACGAGATTAAATAACGACATTATTATTTACTAGGCTTGGCTTAGTACAGCACTTGATCAATTACAGTTCTCTCATAACATGCTATCGAGTCAAGTAGAGAAACCTAGCCTCCATTGAAAACCTGTAATAACATCGCAATCAATAGTCAGGCACATAAAAAAAAACGTAGTATAAAAAGCTTGCAACATTAACGTGCTACAAACTACTGCATGGAATTTGTCTATAGTGTAGGACAAATTACATGTACTCTTATCGAAACCTTAACTCTCTATGATTTACTACAAACTTCTGTGGAATTCTGTGCAATCTACGTCGGTAAAGGCCTGTTTAATAAACGTCTGTTTATTCGACATCAGTAAACGTCTGTTTGGTACACGTATACAAACGTCTATTTAATAGATGAATGCAAACTGACATCTTCAAAAATAATGTTCAATAGACGTCGGCAAATGTTTGTTTAATAAATGTCTGTTTAATCAGCATCTTCAAACCTCTATTTAATATACTTATATAAAGTACAGTGTATGCGTGTTTGTTCGTGTGTGTGTCCAAGCAACTCCTCCGCTCCCACTAGTCCGATTTCAATGATTCATAGCTCATTCAAAAGCCCTAGAAAAGTTAGGCGCAGGGAACGATTTTCGTTGAGCTCAGATTCAGGATTGCCAGATTATGCGAGGTTAAAAATATATATTAATATATTATACTAGCCATTATCGTTGCTTTCATGGTTCAAGGGAAGTAATGCTTATTTTTTTTGTATCCAAAACTGTAGCTAGGTTAAAATTTTTAGGGAACACTTTATAAGATAAAATTAATAATGTGTAAAGATGGGAAAAGTGAAATTACAATTTATTATATATTCAACATTTGAACAGTTAGAGAAACATAATAGCTAATTAAGTAAAACATTTATTATGGAATCTATATGAATAAATTCGAAATTGGAGATCAATTCTCCCAGGAATTCTGAGATTAATAAGCCTCGGGTCTATTTTATAGCAATTTACACGCTAAACGTTCAATATCTGTGTTATATATTATCTACTTTTAGGCAATATCACACTTCAGATTTAACTAATTTTCATAGTGATTTAAAAAAAAAGTTTATTTCTTTAATTAACTGTACTTCATTAGTGATCTTTTATTCGTAGATTGTTTTGATTTTCATATCAAAAATAGTTTTATTTAGGAATATCGTCTTATATAGTGCAAAAAATGTTTGAAATTTACATTTTACTTGGTCTTCAACAAGTTGGCATCTATTTGTAAAACTTTCTTAAACTATAAAAAGCCAATTTATGAATGAAATGTTCATTTAAATTTTTTTCCATAGATTTCAAGTAGTGAATATATCTTACTTTGCGAAGCGATAGCGAGCGGACGTTGCTTGCTAGTTTACTTATAGAAACGTCCGTTTAATATACTTATAAAAAATGTTTGTTTAATAAATACCTTCAAACATCTATCAAAAATCAAATACCTTCAAACATCTATCAAAAATCAAATACCTTCAAACATCTATCAAAAATCAAATACCTTCAAACATCTATCAAAAATCAAATACCTTCAAACATCTATCAAAAATCAAATACCTTCAAACATCTATCAAAAATCAAATACCTTCAAACATCTATCAAAAATCAAATACCTTCAAACATCTATCAAAAATCAAATACCTTCAAACATCTATCAAAAATCAAATACCTTCAAACATCTATCAAAAATCAAATACCTTCAAACATCTATCAAAAATCAAATACCTTCAAACATCTATCAAAAATCAAATACCTTCAAACATCTATCAAAAATCAAATACCTTCAAACATCTATCAAAAATCAAATACCTTCAAACATCTATCAAAATTAAGCGAAATGTTTCAAGTAAAAACATGTTAAATTTGCATGTTGGGCTCGCAAGCCACTGATTGTAAAGTTTATTCCTGCCGAGTTTTTCTCGAAAAAATATTTTTCTGTCATAAGTTGGCATAAACCGTCTGAAAATAATCATTGCTCGGTTTCTGCTAAAAGAAATGGAATTGAATGGTTGGCCACTCGTATCTGAGAATGCTTGCCTGTTAGGAGGTGGGGGCAGCTAGCCAGTCTCCATTCGCAGATACGTGATAGACAGTTTGAACTGGCCAGTACGCTCAAAACCTCGGTCACGCTGACTAGTGATATGGTGCATGTACATCGATCAATGAATTTCATGCACTTCAGAAGGTGCTGCACGTCAGGATCCCCCACCCACTAAGCCGATAACACCAATAAGATGTTTAGAAGATAAATCGATTTTGGTGAGATTCGAACATGGTCAGAAAGCGAACGTTCTAACCCATTTTTTCTAATGGGCCAAACTAGAAATTTAAGTATATTCACTGGAGCACAAAAGTACTTTATATAAATATGCTTTTAAAAAGTTCAACATTTTTTAAAGCTATTCACCCCAAGCAAGGCTGGAAGCCACTAGCATGCAAGGGGTGGCAAAAGATTTGGAGCGAGAGCAGATAGGAGTGTTAGAGGAAAGGATGTGGAGAAGGATAGTGGATAGATCAAGGCAAGGGGTTACAGAAGATTTGGAGCGAGAGCAGATAGGAGGGATAGACGTCTGCATTTAACAGTTTCAACAGTGAAAGGGTGGGAGCGGGATGCCAGCCTCGTAGGACGCTTGAAGTCATGGTGAATATCAAATTTTAAGAACAAATATATACAAATGCAAAAAAAATGCACATAGCAAGAAAAATAATAAATGCACATAGACAGTAAAATATATATATATATATATATATATATATATATATATATATATATATATATATATATATATATATACAAAATAAAATAAATTCAATGTGATTTTGACATTGCTTTCCTTTTATAATATTGTCAATATCGGCTTTTAGGGTTAGTCAGTGAGTTATGTGCCATACGCGAATAATAATAACTCATAAGAAAATGACTCAATGTAATAATGACGATTTACAAGGTCGTCTCTCAGATCGTTACTCATGAGTATTGAGATCAATCCTAATCGGGGTTTTCCCAGACTTATGGCCAAAGCTAAGCAAAGAAAATGACAATGATATTTCGAGGGAACAATAAATAAATAAAATGTGGCCGTGGTAGTTTTTTTCCTTCTTTGTTTGAATACTGATACCCGTATGAAAATATGGATAAAGATAGTTTATTTCAATAATGGTGTGGCATTTGCAGCGGCATGTTTATAAATTATTTTCGACGGGGTATTTAATTATTTATACTAATTGTATTCGGGCTATTTTTCGCAACTTTGTTGTAGTTATTACACCGTTTCAGCTGTTGTGCACTCCGGCCTTCCTCGGGTGTATATTGATTTGGGTAACCTACAGCGAATTCTGAATTGAAAACTTTATTTCATCTACGCGGTTATATTGTTCTCGTTCCACTGCCCATGTCTATAATATCGTCTAGTTCAGAGTTGTCCAACCTTTTTTCCTAATCGGCCCAATTAGAAATTTAGGTATATTCACCGGGCCACAAAAGTACTTTATATAAATATGCTTTTAAAAAGTTCAAAATGTTGTGAATATCAAATTTTAGTAACCAATATATATAATTTCAAAATAATACTGTATTATTGACAGTAAGAAAAAGAAATTATATATACACAAAATAAAATAAATTCAATGTGATTTTTGACATTGCTTTCCTTTTATAATATTGTCAATATCTGCTTTTATGGTATTAGTCTTTATTCAAAGAATGTTAGTTAAGTATGCATCACTCAACCTATTCTTTTCAGTAGTTTTGATGTTTTTCATGCATGAAAAGAATTATTCACAGCAGTATGAACTACTCCCACATGGATAACAGTTTTCTAGATAAATCATTTTTATTTACCTTTGGCTCTTGCCCTTTGTCTCGGCACAGGCGTTTTGCCCCCTCCCCCTTTTAATGCAATGGGAATGTGAACCTTCTAACACAATCTGACAATTATTTTCTCGACATAAGTCACTAGAGTAAATGAAAATATACCTAAAGATTTTCGGGTGCAGTGGGCCGCATGAAAATATCAAGTGGGCCGCGTGTTGGATATCCGCGTTCTAACCACTTGACAACGCTTCTATACTTTATGAATATTAAAAGTTCCTCTTGTAGGCGTCAAAACAGACGGCGAGAGTAACAGCTTTTTCATCTTTACGTCTGACCAGATTAGTCATTGGAGTGTCATTTTCTCTTACTACTCGCTTACTCTCTTCTCTGTTAAACAACGAAGAATAAGACCATCAAGTGGATATGAATCTATACTATAAAAAAGAAACGGTTCTCTGTCCGTCACATACTGTCTGCATGTGACATTGCATGCGCATATGTAATATATATACCTGTCTGTATTGCTCGTGAGTGACTTACATGTGCACGTAAGATTTAACAGTTAAATTGTGTGTGCGTATAAAATTGTGTATGCGTGCAAAATTGTGTGTGTGAAATTGTGTATGCGTGTAAAATTGTGTATGTATGTGAAATTGTGTATGTGCGTAAAATTGTGTATGTGTGTGAAATTGTGTATGCGTGTAAAATTGTGTATGTGTGTCAAATGTGTATGTGTGTAAAATTGTGTATGTGTGTGAAATTGTGTATGCGTGTAAAATTGTGTATGTGTGTCAAATTGTGTATGCGTGTCAAATTGTGATATGCGTGTGAAATTGTGTATGCGTGTAAAATTGTGTATGTGTGTGAAATTGTGTATGTGCGTGAAATTGTGTATGTGTGTGAAATAAGACATTAAAACAATACATTAACTTCCCCCTCAGTCTGGTCAACCCTAACTTGTAATGAGCAAGAGTAACATAAATTTTGTGACAAAAATAGTTTTGTCTATATTTCTGAGATGGGGTATTGTAACTATGTAGAGCAGTTACATCGTTTGAACGTTTGTCCTCATCTTTATTGTCATATTCACTACGTTTCGGCAGGTGTACGCTCCGGCCATCTTCAGGTGATATACGTCGGAATTCCGAACCAAACCCTTTATTTAGTCCACGGGAGCGGATTGTTCTATTTCCACTTTTGCTACATAAAAATCTGATAATTATAGGATTTTATGGAAGATTTCTAAAATTATTGGATGATAAATAAAATTATTTTGACTGGCTTTTATTTTACACTGTATAAATAATTTTAGGGCTGCCATTGAATTAAAATCTACATGCAAACACGCAAACGCACATACACATACAACCTAAATGAAATCGAACTGGAAATTTGTGGCGTTAAGGTTAATTTCTCCTTGTATCTGGCTACAATTCTTGGGTGCCAGTTTTTTTTCTGTTCTTTCTGTTCTTTTCGTTCTATTACCAATGTTTCTTTGTATGATTCTTTTATCTTTCATTTTTTTCTTCATTTCCATGTTTCTCTCTATATTTGCTTGTCTGACTGTTTCATTGTTTGTTTCTTTCTTTCTCTTACCATTTTTCCTTTGTTTCATTGTTTGTTTCTTTCTTTCTCTTACCGTTTTCGCTTTCTTTCTTTTTCATTGTTTGTTTCTCTTTTTTCTTTCTTTTACCATTGTTCCTGTTTGTTTCTTTCTTTCTTTTTCTCTGTTTCTTTCTCTTCCTTTTGTTCTCTTAGCTATGTTCCTTTGTTTGTATGTTTCTATAATCTTTCTTCCTTTCTTTCCTTCTATCTCTCTGTATTTGTTTGTCTGTTTCTTTCTCTTATCCATTTCCATTTCCGTTGTTTCTTTCTCTTACCATTTTCCCTTTGTTTGTTTCGTTTTTGTTTCTTTCTTTCTCTTACCTTTTTTGCTTTCTTTCTTTTTTCATTTTTTCTTTCTTTTTCTTTCCTTCTTTTACCATTGTTGCTTTGTTTCTTTCTTTGATATTTCTTTGTTTCTTTCCATCTTTCTCTCTGTATTTGTTTGTTTCTTTGTCTGTTTCCTTCTTTGCTTCTTTCTTTCTCGCGACCTTTTTCCTTTATTTATTTTGTTTGTTTGTTTGTTTGTTTGTTTCTTTCTTTTTTTCCTCAATATTTCAAATGTTTCATTTCCAAGGTTTTTCACTTTCTGTTTCTTTTCTTTTTAAAAATTGAATTCAGTCCTTTTGACATTTTTTCCAACTGACATTCATATTTCTCTTGTTCGTTTCTTCTTTCTTTCTTTCTTTCTTTGCTTCTTATTTCCCACGTTTACTCATTCATGCCCCCCCCCTCGTTTTACAAGTCCTACTCTCGCGCCTCCCCTTTCTCTTTTATTTGCTTGGCAGGTTCCCAAAGCTATCCACTGTAACTTCCGGTCTGACAGAATAAATTAACTTGTGCACTGAACACTTGATTGCCTTGTACTTCATTTCACGGTTGATGCAAACTGCATGTCTTTATTTGTCCCCTTTTCTTCACACAGGTCTTAGCTTTTCGATAAATATAACCGCGTTTCTCTATATGCCTATCGTTCTTTCAAAAATATTTCTATCAAACCTATGCGCCTTGTGTGTCTATGTGTAAATATATATTTTCCTTCATATCCATTTCGCTTCTGATATTTATCAAGGTTAACATAGTAAGGCTATAAGTGTGGAATTCCAAGTCAGGGTTTAATTAATTAGCGAGAGGAAGAGTCCAAGAGTTTAACAGAGGACGGAAAGTGAGACATTGAAATCCGAAGGCGTATTGGGATAGCGAATGTTGACTTTCAAAATCTAAGCAAAATATTAACCTAACAGAAAAATGTCGTTAGAAACAAAAGAAAATCTACTGAACTGTTGTATGATAACAGTGCTTCTATATAGAACTAAATACTGGGTAATCTTCTCACGGATAAAGAAAAGACTTGAAGCAACAGAAATGTGGTTCTACAGAAGGATGCTAAGAATGCCATGGACCGAACATGCGAGCAACGACGAAGTTTTAGAGAAAATGGAAAAAAAAAAAATACTTATATGTAACATCAGAGATAGTTGAAATTTCTAGGGCCAATAATGAGGAAAGAAGGCTTGGAAAATTTGGTACTCAGAAGACAGATTGAAGGCAGGAAGGACAAAGGAAAACAATGCCTACCTAGCGCGCTTGAGTAAATGGATGGCAGAACCAGCTTTACGTGACATAGCAAAAAAGACGGAAAATTGGGGAAGAGATATGAACACGGGACAAAGAAGAAGAAGAAGAAGAAGAAGAAGAAGAAGAAGAAGAAGAAGAAGAAGAAGAAGAAGAAGAAGAAGGAGGAGGATAAGAAGAAGAAGAAGAAGAAGAAGAAGAAGAAGAAGAAGAAGAAGAAGAAGAAGAAGAAGAAGAAGAAGAAGAAGAAGAGGAGAAGGAGAAGAAGAAGAAGGAGGACGAGTAGGGGGAGAAGAAGAAGAAGAAGAGGATAAGGAGAAGAAGAAGAAGAAGAAGGAGGACGAGTAGGGGAAGAAGAAGAAGAAGAAGAAGAAGAAGAAGAAGAAGAAGAAGAAGAAGAAGAAGAAGAAGAAGAAGAGGTCTTTTACTTTGTAAAACCTTTTTTTTGTAATCATTTTGGCGATAGAAAGGGATATAGAGAGCTGTTTCGACGCATTCTCTTAGATTTCAAGTGTATTTGATTTTTGGGAAGAGGGAAAAGTCGCAAGGGCCGATATCCGGGGAATGTGGTGGTTGTCGGACTTGGGTAATGTTGTGTTTTGTCCCAAACTGCTACAAAAGTTGCACTGAAGGGGCGGGTACGATGTCACGGTGGAGTTGTCACTCACCGAACGCATTCAAATCTGTATTTTCCCGGCGAACGCGGTAGTACTCCTTGTCTGGACGGATGCAGTATACTCATGATGAACAATGTAGTCAAGGTTAAATTGAGAAATATGAACACTTTTGTAAAATTATAAGGATAAAAGGAAAAAAAAAGAAAAGGTACTGAACTGAAGGAGATCGTGCTCAGTGTTGGAAATGAAATCATTTTTGTATTCAGAAATCTTTCTTTTTTTCAAAGTGTTGATCAGCAACCAGGATTGGTTGAAACGTTAGTCATTGTTTTCCAGAAAAAGCCATTTGGAAAATAAAAACATGTTCTGTTGCTTTTTGTTATCCTATCCATCTGAATATTTGTGAAGGTGTTGTCTAAGAGAAGAAAATTATTATCGTCTTTGTGTTTTTTTACAAACAGGCAACCTTATGACGTAAAAATCAATCATCTTGATTTGCAGTCATATAACAAAAAATCTCTTTCGGATAGTTAAAATGGTTCACGACGCGTGACACGTAAGAGTCCTTTCTGTCAATATTCTAACACAGCATTCTTTACACTGCTGATGAAGGCCTTCACAGGCTAGTATTTATGGCGGCGGGCGAATAAGCTCCGGGTTATTTTTTAGGCATCAGAAAGATTTATTAGCCAATTAGTTTGTGTTTTACAGACTAATGATTATTTTTTATATGATTGTTTGAATTCGACTTCGTTTATAATTATCATTTTCCACAGATTTTCCTAAAAAGAAATTGTTAATGCAAACAGTTAGTTCTGGAGCCAATTTCCATCAAAGTTTTAAGTAACTCCCCCTCCTTTATAAGAATGTAACACAAGGAGAGCTTTTAAATGTTCTACGAAAAATATTTTAAGAAAAATATATTTCTTGTAATTCTCATGATATTTTTTTTTTATAAACTCTTCTATTTTATTGAGCAGAATAAAAACTTACTGTGTGAAATAGTTGTTTTAAAAATAAATTCTTTCAAGTCAACTTGTACCAGAGTAAGACAAAAGTAATACAGGGAAAGAGTAACCAAGACTAAATAGAAATTATGCACGTAAACGTTTTACAAGTCCTGTTTTTTGAAATTTTCGTTACTAAGCGTATAAGCCCCTCCCATATATATATATATATATATATACACAGGCATGCAAATAAATAAACGTCAAATTTATTCATGAGGTGTAAAGATCACAATGTTTGATGTGGTAAGACAGAGCAAAGATATATATTAATAAATATACATATACCTACGTTTTGGTGTGCGACTTAAGTTTCGCTGGTGTACCAGCTCATCGGTCACAGAGTATAACTTATGTTTTTATAAAAATACAGATGTCACATTGGGAGGAACGCTGCTTCTTAGACCAAAAATAAAATAGTACAAAAGGTGCAGAAATTGAAGTGCAAGTAGGGTGCATTTTATTTTTTAAAAAAAGGAAAAAAATAAGTAAATAAATAAAGGAAAAATAGAAATTTAAAATTATTACTGGAGACGCTGGTCTAGTTATGATATAGTAACGCTTGCCGGGTTAAAGGGAGATGAGCAAGTATGAAACCTAAACCTTAATAAAAGAAAAATATATACTAAAAAGAGGAATTTAATCTGGTTTCCAGTATTTTAAGAGAAAGGATTTTCTGTGCCTAATGGATATCATGAGTTCGTTTCGCTTATTAAGTAGTCCTACATTGCTAATATTTTTGAGGATGAATTTTTTCTAATAGACATAGGTTGCATCGCCCCAACCTGCCTGAAAAATGCTTGCTTTAGACCACGAATTCGCAATTTACGTTAGGTGTGTAGGCATCTGTTTTGATACTCCAGTAAAACTTAAATAATGCTGTGGTGTTTGCATATATATATATATATATATATATATATATATATATATATATATATATATATATATATATGTGTGTGTGTGTGTGTGTGTGTGTGTGTGTGTGTGTGTGTGTGCGAAGTGTAATAGCAAAATAGTACAATTGTTAGATTTTAAACCGCTGTATCATAGAAAAGATTAAAGATGTATTACTAGAATTGTCCGGCTTTTTATGACACTAGTGACTTTGAACAATAAGATGGTATTTATCTCTAAGTTGAAATGATAATCACTATAGCTGTTGTGACTTCCTGATCCAGTTTTCCTCTCTACTGTTGCCACGTAGAACATAGAAGCAATAGTATGAATGTTATTACCATTACTGAAGACCTGAATGATCTTTTTCCTCTGACCATTGCTCAGTTGGGAAGCCACAGTGGAGCTGACACAAAACGATTTTAAACTGTTCTCTTTTTAGCTGAATAACTCAAAGAACTTTTCAGCGATTCTTACGACAAATAGGGTCAAGATGGCTAAACGTCTTAACTGAAAACCTGGAAAAATTCAGTTTAGTGTTTTTTAGATGTTAAACATTTTGTGGTATAGATAATTATCTATTTATCTATCAGTCTTTCTATCTGTGTGTCTATCTCTCTGTCTATCTCTCTCTCTTTCTCTCTCTCTCTCTCTCTCTCTCTCTCTCTATATATATATATATATATATAAAAGTGAACATAGAAGTCAGCACTTAGAGGCGACAGTCTGTTTCATGCTAGTGCAATCGTCAGGCAGAGTTGCCTGACGATTGCACTAGAATGAAACAGACTGTCGCCTCTAAGTGCTGACTTCTATGTTCACTTTTATATTTACACACGCTCTATCTCTGATATTGAGCACTTTATCCCATAAATATAGCACACTTTAAGACTCTGTGTGTGTGTGTGTGTGTGTGTGTGTGTGTGTGTGTGTGTGTGTGTGTGAGAGAGAGAGAGAGAGAAAGTAACAATTGTGTATTTTGGACAGCAACCCCTCTTTTATACAAGTTTCCTTAAAGACAACTGACTAGATACTGTGATTAAGATTTTATTATTTTTCTTTTGTTCAAATAAAGTGCTTCATTTACTAAACATGTGTAAAAATGTTGAAATGCCCTATACATCCAAACGCCTCCGGTTATTCGATTGGCCATGATTAAGGATTTTTTAAAAACTGAATATTAAGATTTTTTATATATGTATTATCTATAATGATGGGAATGATTTCTGCTTTATTTCCCAAACACGGCCACAACGTGCTGGACGGTTCATAGTTGATATTATTGAGTACTGTTTTTTACGTGTTTTTTTTATATCATTAATGCTTCCATTATTCTTAACCTTTTTTTAACATGTCGAGGAGGCCGTTATATTCGTCTTTTTATGAGTATGTTGCGGGAAATGTTGCTACGATTCTCTGTGTGTTTAAATGGGTCCTAATCGAGCTATGGTCAAATATATGCAACATAATAATGGCTAATATTATAGTCAAAAGCGCACGGATATATAGAACATGTGGGCAAGTTTTACAAACTTTGTGTCCAGAAAATAAAACACATATACGAAGACAAGAAAAATCAATAAAATGTCTATATGTGTGTTCTATATATGAGTATGTATATGTTTAAATGAGGCACGGTGGAGTAATGGATAGCGGCTCGGATTGAGGAATCGGAGATCCGAGTTCGAATTCCAAGCTAATCCATTACATTAATTTACGTAATTGGAAAAGGTATGAATCCTCTTCTTCTCCCCCAACTATGGGTAAATAGCGGGTTCATAGCCTTGGATAGCAACTAGCAAAACTTGCAACCTACTTCGGGAAAAATATGCCTATCGAAAGATACATGATCATCTAAGCGTGTATCACGCATGGCACATGACTGACATATGTTTAAAAATATTTGGACTGAAGATTGCGTTCAAGTATGAGACAGACCATCACCATTCGTGTTGAAATTTTTGTCCACTTTTATATGTAAACATATCTGAAGGGTGAGGCCGCATTGGACCATTATGAATATAGTAAGCATTTTGCAAAGACAATTTGGTTATTGAAATAGGCTTCTGATACTGTGGACACGATAAAGACTTTCATCTCTATTGCTACTGCCTTAAATATAATTAACCTTCGCAGCTTAAAAACAGAAGATGATCTCTCTCTCTCTCTCTCTCTCTCTCTCTCTCTCTCTCTATTTAAGTCCCAAAACCATGCATAAAAATCAAAGATACAGTTTTCAATATGTGAACGTCTTCATGCATGCCTACGAACGACTGCGCAAGCGCAAAGACAGGAACGATAACCCACGTGTGCAGAATGCTTTAAACCTCTTCCTCCCCAAGCATTGTAATCCTTGCTATTTTCAGGCTTCGATTTCAATTTTATTTCCGCCTTCCATTGTCTGTCTTCCGTTAATTCAGTCCATCTTCCGAGGATTCTTTGGTTTCCAAAGGTTTCAACAGCCGTTTCTGCTTCCTTTGCTTCGTCTTTTAATTTCTTCTCGTATTTCTTTATCTGGTTTCGCATCCGAATATTCATTGGAGTCTGATTCTTTTCTTCCTTTAACTGGCTTTTCTTTTCTCCC
>OZ038483.1:34720632-34730632 GCA_964036315.1 Acanthosepion esculentum | reverse complement strand
TTACACGACTGAGTTTGGGAAATGCATGGATCGATTCTTCTACTTCGCTATTGATAAAATAGTAGGGAAGACTTGTCAATGAAGCTTTGATTTCTCTAGAGTCTTAATTTAAACTGTTTTCGTAAGGGTACAAAATGTTATTATAGTCATTAAAACATACATTTTCCTATTGAAGAGCATAGAAAAAAGAAGCAAATCGATTTGAAAAAATAACATAGCTCAACGGTTTTTGTAAACTCACTCTTCAGATTTGAATTGACGACTTGTCACAGCGAGTAAAATAAGGAAAATGTTTAATAAAGATAATCTATACAGATATATTAATATTATACTACTATATGAATATAAATATATCACATTGAGACCTAAGTATTACTATTCCTGTTTACGGAGAGAAGGCTGTAAAGTTTTAAGAACTATAATTCATAATTTCAAAAGAAAATCTGATTTCTACGGCGTTGTAGCATACCTACGGACGATAATGGATATGTCCCCCTTCACATAAATACAGTAGTAAATACTGTATGTTGGTCTGCAGTTGGAGATTCGTCTCCAGCTGTGCTGGTCACACTCTCTGTCTCGGGGCTGAGAGGATCCCTAGATGAGGCTGTGTCGAAGGGTAGAGTCTAGTCTCGGGAAACAGCTACCGGGGAATTTCTCCGGGGAATTTTTGGCCGAGCCTACGGGATCGGATACCCAACATTAAATTCGACCTTGCGCCACATCTGGCCGCGTGAGGGCGGTTGGTAGCTATCCTGCAGTTGGATATTTATTGTGGAATTCAGTTGAATCACATCTGGCAATTGACTACTTCTACGCGCCGCTGGCGAATCTTATATGTATTGTTCTTGTCCTAAGTATTAGCGTTCATTACAAATCTTTAGTAACCTTCTTTAGGTTACAACAGGTGGGTTTAGAACGGAAAACATATTTTCATTATAGCGCACTGAGGATTAAGACACGATAGGAAAAAATACACCCTGAAGTAGCAGGGGTTGCGTCGGGCTTGTCTTCTAGGTTTTGTTGTTGTGGTTGCAGTTCAACAACCCTATAATAGGTTACAGGATTTTTGTCAAAAAATGACCATAATTCATGTTAGACTATTTGGTGGCATATATTTGATAGCCGTCAGTCGTTCAGCTTCAAGTAATATGATTGATGTATTCGGTGTTTTAATGACCAAGCGCCATTTTTGAAGCCGCGAGTTTTGGTAGAGAGTCAAATGTTACAGCAACCCCCGAGAGAAATTACGCCATTTTTAATTTTTATCTTTCTCGCAATTTAAGAAAGAATTCTTTTTCCTGACATGTAATCCACCACTGGATATTTTCTGATAACAAATTAGTTTTTTTTTAAATATTCAAATATTTCAATAATTCCTGGTGTTTCCTTTTATTCACGATGTCGGTTAATGATCCTTTCCTTTTTATTTCCTTTTTTCGTTGTTTCATATTCATTGCTTCTTCCTTCCTTTTTCTTTCCTTACATTTTAAACGTCGCATTGCGATTGTTTCTTTCTTTACGATTGTTTTTCTTTTCTTGCATTACATTCGTTAACTTCGTTCTTTTTTCTTTCTTACCCTTTTCATCAAGCTTTTCCATTCTTTCTTTCTTTCTTTCTTTCTTTCTCCTGAAGTTGGTTTTAAACTTTACACTACAATTCTTTCTTTACTATTAATTTTTTATTGTATTACATTCATTCATTCACTCTTTATGTGTTTATTTATTTACATTATGTCTTTTTCTTTCCTTTTTTATCATGCCTCTTTCTTTCTCTCAACTTCCTCCTAAACTTGTATATAAACTTTGCATTACGATTTTTTATTTATTATTATTTTTTCATTGGTCCACATTCTTTCTTTCTTTCTTTCTTTCTTTCTTTTCATTAGAACGTTTTTTCCAGTTTCATCATGCTTCTTCCTGACTTTCTTCCTCCTAAATTTGTTTTCAATTTGTATTACGATTGTTTCTTTATTATTATTTTTTCATTGGTCCACATTCTTTTTTTCTTTCACTCTATCTTTCTTTCTTTCGTTCTTTCTTTCTTTCTTTCTTTCTTTTCATTAGAACGTTTTTCCAGTTTCATCATGCTTCTTCCTGTCTTTCTTCCTCTTAAATTTGTTTTAAACATTCCATTACGATTCTTTCTTTATTATTATTTTTTCATTAGTTCACATTTTTTCTTTCTTTCTTTACTTCTTTTTTCTCTTTTCTTTATTTTTTGTTTTCTTTCTTTTCATTAGAACGTTTTTTCCAGTTTCATCATGCTTCTTCCTGTCTTTCTTCCTCCTATATATGTTTTTAAACTTTGCATTACGATTCTTTCTTTATTATTGTTTTTTCATTCGTTCACATTCTTTCTTTCTTTCTTTCATTTTTCTTTCTTTCATTTTTCTTTCTTTCTTTTCATTAGAAGGTTTTTGTCAGTTTAATCATGCTTCTTTCTGTCTTTCTTCCTCCCAAAATTCTTTCTTTATTATTATTTTTTCATTCGTTCACTTTCTTTCTTTCTTTCTTTCTTTCTTTCTTTCTTTCTTTCTTTCTTTCTTTCTTAGAAAGTTTTCTTTCCTGTTTCTTTCTTTCTTTCTTTCTTTCTTTGTTTCTTTCTCCTAAATTTGTTTTTATACTTTGCATTACGATTTTTTCTCTATTATTATTTTTTCATTCGTTCACATTCTTTTTTTTTCTTTCATTGTTTCTTTCTTTCTTTCTTTCTTTCTTTCTTTCTTTCTTTCTTTTCATTAGAACGTTTTTTCCAGTTTCATCATGTATCTTCCTGTCTATCTTCTTCCTTAATTTGTTTTTAAACTTTGCATTACGATTCTTGCTTTAACATTATTTTTGATTTTCTTTCTTTCTTTCTTTCTTAGAAAGTTTTCTTTCCCGTTTCTTTCATTCTTTCTTTCTTCCTCCTCCTAAATTTGTTTTATACTTTGCATTACAATGCTTTCTTTACTATTATTATTCATTGTATTACGTTTTATCTTTCTTTCTTTCTTTCTTTTTTTCTTGATCTGGCTTTCTCTTCCTTTATTTCCTTTGTTTTGCTTCACTGTTTTCTATAATTTTCCTTTCTTTCTCTTTTTCTGTTGTGTTTCTCTATTCTTACTTCATTTTCACTTTTTCTTTCTTTCTGTCTTTCTTTCCTTCTTACTTTCTTTCTTACTCATCCTCTCTGATGAAACACTTCTGCATATGCGGATTGAATAAAGGTTTACATAATGAGAGACACGGGAAGAAAGCCGGAACTTAGAACAGACGAAACGCTATCAGAATAAGAATCGAAATTAACATGCCGGTTCGAATCGCAAAGCATATAATAATCATTCTAGTTTTCTCTTTTTATTCTTTCCATTTATATATTACCTGTATTTGTTCAAGTTAATTTATTTTATTCTTTATCCAATTATTTATTTTAAAACAAGTAAATATAATATATGTATTTCTATTTTTTACATGTTTACACATTGCCTCTATCTGTATAGACACTATACTCACAAATAGGTACTTTTTCAACCAGTTAGCACCAGGCAAGCGATAATGCCACTAAGTTCATCCTTGGTGCTACAAGGAGTTTTGTTGGTTTCTTGCTACCACCCCACACATAATAATCAAGGCAGTTGCAGCCTGAGGAGTTAGGTGTCCAGATGTAACGGGTTATGTGGTTAAAGAAATTCTCTGACAGCAATGACTGAGTACTCCTGCTTGTGTGGCTTGGTGCAGAGTCCAGTTGACAGATATAGGGTCTTCCATCAGCCATTCTCTTGGCCCAAGGTAGCACTACCTGTGTTGAGTCTGAGGCCCTGTGGGAAGATGAATGAAGGCATAACGTCACCATCACTTGTGATTTCTCTAAACACCATGATGCTGAATGGATATATCATCCAACACTTTTTTCCGAATCCCCTGCACCGTCCTCAGATTGACACCCGAACACTCTGAAATGTTCGTATTGGAGATTTCGGCTGAATGCCAAGCAGTACAGCATACCGTTTCTAAAATTCTGGCATATTTTAAATTAGTTAATTTATAATATTTATGCTCTCTAAATTTACATTGAGCACTGATTTGTAAACTACCCTATCTATCTATCTATCTATCTATCTATCTATCTATCTATCTATCTATCTATCTATATATATATATATATGAACACTAAAATAGCTGAAACCGACTCTCAATAATCTCATTTGTAAAATGACTTTTTTCGAAAATTAAAGCATTTCTATTGCTCTTATTAATATTTAAACAAACAAAAAATCCTTAATAATGCCGAATAGGTTAGCTGAAAACGCTCGGATTCAGGGATAATCGGGGCAATTCTTGCATAATCTATGTCCAAAATGAATTCACTTGTACAAATGCAGCAAACATATAAGTTTTTGTCACAGTTAAATTAGTCGTCTCTGAAATGTTCGTATTGGAGATTCTGGCGCGAATGCCAAGCAGTTCAGCATGCCGTTTCCAAATTTCTGGCAGAGTGAATTCCGTTATGGTGCTCTTTTTCACACAGATGGTGCCCAACTGACCCTACTATACTTTGCAGTTGACAAAATAAAAAAAAAAATAAAAAAACGCGCATGCGCGAAATAGAAAAAAATAGAAAATGAGACAATTTACCCATCGCACTCCGTATATATTAGGTCGAGTGATAAACAATTCCTACTTTCGCTTAACAACTTTATTCTTCGAAGAATAAAGTACAATTACATTTTATTCAATTATACGTTCGCAATTATTTGCGCTGACTTGTTGACACTCACAGAAATCTTCCATCCCTTTTAAGAAAAATACCGCAGGTTTTGATATGAAAAATGTCTTCGGCGAATTCCTGAATCTGGTTTTCATTAGAAATTGTTTTGAAGCGAACGAAAAATGTAATAATCGGTTGGTGTAAAGTCAGATGAAGATTGCGACTCAGGTAGAACAGGTCAAAAGCGTTTCCAAACACGTTTCTCTTATTATTTTCAGTGTATACTGCCTTGAATTGTTATGAGCAAAAACAACATTTCCCTTGAATCCACTGTGTACGCTGCCAATGCCAAATTTATTTATGTTAGTGCAGTACAAATTTATTCTTAACTGGCACGTAACATTAGTGTTTAGAATGACACATTCATCATGAAATTGGTTCACTAAAAAGGAAATTATATTTTACTCAACCTCTATCTGGAAGTGATAACTTGAAATTTTGTCAAGCAATATGAGGGTTCCTTACACAGACTGTGTGAACCATCACTCTCCGGTGAGGTTACTCAGTCGGCAGTGTTAACGTTGCATTCACCTGAGCAATGTACCTGCCCATTTTTCACGTCTATTTCAGGGAATTTTGAACGGAATTTTAATATTATTATTCATTCTCGATCTGTCTCTCTGTAAATTCTTTCTTTTTCCCCAAAGCTGAAAACCACTGTTTAAATGCCGTCGAGTAAATCAAGGAGAAAACGGTGAGACATCCGATGAATATCGCGTAAGAGGACATTGTAACGCGTGTTTGGACTCCCATCAGAAGCACTTCGAAGCGGACTAAGTCTCCATTGCTCTAGGTAGACTTTATTGCCTTAATATTAAATAGCTGTATTCTTTCAGGAAAGATTTCGTATACCCATTCATCATGGTGCAAGGCTTAACAAGTTTATCTCGCAGATCATTACTACTGAGTACTGATCCCAATACTCACCGTGTTCCGCGTATTTTTGGTGTAAGTCTCACTTAACCAACAGACGTACAGAAATGCCCTTTCACAGAGAAGTCGCCTGCCGAAGAGCAAAGATTAGAACGGAATTTCCACAAATTAGATAACTCGCTATCATCAGGGGGAGCAAACACGTGGCCCGAGTAAAACTATTTTTGTCCATCTAGCCTTCAGTCCTTTTGCAGTAGCAATATCAAACTTGGCCTACCCACCAATTTCAAACAAAGTCAATCAGTTTTAAGATCTCCAGGGAAGGGGAGATAACCATGCATCTACATCTTCACCTATTCCTCGTTGTTTATAAATACTTGTTGCAAAATAAAATCCTTGTATTTGCCTTGATAACATCAATCAGATGATGAAAAAGTGTCGGCTAAGATAAGTTTTCCTTTTGTCTATATGCGTATTGTCCTTTTACAGATATATATTTTAGTTATATCATAAATTTTAAACACACGCCCACAGATGTATATACCTCAAACAATGTCAGATCTTCCTGTGATGTGATCAGCCTGGTGCGCTTTTGACCAGGTGTCAGAAGACGTGGCACCCACCGAGCAGAAACCTTCGTCATGCCAATTTCACTTTGCAGAATATTCTCAAAACTCTAACGGGATATGCTAATAGCATTGGCTACTTGTTTTATGGTCACTCGCCTGGTGTGAATATGATCAGTGTTTTCTTCTTGGTGGTGGCAGTTGTAAGTCGTCCAGAACTTGGGACATCTTAAAGTCTCTCACTTCCCCACCTAAATTCAGCTTCCCACTTTTTCACTGTTGATAAAGCTGGAACGCCATTCCTTAATGTAGCAACCATATCAGCAAAAATCTCCTTGGAGGCTAAACCCTTTTTTCTGCAGGTACATGATAACACTACGATGGCAAATTGTGGCCATTTTTAAGAGAAGTTGCTACTAGTTATAATTTAATATTATTTAAAAAGTCACATGTCAGTTTCCTTAGAAAGAAACAATTCAGTTATTGTTATGGGAACTTACCCATAATAATAATGGACTAATCCTGCCATTATAAATACTGCGCCTCAAGGGAGCAGGGAGGGTTATTGTAAGAACATTGGAATAGTGAGACTTGTCGAGACAACATAGATAACTCTAACCAAATCTGATAGTCATTACTAATACTTCTACTTCTTTGTACATATTTCTGTTTGTAATATATCTGTGTTATTCCATAGCTGTGTTCGAGTTATTCTTCATTGGTTCTACCTTGGGCCATCACCGTGGTACAAGGAACTTGGACCATAACAGTTATTCATAAGAAGAGTTTAAAGTGCATGGAAGATTTCACAGTTCTAACGTCACTCATAGTCAGCCTATGAACTTTTCAGTCCACCCTTTAAAATGGAGACAAAAGCTGGGGGAGATACAGAGGTTAGAGAGAGTGAGAGTGATTGTGTATGTATGTGTGTGTGTGTGTGTGTGTACGAGAGAGAGAGAGGGGGAGAGAGGGAGAATATTCTTAGAGAACAGGAGACGATGTGAAAGGAAAAAGCAGTTTTTAAATAAATAAAATAAAATGTGTTCAGATCTAATATTCACTCATTCGACTTGAAATATTCTCTGGACTTCTGCGGCTTCTGGCAATTTTAAAAAATCAAGTCCACACCCAATTATTATTATGACTGCAGACAACAATTGGCTCAACCAGTTTTCGTACGGGTCGTGAATTTTAACAGGAACTGACTTTGAATTTCAAACAGTTTTCTTTTTCTTTTTCTGCTTTTCTTCGCTTGTATCGATTTTCGTATAGTTTTGTTCACAATAAATCTGACAAAGATTTAACAATATCCCAGCAAAGTGATTTTTTTTTATATCTTTCAGATTTTGTGCGTCGCACATCTGAAAGAATATTAATTAGTATAGTCCTGTGCGGGTAGACATATTTGAATACATATTGCTATCAATAAGTGTGTGTTTGTGTATATTGGTCTATGTTTGTTGTGCGTGGGTGGATGTGTGCGTCCGTGATTGCGTTTGGCAGGAATAGGAAGAAGGATTGAAAGCGTGCGCACAGTAAAGACAGAAAGGAAGATCATGGTTTAGAAAAATTGCGGGAAATAGATAGATAGATAGATAGAGAGAGAGAGAGAGAGAGAGAGAGAGAGAGAGAGAGAGAGAGAGAGAGAGAGAAGGGGAGACGGATTTTTGGAATATTTTAAACTGAACGGAAGCAGGAGAGTGATAAAGATAGTCGTTGGGGCAATGCTTGCTTTGTTTTTTTTTTGTTTTTTTTAGGGCATATCAACCTCAATGGGTTATTTAATGCCGACAAGATTTTTATTGCTGGTAAAAATTTATTCTTCAAAAATGTATTGCTGGTAATTTTTTCTTTAAAAATGTATTGCTGGTATTTTTTTCTTTAAAAATGTATTGCTGGTATTTTTTTTACTATAAAAATCTATTTTTACACTTTCATAGTGTTTTGAGCCCAGTTTGGGGGTTGGCTATTTGCCCACGGTTGCGACCCTAACAGGTGCTACCACTCAGGCTGGACCTGGGAACAACAGCAATTAAGAAGTACACTATTTACATTATTCCGACTATAGTCCTCATCTTTGTCGCCATGTTTATTACAACGTTTTGGCCGTTGTACGCACCGGCCTTCTTCAGGTGGTTGGAATGTCGAAGAGAACCCTGGTCTAGTTCCACGTGACATGTTTAAAGGATGTCAGTTGTCAGTTATCTCCTGTTAATTCCCCTCTTCAACTTCTCCACCGGGTATTGAACTCACACTCTTTGGGTCCTGTCACTGGATCTAACTGACACCTTTATCCACTGTGCCATGTAACCTCAAGGACACATGTCAAATCGCACAATAGATAGAGGTATGGAATGAATTTCAATGTAATTTGTATTTACAGTGTTGATCATTCTGTACACAGCTGGAGGGCCACTCGAGGTGATGGTTTACAGAGTAACACGTACAGCTTATGCGGATATGTATGGACGATAACGGTTAACTAGACGAGAATAGGTTAAAATTGTAGCGATTGGGGAAACATCCTTTTGGAAATCGGTTCCACTAGGCAGTGGTTCAATGTATGTGTTGTGACCAAGTAATTGGTTAAGGAATAACAAAACAAGAGGTTGCAGATAAAATGATGTTGCTCGGATAGAGGAAAGTCTATAGATGGAACTACTGGAAATGCAAACTGACTCAACACTGAAGGGAATGTGCCTAGAAGCAGCGGTACCCGGATTTTTTGATAACTTCCTTAGACATTTAAGAGCTTCAGAAAGTTTGCCACAAAGATTATGGCGATGTTTGGTTCCACATATGTCTGTGAACAGTTATTTACGTTTAGGAAGGCCACACAAAACTTCTCACAGAACTTGATGAACTGGTGAACATTTGTCATCTTTGATCAATGTGGGATCTACACAGACATTCAAAACTGATTTATCGAGAATAGTTTGTCTAAAGCGATGTTAATCATCAGGACAACATAAAATTTATTAAACTGTACTACCTTGTAATATAAGTATTTTGTATTTGTATGAATACAGAGAACTGGTGCAAAATATGCCACAACGTCCCCCACAGGTTTTGAATTCAGAGTTGCGATATATATATATATATATATATATATATATATATATATATATATATATATATATATATATATTTGGAGAGAGAGAGTGAGAGAGAAAGAGAAAGAGAGAGAAAGACATGCGTATATAGAAAGATATACATATAATGACATATATATATATATATATATATATATATATATATATATATATATATATATATATATATATATATATTATGAAATGGACAAAGTCCGAGAATTATTTAAAGACATTTGTATGTTTAAGATTCTTTTTATAGATACAAGTATTTAAGTAAGTTCTCTGTTTTATAATAAACAGTATTAAATACTGGTTATTTTAAAGCAGAGCAAATAAATAAATATATATACATACATATATATAAGTATATATATATATATATATATATATATATATATATATACATATATGTATTTATTTATATATATTGCATTAACATTACTATAAGAATTATAGTAATATATGTGTTTGAGTAATCTTTCTATTTCAAAAAACAGAATGATTTCCGTTTGCTGATCGGCGTTTTTCGAAAGCATTTAATAAAGAAAATGTACCTTTCGAAGCTTCGTCACCTTATATAGAGGATACTACCATATAGCCAGATGGGCTTTTAATCCTCTTATCCACGAATGCCCTCACGGCAAAGCAATATATAAAAGGAATAACAATTTAAAACTCCTAAATTATTTATAAGTTGTGTGGAACAATTAACA